>JAIRCJ010000076.1:1204817-1804817 GCA_020883675.1 Bruguiera gymnorhiza
AGTTATCATCATCAAAACTCCTTGTTTAATAAAATTCCGCAGATTCTTAGTTACCAAAGAGTATTAAATGTGCTTGTTGAATGTGTAATTACAACTAGAAGTTGTACTTTGTTAAAGGAATTATGAAACGGTCTCATCGATCAACAATTAAGTATGATAATATTTGCATTAAAATACTAGTCATCATAAAAAACTCCTTGTTTATAAAATTCCATAGATTCCTAGTTGCCAGAGAGTATAAATGTGCTTGTTGCCATGAATATCTTCCCTGTTGTGGTCACACAAGCAATTTTCATGATCATTTAGTCTAAATGAGTTATTAAAACAAAAGGTGGAGCCTTGTTAGGAAGAAACGAAGAGACAGTCTCATTATTTAGCCATTATACTACATATACTTGAAAAAAATGCTAGTCAACTTCAAAGCACTCCTTGTTTAATGAAATTCGAGGGATTCCTTGTTCTAAGGGAGTATAAATTTGATTGTTGTGATGACTATGTTACTTGTTTTGGGCACACAAGCTAATTTCAAGATCATTAGTTGTGAATGTGTAATTACAACTAGAAGTTGTACTTTGTTAAAAGGAAATTATGAAACGGTCTCATAGGTCAATAATTAAGTAGATAATATTTGAATTAAAATGCTAGTCATCATCAAAAACTCCTTGTTTAATAAATTTTGCAGATTCTTAGTTGCCAGAGAGTATAAGTGTGCTTGTTGCCATAAATATCTTCCCTGTTATGGTCTCACAAGCAATTTTCACGATCATTAAGTCTAAATGAGTTATTAGAACAAAAGGTGGAGCCTTGTTAGGAAGAAATGAAGAGATAGTCTCATTATTCAGCGATTATGCCTTAAATACTTGAAAAAAATGCTAGTCAACTTCAAACACTCCTTATTTAACGAAATTGAACGGATTCCTTGTTCTAAAGGAGTATAAATTTGTTTGTTGCCATGACTATGTTGCTTGTTTTTGGCACACATGCTATTTTCAAGATCTTTAATTGTGAATGTATAATTACGACTAAAAATTTGTGCTTTATTAAAATAAAATTAAGAGATGATCTCATTAGTCAACAATTAAGTATAAAATATTTACATCAAAATGCTAGTCATCACCAAAAATTCCTTGTTTAATAAAATTTTTTGGATTCCTAGTTTCTAGAGTATAAATGTGCTTGTTGCCATGAATATATTGTCTATTGTGGGCACACAAGCTATTGTTAAGATCATTAAGTGTGAAGGAGTTATTGCAACAAAAGGTGGAGCCTTGTTTGGAAGAAATTAAGAGATAGTCTCATTATTCAGCAACTATACCGCAAATACTTGAAAGAAATGCTAGTCATCATCAAAGACTCCTATTTTCATGAAATTCAATGGATTCCTTGTTCTAAGGGAGTATAAATTTGCTCGTTGCCATGACTATGTTGTCTATTTTTGGCACATAAGCCATTTTTAAGATCATTAATTATGAATATGTAATTACAACAAAAAGTTGTGCTTTGTTAAAAAGAAATGAAGAGACAGTCTCATTAGTCTATAATCAAGTAGAAAATATTTGCATCAAATTGCTTGTCATCATCAAAAACACCTTATTTAATGAAATTCAACAGATTCCTTGTTCTAAGGGAGTATAAATGTGCAGGTTGCCAAGAATATATTTCCTGTTATGGGCATACAGACTATTGTTCTAAGTCAGAAATAGTTATTGGAACAAAAGGTGGAGTCTTGTTAGGAAGAAATGAAGGACAGTCTCATTATTCAGCCATTATACCGCAAATACTTGGAAAAAATGCTAGTCAACTTCAAGCACTCCTTATTAATGAAATTCAATAGATTCCTTGTTCTAAGGGAGTAAAAATTTGCTTGTCGCCATTACTATGTTGCTTGCTTTAGGCATAAAAGCTATTTTCAAGATCATTAGTTATGAATTATGTAACTACAACTATAAGTTGTGCTTTGTTAAAAAAAAATTAAGAGACGGTATCATTAGTCAATAATTAAGTAGAAAATATTTGCATCAAAAAGCTAGTCATCATCAAAAACTCCTTGTTTAATAAAAGTTTAAGGATTGCTAGTTCCCAGAGAGTATAAATGTGCTTGTTGCCAAGAATATATTGCCTGTGGTGGGCACACAAGCTATTTTCAAGATCATTAAGTGTGAAGGAGTTATTGCAACAAAAGGTGGAGCCTTGTTAGGAAAAAGTGAAGAGACTGTCTCATTATTTAGCAACTATACCGAAAAACATGAAAGAAATGCTAGTCATCATCAAAGACTCTTAGTTTAATGAAATTCAACGTATTCTTTGTTCTAAGGGAGTATAAATTTGGTTGTTGATATGACTATGTTACCTGTTTTCAGCACAAAAGCTATTTTTGAGATCATTAATTGTGAATGTGTAATTACAACTAAAAGTTGTGCTTTGCTAAAAAGAAATTAAGAGACGGTCTCATTAGTCTATAATCGAGTAGAAAATATTTGCATCAAATTGCTTGTCATCATAAAGAACACCTTGTTTAATGAAATTCAACAGATTCTTTGTTCTAAGGGAGTATAAATGTGCTTGTTGCAAAGAATATATTTCCTATTATGGGCACACAAGCTATTTTTATGATCATTAGGTCCGAAATAGTTATTGGAACAAAAGGTGGAGCCTTGTTAGGAAGAAATTAAAAGACAGTCTCATTATTCAGCCATTATACCGCAAATACTTGAAAAAATGCTACTCAACTTCAAGCACTCCTTGTTTAATGAAATTCAATAGATTTCTTATTCTATGGGAGTATAAATTTGCTTGTTTCCATGACTATGTTGCTTGTTTTGGGCACACAAGCTATTTTCAAGATCATTAGTTATGAATGTGTAACTACAACTAGAAGTTGTGCTTTGTAAAAAAAAAAATTAAGAGACGGTCTCATTAGTCAGCAATTAAGTAGAAAATATTTGCATTCAAATGCTAGTCATCATAAAAAAACTCCTTGTTTAATAAAATTTTACGGATTCCTAGTTACCAGAGAGTATAAATGTGCTTGTTGCCATGAATGTATTGCCTATGGTGGGCACATAAGCTATTTTCAAGATCATTAAGTGTGAAGGAATTATTGTAATAAAAGGTGGAGTCTTGTTAGGAAGAAGTGAAGAGATAGTCTCATTATTCATCAACTTATACCAAAAATACTTGAAAGAAATGTTAGTCATCATAAAAAACACCTAGTTTAATGAAATGCAACAGATTTCTTGTTCTAAGGGAGTATAAATTTGGTTATTGCCATGACTATGTTGCTTGTTTTTGGCACAAAATCTATTTTCAAGATCATTAATTATGAATGTGTAATTACAACTGAAAGTTGTACTTTGTTAAAAAGAACTTAAGAGATGGTCTCATTAATCAACAATTAAGTAGAAAATACTTGCATCAAAATGCAAGTCATCATAAAAAATTCCTTATTTCATAAAATTCTACGTATTCCTAGTTCCCAGAGAGCATAAATGTGCTTGTTGCCATGAATATATTGTCTGTTGTGGGCACACAAGCTATTTTCAAGATCGTTAGTTGTGAATGTGCAATTACAACTAGAAGTTGTGCTTTGTTAAGAAGAAATTAAGAGACGGTGTCATTAGTCAGTAATTAAGTAGAAAATATTTGCATCAAAATGCTAGTCATAATTAAAAACTCCTTGTTTAATGAAATTCAATGGATTGCTAGTTTTGAGAGAGTATTAATGAGCTTATTGCCATGAATATATTGCTTGTTGTGGGCACACAAGCTATTTTCAAGATCATTAAGTCTGAATGAATTATTGCAACAAAAGATGGAACTATGTTTGGAAGAAATGAAGAGATAGTCTCATTATTCAGCAATTATACCAGAAATACTTGAAAGAAATGTTTGTCATCATCAAAGACTCTTATTTTAATGAAATTCAATGGATTCCTTGTTCTAAAGGAGTACAAATTTGCTTGTTGCCATGACTATGTTGTCTATTTTCTGCACAGAAGCTATTTTCAAAATCATTAATTGTGAATGTGTAATTACAACTAAAAGTTGTGCTTTGTTAAAAAGAAATTAAGAGACAGTCTCATTAGTCAACAATTAAGTACAAAATATTTGCATTAAAATGTTAGTCATCATCAAAAACTCCTTGTTTAATAAAATTCTACAGATTCCTAGTTCCCAAAGAGTATAAATGTGCTTGTTGCCAGGAATATATTGTCTGTTGTGAGCACATAAGCTATTTTGAAGATCATTAAGTGTGAAGGAGTTATTACAACAAAAGATGGAGCCTTGCTTGGAAGAAATGACGAGACAGTCTTATTATTCAGCAACTATACTACAAATACTTGAAAGAAATGCTAGTAATCATCAAAGATTCCTAGTTTAATGAAATTCAATGGATTCGTTGTTCTAAGGGAGTATAAACTTGCTTGTTGGCACGACAATGTTGCCTGTTTTTAGCACATAAGCTATTTTCAAGATCATTGATTGTGAATGTGTAATTCCAACTAAAAGTTCTGCTTTGTTAAAAAGAAATTAAGAGACAGTCTCATTAGTCTATAATCAAGTCAAAATATTTGCATCAAATTGCCAGTTATCATAAAAAACTCCTTCTTTAATGAAATTGAACATATTCCTTGTTCTAAAGGAGTATAAATGTGCTTGTTGCCAAGGATATATTTCTTATTGTGGGAACACAAGGTATTTTTATGATCATTAAGTTTGGAAGAGTTATTAGAACAAAAGGTGGAGCCTTATTAGGAAGAAATGAAGAGATAGTCATATTATTCAGCCATTACATCACGACTACTTGAAAAAAATGCTAGTCAACTTCAAACACTCCTTGTTGAATGAAATTCAACGGATTCCTTGTTCAAAGGGAGTATAAATTTGCTTGTTGCCATGACTATATTGCCTGTTTTGGGAACATAGGCTATTTTCAAGATCATTAATCGTAAATATGTAATTACAACTAAAAGTTGTGCCTTGTTAAAAAGAAATTAAGAGATAGTCACATTAGTCAATAATAAAGTAGAAAGTATTTGCATCAAAATGCTAGTCATCATCAAAAACTCCTTGTTTGGTGAAATTCAACGGATTCCTAGTTCCAAGTGAGTATAAATGTGTTTGTTGCAAAGATTAAATTGCCTGTTGTGGGAACACAAGCTATTTTCATAATTATTAAGTCTGAATGAGTTATTGGAACAAAAAGAGAAGACTTGTCAGGAAGAAATGAAGAGACAGTTTCATTATTCAGCCATTATACTGCAAATACATGAAAAAAATGCTAGTCAACTTCAAATACTCCTTATTTAATGAAATTCAACGAATTCCTTGTTCTAAGGGAGTATAAATTTGCTTGTTGCCATGACTATATTGCCTGTTTTGGGCACACAAGCTATTGTCAAGATGATTAATTGTGAATGTGTAATTAGAACTAAATGTTGTGCTTTGTTGAAAAGAAATTTAGAGACGGTCTCATTAGTCTATAATTATGCAAAAAATATTTGCATCAAAACGCTAGTCATCATCAAAAACTCCTTGTTTAATGAAATTAAATGGATTCCTAGTTCCATCAGAGTATAAATGTGCTTGTTGCCATGAATATATTGCCTATTGTGGACACACAAGCAATTTTCAAGATCATTAAGTCTGAACGAGTTATTGCAAAAAAATGCAGAGGCTTGTTAGGTGGAAATAAAGAGACAGTCTCATTATTCAGCAACTATGCAGTAGAAAATTTTGAAAGAAATCCTAGTCATCATCAAGGAATCCTCGTTTAATAAAATTCAATGGATTCTTGGTTCCATGAGAGTATAAATGTGCTTGTTGCCATGAATATATTGGCTGTTCTGGGCACACAAGCTATTTTCAAGATTATTAAGTGTGAATGAGTTATTACAATAAAAGGTGGAGCCTTGTTAGGAAGAAATGGAGAGACGACCTCATTATTCAGCAACTATGCTGCAAATACGTGAAAGAAATGCTAGTCATCATCAAAGACTCGTTATTTAATGAAATTCAATATATTCCTTATTCTAAGGGAGTATAAATTTTCTTATTGGCATGACTATGTTGCTTGTTTTGGGCACACAAGCTATTTTTAAGATCATTAATTGTGAATGTGTAATTATGACTAAATGTTGTGCTTTGTTAAAAAGAAATTAAGAGTCGGTCTCATTAGTCTATAATAAAGTAAAAAATATTTGCATCAAAATGCTAGTCATCATAAAAAACTTCTTATTTAATGAAATTTAACGGATTCATAGTTCTGAGAGAGTATAAATGTGCTTGTTGCCATGAATATATTACTTGTTGTGGGCACACAAGTTATTTTCAAGATCTTTAAGTCTGAATGAGTTATTGCAAAAAAATGCAGAGGGTTGTTAAGTGGAAATGAAGAGACAGTCTCATTATTTAGCAACTATGTCACAAATACTTGAAAGAAATCCTAGTCATCGTTAAGGACTCCTCATTTAATAAAATTCAATGGATTTCTAGTTCCGTGAGAGTATAAATGTGCTTGTTGCCATGAATATGTTGCTTGTTCTTGGCACACAAGCTATTTTCAAGATCTTTAAGTATGAATGAGTTATTGCAACAAAAGGTGGAGCCTTGTTAGGAAGAAATGGAGAGACGACCTCATTATTTGGCAATTATACTGCAAATACACGAAAGAAATGCTAGTCATCATCAATGACTCCTTCTTTAATGAAATTCCATGGATACCTAGTTCCATGGGTGTATAAATGTGCTTCTTGCCATGAATATATTGCCTGTTCTGGGCACACTGTTGTTCCCACAGCCTTGTATGGGTTGTAATTGTTGTCAACTAGGGTTAAGTGTGCAAGAGAGTAAAGTCACATGGAAGGGCAAGAAAGTAAATCCGCCATGTAAGCCCTATTAGAGTTTCATGGAAGAGAGTATATAAAGGCCTTGGAAGACAAAACTAGGGCAGAGGGCCAACACAATTGAAAAAACAGCAACCTTACAACAACCGGCCAAAAAGGAAGAGAGAGCAGAACGGCTAGAGATCAGAAACGACACCGCTGGGAGAGCAAACCAGAAACGTCACCACCGGGAGAGCAAACCAGAACGTGCGACCTCCTGCAAGCAAACCAGAAATGCACAACCAGCAAGAGGAGAAATAAGAAACAGACCACCCGGAAGAGAAGACAGCAGACCTGGTATCGGTGAGACCACCCAGAAGAGAAGACAGCAGACCTGGTATCCGCGAGACCACCCGGAAGAGAAGACAACAGACTAGAAGCGTGAGGCAGGCCGAGAGACGTGAACCAGAAAAACCAGTAGCGTGAGGCAGGCTAAGAGACATGAAACAGCAGACCAGAAGTGTGAGACCAGAACATGCAACGGCGTGACTGATCAGAAGCGTGGGGCAGGCCATGAGACGTGAAATGGCAGACCAGAAGTTTGAGTGCAAGCTGTGAAACCATGAGACGGTGAAAGCAGGAGTTGTGTGAAACAACCTAGAGAAGGAATTCGGCGAAGCATCAGAAAGAACTCAACGTATTTCCAGATTTCTTCAAGAGAGGTTAGAGAGCGTTGCGGTGAACTTCTAAGCGGCAGTGGAGCAGCCTTTCAATTCAACAGAGACAAGACAAGCTAGAAGAAGGGTAGACACAGTAAGTGACACTCTTTGTATTGTACTTACTTAATAATTGCAATAGTGAAAGGAGCAGAAGATTAAGACATCTATTATAACTGGAATTCTCAAGTATAGTGGATAGTTTCGGTAAGGGAGAGTCCCTACCACCGTGGATGTACGTCACGTTGACAGAACCACGTAAATCTTGTGTGTCCTTAATTTGCTTTACGTTATGTGTTTTGAATTGAGTTGTGAATGCAGCTAAAGTATCAGCCAACCCATAACCTAACGAAGACCTAAACAAGAACATCCGAATTGTCTATTAGGCAAGGTGTCTGAAAGGTGACTTTGGGACTATTGTGATTAGTAGGTAGCAATAGATCTACCTTAGTCGAATCTGAGAAAGAGTTCACTTTTAAGAAGAGATTGAAGTTGTTCACTTTCCTGCGAATTGCGAATTGTGGTGATACTGATTCACCCCCCTCTCAGTATCATAAACTAGTAGACCCTAGGGTGAAGTTGGGAACTTCACACACAAACTATTTTTAAGATCATTAAGTGTGAATGAGTTATTGCAACAAAAGGTGGAGCCTTGTTTAGGTGAAATGATGTGACTATCTCATTTTTCAGTAACTATACTGTAAATACTTGAAAGAAATGCTAGTGATAATCAAGGACCCCTTATTTAATGTAATGCAATGGATTGCTAGTTTCAAGGGAGTATAAATGTGCTTGTTGCCAAAAATGTATTGACTATTGTGGGAACACAAGCTATTTTTAATATCATTAACTGTGAATGCATAATTACAACAAAAAGTGGAGCATTGTTAGGAAGAAATTAAGAGGCGGTCTTATTAGTCCATAATTAAGTAAAAAATACTTGAAAGAAAAGCTAGCCATCATCAAAGACTCTTTGTTTAATGAAATTCAATGAATTACTTGTTTTAAGGGAGTATAAATGTGCTTGTTGTCAAGAATATATTAACTATTGTGGGAACAAGCTATTTTCAAGATCATTAACTATGAATGTGTAATTGTAACTAAAAGTTGAGTTTTCTTAGGAAGAGATTAAGAGACGGTCTCATTAATCTGTAATTAACTAGAAAATATTTGCACGAAATGCTAGACATCACCAAAGACTCCTTGTTTAATGAAATTCAATGGATTCCTGGTTCTAAGGGATCCTAGAAGTGCTTGTTTCCATAAATATAGTACATGTTGTGGGCACACAAGCTTTTTTCAAGATCGTTATGTGTGAATGAGTTATTGGAAAAATTAGTGGAGCTTTGTTAAGAGGATATGGAGAGACAATCCCATTATTTAACAATTATACCAAAAATACTTGAAAGAAATGCTTGTCATCATCAATGACTCCTTATTTAATGAAATTCAACGGTTTCCTAGCTCCAAGGGAGTATAAATGTGTTTGTTGTCAAGAATATATTGCTTATTATGGGCACACAAGCTATTTTCAAGATCATTAAGTGCAAATGGTAAGGCCTTTTTAGGAAGAAATGAAGAGACAGTCTCATTATTCAGTAATTATATCGTAGATTTTTTAAAAGAATCTTAGTCATCATCAGAGACTCTTTGTTTTGTGAAATTCAATAGATTTTTGGTTCCAAGGGAGTATAGATACGCTTGTTGCCAAGAATATAGCGCTTCTTATGGGCACACAAGCTATTTTCAAAATCATTAAGTATAAATGAGTTATTGCAACAAAAGGTGGAGCCTTCATAGGAAGAAATGAAGATACGGTCTTATTATTCAACAATTATACCGCAAATACTTGAAAGAAATGCTAGTCATCATGAAAGACTCCTTGTTTAATGAATTCAATGGATTCCTAGTTCCAAGAGAGTATAAATATGCCTGTTGACATGAATATAATGCTTGTTGTGGGCTCACAAGCTATTTTTAAGATCATTAAATGTGAATGGGTAATTATAACAAAAACTGGACCATTGTTAGGAAGAAATCAAGAGACAAACTCATTAGTCTGTAATTAAGTAGAAAATACTTGTAAGAGGCGCTAGTCATCACCAAAGACTCCTTGTTTAATGAAATTTAATGAATTCCCAGTTGCAAGGGGGTTTAAACATGCTTGTTGCCATGAATATATTCCTGTTGGGGGCACACAAGCTATTTGCGAGATCATTAAGTGTGAATGAGTTCTTGCAAACAAAGGTGGAGCCTTGTTAGGAAGAAATGAAGAGACGGTGTTATTATTATAACAAATACTTGAAAGAAATCCTAGTCATCATCAAAGACTCCTTGTTTAATGAAATTCAATGGATTCCTAGTTCCAAAGGGGGTATAAATGTGCTTTTTGACATGAATTTATTGCCTGTTGTGGGCACGAAACCAATTTTCAAGATCATTATATGTGAATGGGTTATTACAACAAAAGGTGGAACCATGTTAGGTTAAAAGTAAGAGACAGTCTCATGTTCAGCAACTATACTGCAAATACTTGAAAGAAAAGCTAGTAAGCATCAAAGACTCCTTGTTTAATGAAATTCAACGAATTTTGAGTTCTAAGAGAGTATAAATGTGCTTGGCAACATGAATATAATGCCTATTGTGGGCACATAAGTTATTTTGAAGATCATTAAGTCTGAATGGGTAATTACAACAAAAATTGGAGCATTGTTAGGAAGAAATTAAGAGATGACCTCATTAGTTTGTAATTAAGCAGAAAATACTTGTAAGAAATGCTAGTCATCACAAAAGATTCCTTATTTAATGAAATTTAACAGATTCCTAGTTTCAAGGGAGTGTAAATGTCCTTATTGTTGTGAATTTATTGCCTGTTATGGGCATATAAGCTATTTTTAAGATCATTAAGTGTAATTGGGAAATTACAACAAAAAGTGGAGCATTATTAGGAAGAAATCGAGAGACGGATTCAATAGTCTGTAATTAGGTAGAAAATAAATCAAAGAAATGCTAGTCATCACCAAAGACTCCTTGTTTGATGAAATTCAACAAATTCCTAGTTCCAAGGGGGTATGAATGTGCTTGTTGCCATGAATATATTGCCTATTATGGCAAACAAGCTATTTTCAAGATCATTAAGTGTGAATGAGTTATTGCAAACAAAGATGGAGCCTTGTTAGGCCTTGTTAGGAAGAAATGAAGAGGCAGTCTCATTATTCAGCAATAATAAATCAAATACTTGAAAGAAATGCTTGTCACAATCAAAGACTCCTGCTTTAATGAAATTCAACAAATTCCTAGTTCCAAGGGGGTATAATGTGTTTGTTTCCATGAATATATTGCCTGTTATGGGCACACAAGCTATTTTTGAAACAATTCAATGTGAATGAGTTATAACAACAAAAGGTGGAGTCCTTTTAGAAAGAAAGGAAGATACGGTCTAGTTATCTAGCAATTATAGCACCAATACTTGAAAGAAAAGCTATTCATCATCAAAGACTCCTTGTTTAATGAAATTCAACACATTCCTAGTTCCAAGGGAGTGTAAATGTGCTTGTTGCCATGAATATACTACCTATTTTGGGCACACAAGGTATTTTCATGATCATTAAGTATCAATGGGTAATCACAACAAAAAGTGGGGTATTGTTAGGAAGAAATTGAGAGACGGTCTCATTAGTCTATAACTAAGTAGAAAATACTTGTAAGAAATGCTAGTCATCACCAAAAACTCCTTGTTTAATGAAATTGAATGCATTCCTTGTTCCAGGAAAGCATAGATGTGCTTGTTGTCATGAATATAGTGCCTATTATAGGCACACAAGCTATTTTCAAGATCATTAACTGTGAATGAGTTATTTCAACCAAAAGGTGGAGGCTTGTTAGGAGGAAATGAAGAGACAATCTCATTATTCAATAATTATTCTTAAAATACTTGAAAAAAATGCTAGTCATCATCAAAGGCTCATTGTTTAATAAAATTCAATGGATTGCTAGTTCCAAGGGAGTATAAATGTGTTGTTGCACATCAATATATTCATTTGTTGTGGGCACATAAGCTATTTTCAATATCATTAAGTGTAAATGAGTTATTGCGCAACAGGGTGGAGCCTTTTTAGGAAGAAATGAGAGACAGTCTCATTATTAGGCAATTATACTACAAATACTTGAAAGAAAAGCTATTCATCATCAAAGACACATTGTTTAATGAAATTCAATGCATTCCTACTTCCAAAGGGGGTATAAATGTGCTTGTTGCCATGAATATATTGCCTGTTGTGGGCATATAAGTATTTTCAAGATCGTTTTAGTGTAAATGGGTAATTACAAACAAAAAATGGAGTATTGTTAGAAGAAATCAAAAGATGGTCTCATTAGTCTGTAACTAGTAGAAAATACATGTAAGAAATACTAGTCATCACCAAAAACTCCTCGTTTAATGAAATTTAACTCATTCCTTGTTCCAAGGAGGATAGATGTCCTTGTTGTCATGAATATGGTGCCTGTTATGGCACAAAAGCTATTTTCAAGATCGTTAAGTGTGAATGAGTTATTTCAACAACTCCTTTGTTTAATGAAATTCAATGATTTCCTTGTTCCAAGGAGTGTAAATGTGCTTGTTACCATAAATATATTACTTGTTGCAGGCACACAAGCTATTTTCAAGATCATTAAGTTGATTGGGAAATTACAACAAAAAGTGGAGCATTATTACGAAGAAATCAAGAGACAAACTCATTAGTTATAATTGAGTAGAAAATACATCTAAGAAATGCTAGTCTTTACCAAAGACTCCTTTTTATTGAAATTCGAGGGATTCCTTGTTCCCAGGGGGTATAAATGTGCTTGTTACCATGAATATATTGCTTGTTGAGGGCACATAAGCTATTTTTAAGANAAAAACCAGTAGCGTGAGGCAGGCTAAGAGACATGAAACAGCAGACCAGAAGTGTGAGACCAGAACATGGCAACGGCGTGACTGATCAGAAGCGTGGGGCAGGCCATGAGACGTGAAATGGCAGACCAGAGTTTGAGTGCAAGCTGTGAAACCATGAGACGGTGAAAGCAGAGTTGTGTGAAAACAACCTAGAGAAGGAATTCGGCGAAGCATCAGAAAGAACTCAACGTATTTCCAGATTTCTTCAAAGAGGTTAGAGAGCGTTGCGGTGAACTTCTAAGCGGCAGTGGAGCAGGCCTTTCAATTCAAACAGAGACAAGACAAGCTAGAAGAAGGTAGACACAGTAAGTGACACTCTTTGTATTGTACTTACTTAATAATTGCAATAGTGAAAGGAGCAGAAAGATTAAGGACATCTATTATAACTGGAATTCTCAAGTATAGTGGAATAGTTTCGGGTAAGGGAGAGTCCCTACCCACCGTGGATGTACGTCACGTTGACAGAACCACGTAAATTCTTGTGTGTCCTTAATTTGCTTTACGTTATGTGTTTTGTGAATTGAGTTGTGAATGCAGCTAAAGTATCAGCCAACCCATAACCTAACGAAGACCTAAACAAGAACATCCGAATTGTCTATTAGGCAAGGTGTCTGAAAGGTGACTTTGGGACTATTGTGATTAGTAGGTTAGCAATAGATCTACCTTAGTCGAATCTGAGAAAGAGTTCACTTTAAGAAGAGATTGAAGTTGTTCACTTTCCTGCGAATTGCGAATTGTGGTGATACTGATTCACCCCCCTCTCAGTATCATAAACTAGTAGACCCTAGGGTGAAGTTGGGAACTTCACACACAAACTATTTTTTAAGATCATTAAGTGTGAATGAGTTATTGCAACAAAAGGTGGAGCCTTGTTTAGGTGAAATGATGTGACTATCTCATTTTTCAGTAACTATACTGTAAATACTTGAAAGAAATGCTAGTGATAATCAAGGACCCCTTATTTAATGTAATGCAATGGATTGCTAGTTTCAAGGGGAGTATAAATGTGCTTGTTGCCAAAAATGTATTGACTATTGTGGGAACACAAGCTATTTTTAATATCATTAACTGTGAATGCATAATTACAAACAAAAAGTGGAGCATTGTTAGGAAGAAATTAAGAGGCGGTCTTATTAGTCCATAATTAAGTAAAATACTTGAAAGAAAAGCTAGCCATCATCAAAGACTCTTTTGTTTAATGAAATTCAATGAATTACTTGTTTTAAGGGAGTATAAATGTGCTTGTTGTCAAGAATATATTAACTATTGTGGGAACAAGCTATTTTCAAGATCATTAACTATGAATGTGTAATTGTAACTAAAAGTTGAGTTTTCTTAGGAAGAGATTAAGAGACGGTCTCATTAATCTGTAATTAACTAGAAAATATTTGCACGAAATGCTAGACATCACCAAAGACTCCTTGTTTAATGAAATTCAAATGGATTCCTGGTTCTAAGGGATCCTAGAAGTGCTTGTTTCCATAAATATAGTACATGTTGTGGGCACACAAGCTTTTTCAAGATCGTTATGTGTGAATGAGTTATTGGAAAAATTAGTGGAGCTTTGTTAAGAGGATATGGAGAGACAATCCCATTATTTAACAATTATACCAAAAATACTTGAAAGAAATGCTTGTCATCATCAATGACTCCTTATTTAATGAAATTCAACGGTTTCCTAGCTCCAAGGGAGTATAAATGTGTTTGTTGTCAAGAATATATTGCTTATTATGGGCACACAAGCTATTTTCAAGATCATTAAGTGCAAATGGTAAGGCCTTTTTAGGAAGAAATGAAGAGACAGTCTCATTATTCAGTAATTATATCGTAGATTTTTTAAAAGAATCTTAGTCATCATCAGAGACTCTTTGTTTTGTGAAATTCAATAGATTTTTGGTTCCAAGGGAGTATAGATACGCTTGTTGCCAAGAATATAGCGCTTCTTATGGGCACACAAGCTATTTTCAAAATCATTAAGTATAAATGAGTTATTGCAACAAAAGGTGGAGCCTTCATAGGAAGAAATGAAGATACGGTCTTATTATTCAACAATTATACCGCAAATACTTGAAAGAAATGCTAGTCATCATGAAAGACTCCTTGTTTAATGAATTCAATGGATTCCTAGTTCCAAGAGAGTATAAATATGCCTGTTGACATGAATATAATGCTTGTTGTGGGCTCACAAGCTATTTTTAAGATCATTAAATGTGAATGGGTAATTATAACAAAAACTGGACCATTGTTAGGAAGAAATCAAGAGACAAACTCATTAGTCTGTAATTAAGTAGAAAATACTTGTAAGAGGCGCTAGTCATCACCAAAGACTCCTTGTTTAATGAAATTTAATGAATTCCCAGTTGCAAGGGGGTTTAAACATGCTTGTTGCCATGAATATATTCCTGTTGGGGGCACACAAGCTATTTGCGAGATCATTAAGTGTGAATGAGTTCTTGCAAACAAAGGTGGAGCCTTGTTAGGAAGAAATGAAGAGACGGTGTTATTATTATAACAAATACTTGAAAGAAATCCTAGTCATCATCAAAGACTCCTTGTTTAATGAAATTCAATGGATTCCTAGTTCCAAAGGGGGTATAAATGTGCTTTTTGACATGAATTTATTGCCTGTTGTGGGCACGAAACCAATTTTCAAGATCATTATATGTGAATGGGTTATTACAACAAAAGGTGGAACCATGTTAGGTTAAAAGTAAGAGACAGTCTCATGTTCAGCAACTATACTGCAAATACTTGAAAGAAAAGCTAGTAAGCATCAAAGACTCCTTGTTTAATGAAATTCAACGAATTTTGAGTTCTAAGAGAGTATAAATGTGCTTGGCAACATGAATATAATGCCTATTGTGGGCACATAAGTTATTTTGAAGATCATTAAGTCTGAATGGGTAATTACAACAAAAATTGGAGCATTGTTAGGAAGAAATTAAGAGATGACCTCATTAGTTTGTAATTAAGCAGAAAATACTTGTAAGAAATGCTAGTCATCACAAAAGATTCCTTATTTAATGAAATTTAACAGATTCCTAGTTTCAAGGGAGTGTAAATGTCCTTATTGTTGTGAATTTATTGCCTGTTATGGGCATATAAGCTATTTTTAAGATCATTAAGTGTAATTGGGAAATTACAACAAAAAGTGGAGCATTATTAGGAAGAAATCGAGAGACGGATTCAATAGTCTGTAATTAGGTAGAAAATAAATCAAAGAAATGCTAGTCATCACCAAAGACTCCTTGTTTGATGAAATTCAACAAATTCCTAGTTCCAAGGGGGTATGAATGTGCTTGTTGCCATGAATATATTGCCTATTATGGCAAACAAGCTATTTTCAAGATCATTAAGTGTGAATGAGTTATTGCAAACAAAGATGGAGCCTTGTTAGGCCTTGTTAGGAAGAAATGAAGAGGCAGTCTCATTATTCAGCAATAATAAATCAAATACTTGAAAGAAATGCTTGTCACAATCAAAGACTCCTGCTTTAATGAAATTCAACAAATTCCTAGTTCCAAGGGGGTATAAATGTGTTTGTTTCCATGAATATATTGCCTGTTATGGGCACACAAGCTATTTTTGAAACAATTCAATGTGAATGAGTTATAACAACAAAAGGTGGAGTCCTTTTAGAAAGAAAGGAAGATACGGTCTAGTTATCTAGCAATTATAGCACCAATACTTGAAAGAAAAGCTATTCATCATCAAAGACTCCTTGTTTAATGAAATTCAACACATTCCTAGTTCCAAGGGAGTGTAAATGTGCTTGTTGCCATGAATATACTACCTATTTTGGGCACACAAGGTATTTTCATGATCATTAAGTATCAATGGGTAATCACAACAAAAAGTGGGGTATTGTTAGGAAGAAATTGAGAGACGGTCTCATTAGTCTATAACTAAGTAGAAAATACTTGTAAGAAATGCTAGTCATCACCAAAAACTCCTTGTTTAATGAAATTGAATGCATTCCTTGTTCCAGGAAAGCATAGATGTGCTTGTTGTCATGAATATAGTGCCTATTATAGGCACACAAGCTATTTTCAAGATCATTAACTGTGAATGAGTTATTTCAACAAAAGGTGGAGGCTTGTTAGGAGGAAATGAAGAGACAATCTCATTATTCAATAATTATTCTTAAAATACTTGAAAAAAATGCTAGTCATCATCAAAGGCTCATTGTTTAATAAAATTCAATGGATTGCTAGTTCCAAGGGAGTATAAATGTGTTTGTTGCCATCAATATATTCATTGTTGTGGGCACATAAGCTATTTTCAATATCATTAAGTGTAAATGAGTTATTGCAGCAAAGGGTGGAGCCTTTTTAGGAAGAAATGAAGAGACAGTCTCATTATTAGGCAATTATACTACAAATACTTGAAAGAAAAGCTATTCATCATCAAAGACACATTGTTTAATGAAATTCAATGCATTCCTACTTCCAAGGGGGTATAAATGTGCTTGTTGCCATGAATATATTGCCTGTTGTGGGCATATAAGGTATTTTCAAGATCGTTTAGTGTAAATGGGTAATTACAACAAAAAATGGAGTATTGTTAAGAAGAAATCAAAAGATGGTCTCATTAGTCTGTAACTAAGTAGAAAATACATGTAAGAAATACTAGTCATCACCAAAAACTCCTCGTTTAATGAAATTTAACTCATTCCTTGTTCCAAGGGAGGATAGATGTCCTTGTTGTCATGAATATGGTGCCTGTTATGGGCACAAAAGCTATTTTCAAGATCGTTAAGTGTGAATGAGTTATTTCAACAACTCCTTGTTTAATGAAATTCAATGAATTCCTTGTTCCAAGGGAGTGTAAATGTGCTTGTTACCATAAATATATTACTTGTTGCAGGCACACAAGCTATTTTCAAGATCATTAAGTTGATTGGGAAATTACAACAAAAAGTGGAGCATTATTACGAAGAAATCAAGAGACAAACTCATTAGTTTATAATTGAGTAGAAAATACATCTAAGAAATGCTAGTCTTTACCAAAGACTCCTTGTTTATTGAAATTCGAGGGATTCCTTGTTCCCAGGGGGTATAAATGTGCTTGTTACCATGAATATATTGCTTGTTGAGGGCACATAAGCTATTTTTAAGATCTTTAAGTGTGAATGAGTTATTGCAAACAAAGGTGGAGCCTTGTTTGGAAGAAATCAAGAGACGGTCTCATTATTCAACAATTATACAACAAAAACTTGAAAGAAATGCCAATCATCATCAAAGTCTCCTTGTTTAATGAAATTCAATGGATTCCTAGTTTCAAGGGAGTGTAAATGTGCTTGTTACCATGAATATATTGCCTGTTATGGGCACATAAGCTATTTTCAAGATCATTAAGTGTAATTGGGAAATTACAACAAAAAGTGGAGCATTATTAGGAAGAAATCAAGAGACGAATTCAATAGTTTGTAATTAAGTAGAAAATAAATCTCAGAAATGCTAGTCATTACCAAAGACTCCTTATTTAATAAAATTCAATGGATTCCTAGTTCCAAAGGGATATAAATGTGCTTGTTGCCATGAATATATTGCCTATTGTGGGCACACAAGCTATTTTCAAAATCATTGAGTGTGAATGATTGATTGTGACAAAAGGTGGAGCCTTTTGACGAAGAAATGAAGAGACGGTCCCATTATTCATAAATTATACCAGAAATACTTGAAAGAAAAGCTATTCATCATCAAAGACTCCTTGTTTAATGAAATTCAATGAATTCCTAGTTCCAACGATGTGTAAATGTGCTTGTTACCATGAATATAATGCCTGTTGTGGGAACACAAGCTTTTTTTAAGATTGTTAAGTGTGAATGAGTTATTGCAACAAAAGGTGGAGGCTTGTTAGAAGGAAATGAAGAGATGACCTCATAATTCAGAATTATACCAAAAATACTTGAAAGAAATGCTAGTCATCATTAAAGACTCCTTGTTTAATGAAATTCAAAAGATTCCTGAATCTAAAGGAGTATAAAAGTGCTTGTTGCCATCAATATATTGCCTATTGGGGGCATATAAGCTCTTTTTTATATCATTAAGTGTGAATGAGTTATTGCAACAAATGGTGGAGCCATGTTAGGTAGAAAGGAAGAGACAATCTCATTATTCAGCAACTATGCCGCAAATACTTGAAAGAAATGCTAGTCATCATAAAAGACTACTTGTTTAATAAAATTCAACGGATTCCTAGTTCCAAGAGAGTATAAATGTGCTTGTTGACTTGAATATAATGCCTGTTGTGGGCACAAAAGCTATTTTCAAGATCATTAAGTATGAATGGGTAATTACAACAAAAACTAGAGTATTGTTAGGAAGAAATGAAGAGACGATCTGATTAGTCTGTAATTAAGTAGAAAATACTTGTAAAAAATACTAGTCATTACCAAAGACTCCTTGTTTAATTAAATTCAATTAATTCCTAGTTCTAAGGGGAGTTTAAACATGCTTGTTGCCATGAATATATTGCCTGTTGTGGGCACACAAGTTATTTACAAGATCATTAAGTGTGAATGAGTTATTGCAAACAAAGGTGGACTCTTAGTAGTAAGAAATGAAGAGATGGTTTCATTATTCAACAATTATACAACAAATACTTGAAAGAAATGCTAGTCATCATCAAAGACTCCTTGTTTAATGAAATTCAACGAATTCCTAATTCCAAGGGGGTATAAATGTGCTCGTGGCCATGAATATATTGCCTGTTATGGGCACACAAACAATTTTCAAAATCATTAAGTATGAATGAGTTATTGCAACAAAAGGTGGAGCCTTGTTAGGAAGAAATGAAGAGACAGTCTTATTATTCAGCAATTATACCAAAAATGCTTAAAAGAAAAGCTATTCATTATTAAAAACTTCTTGTTTAATGAAATTCAACAGATTCTTAATTCCAATGGAGTGTAAATGTGCTTATTGCCATGAATATAGTGCTTGTTATGGGCACACAAGCTATTTTCAATGTCATTAATTGTGAATGAGTTATTGCACCAAAAGGTGGAGTCTTGTTAGGAAGAAATGAAGGGGCGGTCTGATTATTCAGCAACTATACTGCAAATACTTGAAAGAAATGCTAGTCATCATCAAAAACTCCTTGCATAATGAAATTTAACGGATTTTTAGTTCCAAGGGAGCATAAATGTCCTTATTGCTATGAATATTTTGCCAGTTGCAAGTACACAAGCTATTTTCAAAATCACTAAGTGTGAATGATTGATTGCAACAAAAGGTGCAACAAAAGAGATGGTGCCATTGTTCAGCAATTATACTATAATTACTTGAAAGAAAAGCTAATCATCTTCAAAGACTCCTTGTTTAATGAAATTCAACGAATACCTAGTTCCAAGGGACTATGAATGTACTTGTTGCCATGAATATATTGCCTGTTGTGGGCACACAAGCTATTTTCTAAATCGTTAAGTGTGAATGAGTTATTGCAACAAAAGATGGAGGCTTGTTAAGTAGAAATGAAGAGACCCCCTCATAATTCAGCATTTATACCGAAAATACTTGAAAGAAATGCTAGTGATCATCAAAGACTCCTTGTTAAAAGAAATTCAATGGATTCCTAGATCTAAGGGAGTATAAAAGTGCTTGTTGCCATGAATATATTGCCTATTGTAGCCATACAAGCTCTTTATAAGATCATTAAGTGTTAATGAGTTATTGCAACAAAAGGTGGAACTATGTTACATGGAAAAGAAGAGACAATCTCATTATTCAACAACTACATTGCAAATACTTAGAAGAATTGCTAGTCATCATCATAGACTTCTTGTTTAATGAAATTCAATGGATTCCTAGATCCAAGAGAGTATAAATGTGCTTGTTGACCTGAATATAATGCCTGTTGTGGGCACACAAGTGTGAATGGGTAATTACAACAAAAACTAGAGCATTGTTAGGAAGAAATCAAGAGATGACCTCATTAGTTTGTAATTAAGTCGAAAATACTTGTAAGAAATACTAGCCATCACCAAAGACTCCTTGTTTAATAAAATTCAATTAATTCCTAGTTCTAAGGGCATATAAATGTGCTTGTTGCCATGAATATATTGCCTGTTGTGGGCACACAAGCTATTTTCAATATCATTAAGTGTGAATGAGTTATTGCAAACAAAGGTGGAGCCATGTTAGTCATAAATGAAGAGATGGTCTCATTATTTAGCAATTATACAACAAATACTCGAAAGAAATGCTAGTCATCATCAAAGACTCCTTGTTTAATGAAATTCAACATATTCCTTGTTCCAAGGGGGTATAAATGTGCTTGTGGCCAGAAATATATTGCCTGTTGTGGGCACATAAGCAATTTTCAAAATCATTAAGTGTGAATGAGTTATTGTAACAAAAGGTGGAGCCTTGTTGGGAAGAAATGAAGAGACAGTCTCATTATTCAGCAACTATACTGCAAATACTTGAATGGAATGCTAGTCATCATCAAAGACTCCTTGTTTAATGAAATTCAACGGATACCTAGTTCCAAGGGTGTGTAAATGTGCTTGTTGCCATGAATATATTGCTTGGTATGGGCACACAAGCTATTTTCTAGATCGTTAAATGTGAATGAGTTATTGCAACAAAAAGTGGAGCATAGTTAGGAAAAAATCAAGAGACAATATCATTACTCTATACTTAAGTAGAAAATACTTATAAGAAATGCTAGTTATCATCAAAGAATCCTTGTTTAATGAAATTCAACGGATTCTTTGTACCAAGGGAGTATAAATGTGTTTATTGCCATGAATATGGTGCCTGTTATGGGCACGGAAACTATTTTTAAAATCATTACGTGTGAATGAGTTATTACAACAAAAGGTCAAGCCTTATTAGGAAGAAATGTAGTGACAGTCTCATTATTCAGCAATTATACCGCAAATACTTGAAAGAAATGCTAGTCATCATCAAAGGCTCCTTGTTTAATAAAACTCAACAGATTCCTAGTTCCAATGGAGTATAAATATGGTTGTTGACATAAATATATTGCCTATTGTGGGCACAAAAGCTATTTTTAAGATCATTAAGTGTGAATGGGTAATTACAACAAAAACTAGAGCATTGTTTGGAAGAAATCAAGAGACGGTCTCATTAATGTGTAATTAAGTAGAAAATACTTGTAAGAAATGCTACTAATCTCCAAGGACTCCTTGTTTTATGAAAAACAATGGATCCCTAGTTCCAAGGGATCTTAGAAGGGCTTGTTGCCATCAATATAGTACAGGTTGTGGGCACATAAGCTAGTTTAAATATCATTAAGTGTGAATGATTTATTGGAACAAAAGGTGGGGCCTTGTTAGGAAGAAACAAAGAAACGATCTCATTATTCAGCCATGATACCGCAAATACTTGCAAGAAATGTTAGCCATCATCAAGGACTCCTTGTTTAATGAAACTCACGCTATTCCTAGTTCCAAGGGAGTATAAATGTGCTTTTTGACATGAATATATTGCTTGTTGTGGGTACACAAGGTATTTTCAAGATCATTAAGTGTGAATGGTAATTACAACAAAAAGTAAAGCATTGTTAGGAAGAAATCAAGAGACAATATCATTACTCTATAATTAAGTTGAAAATACTTGTAAGAAATGCCAGTCATCACCAAAGACACATTGTTTAATGAAATTTAACAAATTCCTTGTTCCAAGGGAGCATAAATGTGCTTGTTACCATGAACATAATGCTTGTTATGGGCACACAAGCTATTTTAAAGATCATTAAGTGTGAATGAGTTATTGCAACAAAAGTTTGAGCCTTGTTAGGAGGAAATGTGGTGACGGTCTCATTATTTAGCAATTATACCACAAATACTTGAAAGAAATGCTAGTCATCATCAAAGGCTTCTTGTTTAATGAAACTCGATGGATTCCTAGTTCCAATGGAGTATAAATATGGTTGTTGATATACATAGATTGTCTGTTGTGGGCACAAAAGCTATTTTCAAAATCATTAATTGTGAATGGGTAATTATAGCAAAACCTAAAGCATTATTAGGAAGAAATCAAGAGACGGTCTCATTAGTATGTGATTGAGTAGAAAATACTAGTATAAATGCTAATAATCTCCAAAGACTTCTTGTTTAATAAAATTGAAGGGATTCTTAGTTCCATGGGATCCTAGAAGAGCTTATTGCCAACAATATATTGCCTGTTATGGGCACACAAGCTATTTTAAAGATCATTAAGCGTGAATGGGTTATTGTAACAAGAGGTGGAGCCTTGTTAGGTAGAAAAAAAGAGACAACCTCATTATTCAGCAATTATACTGCAAATACTTGCAAGAAATGATAGCCACCATCAAAGACTCCTTCCTTAATGAAACTCAACAGATTCCTAGTTCCAAGGTGTTGTTCCCACAGCCTTGTATGGGTTGTAATTGTTGTTAACCAGATTTAAGTGTGCAAGTAGAAGTGGCTCGTTCAAGCATTCAAGTAATGAGTTTTCAGTAGAAAGAAAAGAGCAAGAAAAATAAATTAAGAAGGAGGATAATGCTAAATTTTGTATGGAACAGTAATATGAAGCCACATGGAGGGGCAAGAAAGGAAATTTGCTGCAGCTCCAATAAAGCCTACTAGGGTTTGCATAGAAGGGAATATATAAACAGGAAGAGCATCCCAGCAGCCACACGACCTGCAAGCAAACCAGAAACACAACCTGCAAGCAAACCAGAAACACGACCTGCAAGCAAACCAGAAACGCCACTTGCAAGCAAACCAGAAACGCGCCACCTGCAAGCAAACCAGAAATGCACCACCTGCAAGCAAACCAGAAACACACAACCAGCAAGAGGAGAAATAAGAAACAGACCACCCGGAAGAGAAGACAGCAGACCTGATATCCGTGAGACCACCGGGAAGAGAAGACAGCAGACCTGGTATCTGTGAGACCACCCGGAAGAGAAGACAGCAGACCTGATATCCGTGAGACCACCCGGAAGAGAAGACAGCAGACCTGGTATCTGTGAGACCACCCGGAAGAGAAGACAGCAGACCAGAAGCGTGAGGCAGGCCGAGAGACGTGAACCAGAAAAACCAGTAGTGTGAGGCAGGCCAAGAGACGTGAAACGGCAGACCAGAAGCATGAGACCAGAACGTGCAATGACATGACTGATCAGAAGCGTGGGGCAGGCCATGAGACGTGAAACGGCAGACCAGAAGCCTAAGTGCAAGCTGTGAAACTGTGAGACGGTGAAAGCAGGAGTTGTGTGAAACAACCTAGAGAAGGAGTTCGGTGAAGCATTGGAAAGAACTCAACGTATTTCCAGATTTCTTCAAGAGAGGTTAGAGAGTGTTGTGGTGGACTTCTAAGCGGCAGTGAAGGAGCCTATTCAATTCAACAAAGGCAAGACAAGCTAGAAGAAGGGTAGACACAGTAAGTGACACTCTTTGTATTATACTTGCTTTATATTTGCAATAGTGAAAGGAACAGAGGATTAAGACATCCATTGTAACTACATTGTGAACATCGGGAGTACCACACTAGTATTCTCAAGTATAGTGGATTGTCTCGGTAAAGGAAGAGTCTCTACCACCGTGGACGTACGTCACATTGACGGAACCACGTAAATCTCTTGTGTCCTTACTTTGATTTACATTCTGTGTTTTGAATTGAGTTGTGAATGCAGCTAAAGTATCATCGAACCCATAACCTAAAGAAGACCTAATCAAGAACATCCGATCTGTCTAATAGGCAAGGTGTCTAAAAGGTGACTTTGGGGACTATTGTGATTAGTAGGTAACAATAAATCTACCTTAGTCGAATATGAGAAAGAGTTCGCTTTTAAGAAGAGGTTGAAGTTGTTCACATACCTACGTATTGACGAGAGCAAAAATATTAAAGAAGTAGAATACTTTGACTTAAGTTATCAGAGTTTTAAGGGGTGTGATATTGATTCACCCCCCCTCTTAGTATCACAGACTAGTAGATCTTAGGGTGAAGTTGGGAACTTCAATTGGTATCAAAGCATAGGTTCACTAGGATAAAGCTTAACAGCTCAGTGTACTAGTTTGAAGAGCTCCAGAAGTTTTAACTTGTTCAGTATACTAAGAAATGGACGCCGGTTCCAGCACCAGCACTACTTACAGCAAGAAGGTTCCAATCTTCAACGGAACCAACTACCATATGTGGAGAGCGAGAATGCAGGTGGTATTTGCAACGATGGGCATGAACGTGGTGAAATCTGTATAGGAGGGTTTTAAGCCTCCAGAAGAAGGTAAAGATCCAACCCTAGAGTTTGCATATAATAAGAATGTTCATTTTGCTCCAGTTACTCTTTATTTAAAATTGGGTATGATTTTAATCATTTGACTCCTTTGCATTTGATGCCTTTACTTGTTAATGAGTATGTTAACATAGATGGTGAATACAAGGCTAAAATTGTGAAGAAGTTACATGAGAAAATGCAATAACAAATTGCAAAATGAATTGAGTAATACGCATCCCATGCTAATAAAAGGTGAAAGAAGGTGGTGTTTGAACCCAGTGATTGGGCTTGGATGCATATGCATAAAGAAAGGTTAATGAAAATGCTTATAAGTTGTAATCTAAAGGAGATGGTCAATTTCAAGTAGTGGCAAGGGTTAATGACAATGCTTATAATTGGGGCTTTTTAGTGAGTAAAAAGTGAGTGTAACATTTAATCTTTCTCCTTATGATGTAGGTGATGATTCAAGGACGAATCATTTTGAAGAAAGGGAGAATGATGAGATCTATGGAGGAGCTAATGCATGAAGGGCTTCTAAGGTTCCATTGAGTATTCATAAGAGGCCAATGACACATTCAAGGGCTAAAAAGATGAAAGAAACACTAAATAGGTTGATTGAGGATATTTAGGCAAACCAAGTTACAAATGGTGTGAATTCAAGTTTGAAAGAGGACTAGGGCTTTATTAATATAATTGGAGTGCTTAATGAGTTAGGTTTAAGTAATAAAATATAATTTTAAGTAGGAATTTGTTATAAAATAAGAGTTTACAATAAAATAAAAGTGTTCATATCTTTTTTTGGAGTATATCATTGTCTTTACTTTTAAAGTTTTAAGGTTGTTATTTTAGCCTATAAATAGGCTTAATTTGAAATGTGAGAATTTTCTTCTTTTATTCTTTTAAGAACTAAAGAACTTATCAAGAACTAACTCTTCTTGTGCATTCAACTAGACTTATTACTTCCAAATTTGTTCCTTTCTAGAGTGTAATGTTCATATCATTTTTTATACCTTAGGCTCATATTCCTTTAAACATTGGGTCTAGGGTTTGTATGATTGAAATCTAATTTAGCTTTCTTATATTCTCACTTGATTCCCTGTGCATATTGGGTCCCTAAACCCTATCTTTTAGGGTCATATCACATACAAATAAAAGATAATACTAACTAGTAATCAAGCTCATAACATACCTTAAACATGAATCTTAACTTGGAAGGAAAGCCAATCATGCCCTAACTTTCCCCTTTTTCTTCTTTTGTTTCTTGTTCTTTTATCCACTTGATGAAGATTGGTCTTGTTTGCTTTATGAAATTATATGATATTGCTTGTTTAACTTGATTGATTGTCTTATGTGTTGGTTATCTTTCTATAAGGGAGTATGCATTAAGAGGAAGAAGTTTTGATTAATGACAAAAAGGGGGAGAAAAATGTTGATGCTTATGCTTTACATAAGTTTATATTATTATTTATGTCAATGTTTTATCATCATAAAAGGGGGAGATTGTTAAGACCTTAAGGTTTCATATTAAGTTTTGATGATAACAAAACATTCAGTGATACTAACATATTTGTTTAAGTGTGATTAGTAAAAAGAATCAATCAAATAAATACATAAATCTAAAAGGAAGCAATGCATACATAAGAAAAGGAGTGAGCTAACTATATAAAGGAAAAGGAGTTGATGAACTACAATTAGATAACATCTTATAACTCAAAAATGAAAAAGAAGATTGTTGAAAAGTTTAAACCCGTGTACATATTATGGAAAATTGTTTAAGTGTGATTTTTGTTATATTGGGCTTCATTATGCTCCCAGCTCAAAAGCTATTCAAGAGCATTACAACTTAGGCTAAGTCTAGGGTATGAATATGCATTATATGGGAAAGTATTTTTTTCAAAGCCTTGTATGGTTTTGAAGGACTAAAAGTCTAATGTTAAATAAAGTTGAGTTTGAAATTTTTTGAGCTCTAGAAAAATTGTTATGGAATTTCTACAAAAAGTGTGCAAGTTGGTAAAGAAAATTAGTGCAAATGGAGTCACGTATGATGGCTGTCTAAAAGAGCATACTTTGAAATTAAGTACCAACTTGAATTCTTATCCTAACTATTATTCAATAGAAAAAAAAAGTGCATTAAATTTAAAATTTAGCTACAAGATATTCTCATTCTTCTAAATGTGTATAAGCTATCTGACAAAAATTCAACCATGTCCTTACATTTATTTGACTATACTCATTTAAAATTTTTCAATTTTAAAGTGACATTATAAAGTGATAGGTATTCTAAATCCATTGAAATACATCTAATAAAGAAGCTATTACTCTTTATTAGATTGATTTATTATGAGAGAATCATTCATTGTTTGAAATATGAGATTGTCTCTTGATTACCTGATAATAGCACTTTTCTTTTAAGTAACCAAAATACTTTTAAGTACATCGAATAAAGGAGCTATTACTCTCGATTACCTTATAATAGCACTTTTCCTTTGAGTAACCAAAATACATTAAGGTACATCAAAAAAAGAAGTTATTACTCTTGATTAGCATTCTTTTCCAAGAGAGAATCATTTATTGCTTGAAACTTAAAACAATCTTTGGATTGCTTCACAATAGGAGTCCTCCCCCAGTGCAATGTGAAACAATTAAGGTACTTTGAATAAACAAGGTATTACTTTGAATAATTAGTTGTTTATAACCACTAAAGAATCATTTACTGCTTGAAACTTAAGATCATTAATCAATTTCTTGGCATTAAGGCTTCTCTATACATTGCAAGGAATCATTCACACAATTATTCAATTAAAATCCATAATTATATTAACTTAGTAATGAGTCTTTTCTATTCGTTGCAAGGAATCATTCACACAAAATGATCATACAATTAAAATTCATGACTAAATTGAACATTGAATTAATTGCAAAATGCATATTAAGTCTTAGGTAGTCCAAATCTATTGAAGTCTATCCAATAAAGAATTCATAATTTTTTGAAATTCAAAGGGTATATTTTTTAACCCAAAAGGCATTACATCATCTTCATTATAACAAGCACATCTGTACACCTTTGGTACTCGAAATCTATAGAATTCCATCAAAGAAAGGAGTCTTTGATAATGATTAGTCTTTCCTAAATAAAGAAAATTGTCTCTTTATTCCTTCCTATCAAGGTTTCTTCTTTCATTGAAATAACTCATTCACAAAAAATGATCTTGAAAATAACCTTTTTCACATAACAAACATTTTTTCATTACAACAAATATGTCTATAAGACCTTATGAGTAGTTAAGAGAGTTTAAGTTTATTAGTGTCTCATAGTTGAAGGCCTAAGTTGTATTGCCTCTATACCTATGTTTACCATGTGCAGGCAAATAGGTATAAACCTATTTGTACCTAGCTTAAGACATCGACAATGATACCATGAGACATGGATAGGCTAAGGCCTAATTGACTATTAAGAAGTAATATTCTTTTTAGGAGTAGGAATAAGGAAATAACTATTAGTGAAGACTTAAATAATAATTATTTACAAAATTGGACCCTTCCTTTTTGTTTCTCTTCCTGTATTTATAAACAGGAAAATTTTTTAACAAGAAATGATTATATCATTAAAATTGTTGAAGAATCTTTATCTTTATCTTAGGATTATAATGATTTCTTTCATGATGCAAACCCCAAAAGACATGGCTTAGGGACCCAATGCATACAAGGAATCAAACAATACCCAAGAAAGCTAGGTTAGACTTTAATCATACTAATGCTAGATCTAATATTCAAAGGAACATGAACTTAGGGTATTAAGATGAATATGGACATACTCTAAAAAGGAAGGGAATTTTGAGTGATAAGTCAAGTAGAACGCCATAAGAAGAGTTACTTTTTGATTAATTCTTTGGTTTTCGAAAAAATTGAAGGAGAAAACTCTCGCTTTTTATTTCTCTCAAATTGTCTCATTTTAGAGTTTACAAGGAGGTGCTTATTTATAAGTTAAGATAGCAACCTTAAAGAGACATAAATTCCTATTTAAGGCAAATCTGTATTTAGAACAAACTCCTATCTAGGGAAAATTCTTATTTAGAAGTAAATACTAGTAGCAGAATAAACACTCATATTATATGCAAACTTGACATGCATTAAATAATCTTCCTATATTTTCAAATTTATTCAAATAATAGCACATAACAAAGTAAAAAGAGTTCGATTAACTACCTTAGTCTGTTTATCACTTTGTGGATGGCAAGTAGTTAAAAACAATAGCTTACTACCTAATTTACCCCACAAAATCTTTCAGAAGTAGCTTAAGAACTTTATAGCTTAATCTAAAATAATACTTTAAGTCATGCCACGTAAACACACTCCTTTTCTAAAGAATAATTTAGCCACATTGTTTGCATCATCAATTTTATGGCATGGGATGCAGTGTGTCATATTTAAAAATATGTCAACAACAACAAATACAGAATTCCTACCCCTTTTTGACCATGGCAACCTTAATACAAAGTCCATAGATAAATCAATTTAGGGATAGTTAGGTATAGGTAAAGGGATGTACAAGCCATGGAGTATTACTCTAGAGTTAGCATGTTTACATGTTATGCATTTCTTACATACCATCTCAACATCTTGCTTTATGTGTGGCCAAAAGAATTGTTCAACTAAGTCATTTAGGGTTTTCCTAACTTTAAAATAACCCATTAGACCACCCCCATGAGTTTTTCTCACAACCAACTCCCTTAAAGAACTTATAGGCATGCATAAACAATTTTCCCTAAAAAAGAAACCTTTATATCTATAAAATTTCTCAAAGGCTGACTTCTCATATGCTCTACACACATTAGTAAAGTTAGGATCTTTTGCACTTAAACCTTTAATATATTCGAATCCTAATAATTTTGTAGAAAGTGTAGAGATAAGCATATACTTGCAAGATAATGCATTGGCTACCATATTTTTTGTGCCATGTTTATATTTTATGACATAGGGGAAGGTCTCAATGAATTAGACCCATTTGGCATGTCCTTTGTTCAACTTTCCTTGTCCTTTCAAGTGCTTTAAGGATTCATGGTCAGTATAGATGACAAACTCTTTGGGCCAAAGGTAGTGTTGCCATGTCTCCAAAATGCGTACCAATGTATACATATCTTTATCATAAGTAGGATAATTAAGGCTTGCTCCATTTAGCTTTTCACTAATGTAGGTAATTGGATGCCTTTCCTACATCAAAACAGTTCCAATGCCAATACTCGAAGCATTACACTCAATCTCAAAAGTTTTTGCAAAGTTAGGCAAAGCAAGTAAGGGTACAAAACTTACTTTTTCCTTAATGTAATTAAAAGCCTTGTCTTCATCACTACCCCACTTAAAACTCATGTTCTTTTTAATAACCTCAATTAGTGGTATAGCAATGGTGCTAAAGTCTTTAACAAAGCATTTATAGAAACTAGCTAGACCATGAAAGCTACTCATATCATTAATTGAATTAAGTGTAGACCAATCACAAATTGCCTTAACTTTTTCCTTGTTAACCTCAATATCTCTAGCACTCGCAACATAGCCCAAAGATATCATCTAGTTAGTACAAAAGGAACATTTCTTAAACTTAGCATATAATTTCTTAGAACATAAAGCAATTAAAACAAAACATAAATAATTAAGATGCTCTTCTAAGTTATTGCTATAGACCAAAATATCATCAAAACACATAACCACAAATTTACCAATGAATGTATGCCAAACATGATTATCAATTGCATAAAAGTGCTCAATACATTAGTCAAACCAAATGGCATAACAAGTCATTCATACAGACCACACTTAGTTTTGAAAATTGTTTTCCACTCATTTTCATCTCTCATCCTAATTTAGTGATATCCACTTTTCAAATCAATTTTAGAAAAGACACATGAACCATACAATTCATCCAACATGTCATCTAACCTAGGTATGGAGTGATGATATTTTACAATGATTTTGTTGATCACTTAACAGTCAACACACTTCCTCTAAGTCCCATCCTTTTTAGGTACAAGTAGAATAGGAACTGCACAGGGACTCATGTTTTCTCTCATATATCTTTTCAACATAAGTTCCATAACCTACCTTTGAAACTCCTTTGTCTCCTCAGAATTACTCATATATATGCTAGATTATTAGGAATAGATGCACTAGGTATAAAATCAATTTAACGCTTAATTCCTTTTTTAGGTGGTAATCCATTGGAAACATCTTCAAGGAATACATCCTTAAATTCTTGCAAAAGAGAAATAACAACAATAAACAAAGATAGGTCAAACTTGTTAGTGTTAAAATAAGCCTCTTTGTACAAAAGCACAATCATAGGCTGTTTGGCATAAAATACTCTTTTGACATCACTTTCTTTTGCATAGAAACTTTCTTTTTTCTTCTCTCTCTCTTGTTTTCTCACTTTTTCTCCTCTCTTTTCAATCTCTCTTTTCTATTCACTCTCATTTTTAACCCTCAATTGATCTTTATAAGCTTGTTGAGGTGTTAGTGGTACAAGAGTGATGGTTTTTTTTTCATTACAAAGGAATATCAGTTCTTAATGACATCATGCATAACTTACCTGTCAAACTGTCATGACCTTCCTAATAGAAATGACTTGCATGTATATGTACAACATCACATAAAACTTCATAATGGTATCTTCTAATAGAAAATGACATAAGCACTTGCTTATTTACCTTAATTTCACCATTCTCATTCAACCATTAAAGCTTATATGGCCTAGGATGCTTTATAGTAGGTACATTAACTTCTTAACAATAATTATGCTAGCTATATTACTATAATTCCCACTATTAATAATCATGCTGCATACCTTATCTTTGATGAGACACCTTGTATAAAGATATTATCTCATTGCACCTCATTCTCTTCCTTCAGTTGCACATTCAATGCTCACCTTATGATGAGAGCTACTCTATTAACCAAATACTCCTCTCTATCACTTTTATCATTTAATGATGGCACAAAATCATCATTTGGCTTATTTTCAAGTAATTATTCGGACATTTAATCCATTACCAAATACTTAAAACATTTAACATCTCTATTTCTACTTAGTTAGGGTTCATAATTATCTACCTCCTTGCAAGAACCCATATTATTACTCTTAGATTGCTTGGCTTTGGACTTGTAATCTACCTTCTTATCCTTTTTACTTCAATTTAGTTTCCAAGATGAAATAGAACCTAAATTTTACCCAAACACATTGGCCATATCACTATTTAGCCCTTGCAAAAATTAAGCCATGGTTACCTCTTTATATTTTTCAACATTTGCCCTAATCTTGGCAATCTCCATCTCCTTGTGTTAGTCCTCCACACTTTTAGAGTCCTGAGTGAGCCTTTGGAACAAATCCCTATAATAGTGATTAGGGACAAACCTCCTCCCCATGATAGCCTTCATCTCCTCCCATGTATCAATAAGTCTCTCACGATTCCTTCTCCTAGTCAAAACAAGTTGATCCCACCAAATAATAGCATAATCAATAAATTTAACGACAACAAGCTTTATCTTTTTCTCTTCAGAGTAGTTGTGGCAATTAAAAACCAATTCAACCTTTTTCTCCCATTCTAGGTACACATCAAGATCATTCTTACCTTAGAACAGAGGAATTGTCATTTTAATGTTGCCTAAATCACGACCATAGGTGCTTTGCCTCTTAAAATCTCTTTAATCCTTTTTATTGTGGGCAATTCTAACCACAGTAGCTCGATCATCAAATTCATCATCTGCTACATTATCTTCATAGTCATAGGCTTGTCTTACTTGCCTTCTTGCATTAGAAACCTTATAGTCCTTATGCCTCTTTTGCAACTCTATTATTGTATTAATTTGCTCATCCATCCTCCCCCTTATATCATCAAATCTGGCATTCATGCACTCAAATTGTTATTACATAATTTTGATCATGAAGGACACATCACTAACTCCCTCCTAAGGTACACCTTTGTCTTTGGAAATTATAGTTTTACTTTTGATTAGGATACCTCACAAAACACTCCCTTACATGTTTCACTCAAAAAGGGTGTCACACTCCATCGTGTTTTACACATTTGATGGTTTTTTCTTAATATGAACTTGCACTCTTGCCTTTGACCACTCAAATTTCCCTTTTTAGCTCTTTAAAGAACTAAACAAGCCAAAATTAGGAGGATTGGTTTTGAACATAATAAGGTAAATAGGGTAGAATTAAACTAATTAAATAATAAAGAGTCAAAAAAAAATGAAGGACATCAAGCAAATGAATTTAATGAACTAAACTCACATAAAAGAAGATAGAGAGTTAAACCTAAAGGACAAATTTGGATGACATAATAAGAAAATAGATAGCAAAATTAGAGTTAAGCAAGAAAACTATATTATTATTATGGCCAATTTGACCAAATTATTTAACTTTTATCAATAACTTGAATTTGATGCTTTCTTTTTTCATTCCTTCCTTTTTTTTTTTGTTTTTGGCTAAACATAAAATAATAATAGAATACTTAGAGACAACAAATGGAATTGAAAATAGCACATTTTAATAGTTATGCACTCAAACAAATAAGCAAGGTAAGAAAGATTGCAAACGAACAAATTAGTGCATTCAAATAGTAATGCACTCAATAAACAAACTAAATAGAAATAATTAAAGAATTAATTGATCTAACCTAATTTAGAGCAAAGCATACAAGGAATCAAATAATACCCAAGAAAGCTAAGTCAAACAAAAATCACAAGCTAAGGAACACAAACTTAGGGTATTAGGAGTGATAAGTCTAGGAAAGAAAGGAATTGGAACTGATAAGTTAGGTTAAATGCCACAAGAAGATTACTTCTTGATAAGTTCTTTAGTTCTTGAAAGAACCAAAGGAGAAAACTCTCACTTTTTGTTTCTCTCAAATTGTCTGATTTTAGAGCTTACATGAAAGTGCCTATTTATAGCCTAATATAGCAACTATAAAGAGACATAAATTCCTATTTAGGACAAACTCCTATCTTGGACAAATTTGTATTTAGAAAACTTTCACTTTTATAACAAACACTTATTGAGGACAAACTCCTATTTAAGAGTGAATGCTATTGCTTAACCTTGGCCTCTTAAGCACTTTAATCATATTAATAAGGCTTTAGCTCTCTTTCAAGATTGAATTCATACTATTTGTAACTTGGTTAGCCTAAAAGTCTTTAACAAACCCATTTAGTGCTTCTTTCATTTTTTTTGGCTCTAGCTTGCATTATTGAACCTTTAGAATGTACAATGGATCTCTTGCATCATTTGATGTCTTCCATGCATCATCTCTAAGCTTCTCATCTTTTTTGTTATCCTAGGAGCTTATTAGCCTGCATCAACAAAAATATAAATTTCTTCATATTAAGATGGTGCAAATAGTATTAAAACTTGCTACTAGATTGGGTTTAAATAACTCAACTATTATTTGTGTGTCCATTATAAAAGACATAAAAGATTTCATGACTCTTTATTAAGAGTAGTTGAATTTACTTTAAGTGATAAACCTATATGGTTTTCATGTTTTCCAAATTTTACTTTATCATTATCAGATCCTAATTTGATAGATGCTTTATATTTGGATATTCAAACTAAAGGATTTGATATGATGCCTATTTTGGAAAATTTAAGTCATATTACAAGATATATTATAAGGTTATGAACATTATTGTCCTAAGCATTAATGATATTCTAGCAAGACATGTTGATAGAGGAACAACAACATTGTTTTTGACTAATAGGTCAAAAGCCAATGTTTTGGTTCAAAAGACAATTGCTTGGGATTAGGTTAAATTACCTGAAAAATATTGTTGGAAAAAGCAGTCAAACTTGTTAAATAGGTTAAACCTGATTCAAAGATGGAAGAAATAATTGAATTCAAAGATGGAGATGTCAAAATTTGATTTGCTTGATCAAGGAGTGTGAGGTTAAAACTTGAAAAAGGAAATGAAAAGGTTAAACCTAGGTTTTCTACCTCCTTGATACTAATAACTAAGTTGAAAGGAACTAGAAGAATAAGAGAGCAGGTTAGTCAACCCTAGTATAGAGCTGACTTTCCTCCCTCAACTTTTGGTTTTGTGGTTAATGAACCACTAAAAACATCTAGTTAGGTTTCTAGGCCTAAGTCTCCTTCTTTGTTTGATATTAGATATCAAGATAAAGATAGAAGTCTCTATGCCCTTAAAGTTATTAATAAGGTAGATGAAAATGTTAGAGAGTTATGTTACTCTCCTAAAAATATTGTAAAAAGAAAATGATTTTTTATGACCTTTAATGAAAAAGAGCAAGAAGTGTGATGTAAACACTGTAAGATATATACCAATGACATATGAGTTATATATATCTTCCCTTATTTAAAAAAGGGTTTATAAACTTAAAAAGATTTGATAGTCCATTACTTTTGCATAAAATTTGATAATAATTGCATTGACTGTTACAACTATTACTAGAATCATCCTCAAAGGCCTTAATTTTCCTTTTTTTTAGTTATCTTAACTACCTTTTAACATTATTCCTTATTTAAGGGATTAAGAAACATTTTGGAACATCAATTATCACCCTTCCTTCTTCTATCTAAAGGTATGGTGAATCAAACTAGTTTCTTCTTGTTTGTGATCAATGAGTTGCTAACTTTTCTTTTTATTTTGTTTCATTTCATTAAATCATAAAGGTTATGTGTACATACTTGCTTTGTTGCAATGAATATAATGTTTATTGTGGACACAAAAGTTATTTTTCAGGTCATTTTGTGTGAATAGCTCTTGCATCGAAAGCTTAAACCTTGTTAAGAAAAAATGATGAGACCGTCTCATTATTCAAGAATTAAACCAAAAGTTCTTGTAAGAAAAGCTAATCATTATCAGAGACTTTTTAGTCGATGGAATTCTTTGGATTCATAATACCAAAGGTGTATAAACTTGCTTGTTGCAATGAATATAATGTCTGTTGTGGGCATAAAAGTTATTTTCTAAGTCATTTTGTGTGAATGAGTCCTTACAATGAAAGCTAGTGCCTTGTTAGAAAGAAATGAAGAAACAATCTCTTTATTAATGAATTTAGCCTAAAAGTGTATTGACATGTCTATCATAAGGAATCTAATGGTTGGTGTAGACAAAAAAGTTAATTTCAAGATCATTTTGTGATGTGAACCCCAAAGAGCATAATAAAACTGACAAACAAATCAAGGAATTTAAAACTCCAAGAAAATTAAATCATATTTAATAAAAGTAAAACTTTGCCCAAAGTTCAATGGAATACAAACCTAAGGTATAAACTTAGACCCAATGCTCAAAGGAAGACAAACTAAAGGTATAAAGAAAGATATGGATGCCACGCTCTAGAAAGAAGGAATTTAAGAGTGATATGTCAGGTCTTGATAAGCTTACAAAGTTCAACGAAGAACTAAAAGAGAAAATTCTCACTTTTTTTTTCACTAATGATCTATCAATAAAATCAAACCTATTTATAAGCTAAAGTAACAACCCTAATCCTAAAAGTAGAAACAATGATATGCTCCTAAAATATAGGAACACTCTTATTTTATTATACACTTTTAGTATTTTGAATCCATTGAAATCCATAAAACATATAAGTCAATCATCTTAATTAGCCTTTTTACATGTTAAGAGTGATTTATTTCCTAATAGATGAAAATATCACTACATTTCTTACTAATAAAGCTTTTTCTTGCATTGAAAAGAGTCATTCATAAAAAATGATTACAAAATCAACTTTTGCATCTTCACCAACCAATAGATTGATTTTTTTTAGTAGACCATCACTTTATTTTTTTTCCAACAAGACTTCTTCATTTATTGCAGGGACTCATTCACATAAAATGATCCTAAAATTAATATTTGCATCTACATTAAACATTTTATTCATTGCAACATGCAAGTCAATACATATTTGGTAGTCTAAATTTGTTAATGTCCATCAAACATAAGAGTCATTGATCTTGATTAGACTTTTTTGCATGGTATGAATGGTTCATTGCCCAATTGAGACCTTTACTTCATTTCTTATTAACAAGGCTTTTCCTATCGTTGCAGGGATTCATTCCCACACAATGATAATGAAATTATCTTTTATGCCTACACCAAATATTATATTCATTATGATAAGCAAAATATGGCTTTGGTAGTCTAAATCCTTTAAAGTCCACCAAACATAGGAGTTATTAATCTTAATTAGCCTTTCTTACTTGTATAAAATGGTTAATTACTTGAAAGATGAGAGTCACTTTATTTCTTGCTTGTAAGGCTTGCCCATTTTATACACAAAATGATCATGAAATTAACTTTTTTGTATGCACTAATCATTATATTCATCTTGACAACCACCTTTATATACCTTTGGTGGTTTGAATCCATTTAAGTCCATCATACATGGGAGTCACTGATGTAAAGGAGCTATTACTCTTGATTAACATTCTTTTCCAAGAGAGAATCATTTATTGCTTGAAACTTGAAACAGTCTCTTGATTGCTTAACAATAGGAGTCTTCCCCCAATGCAATGTGAAACCATTAAGGTACTTCAAATAAACAAGCTATTAATCTAGATGATTAGTTGTTTGTAGCCACTAAAGAATCATTTATTGCTTGAAACTTAAGATCATTAATTGATTCCTTGGCCTTAAGGCTTCTCTATTCATTGAAAGGAATCATTCACACAATTATACAATTAAAATCCATGATTACATTGCCTTAGCAATGAGGTTTCTCTATTCATTGCAAGGAATTGTTCACACAAAATGATCATACAATTAAAATCCATGACTAAATTGAACATTGAATTTATTGCAAGATGTATGTTATTATGTCTTGGGTAGTTTTAATCCATTAAAGTCCATCCAACAAAGAAGCTATTACTTTTGATGTGCTTTCTTTACTATAACAAAATCATTCCTTGCTTAAAAAATAAGGTCATATCTTGATTACTAGACAATAGGACTTCTCGTCTAGGTAGTCTAAATCCATTAAACTGCATCAAATAAAGGAGCTATTACTCTTGGTTAGCATTCTTTATTAGGATTGAATCATTCATTTTTTAAAACTTGAGACAATCAACTGATTCCTTGGCAATAAGGCTTCTCCTTTCATTGCAAGGAATCATTTATATAGAGTGAACATGAAATTAACATTGGTGTCTATATCAAACATTATTCTCATTGTAAAATGCAAGCCAAGACATTTTTGGTAGTCTGAATTCATTGAATTCAATCATAAAAAGATGTTATTCATCTTGATTAGCCTTTTTTTATTTTATTATGTGGATAAAATGGTTTATTGAATGAAAGATGAGACCAATACTTGATTTCTAACTAATAAGGCTTCTCCTTTTGCTCCAAAGAATCATTCACACAAAAGAATCATAAAACTAATGAAATGTTCATACCTAAATTGATTTCATTATGAGATGCACATTATGTCTTGGGAAGTTTAAAACTATTAATCTTTATCAAATAAAGAAGGTGTACTCTTGGCAAGCATTCTTTACTATACGAGAATCATTCATTACTTGAAACATAAGACCATCTTTTGATTACTTGACAATAAGAATTCTCTTTTTGTTGGCTTGAATCCATTGAAGTCCATCAAATAAAGAACCTATTACTCTTAATTAGCTTTTTCTACCATGAGAGATTCATTCATTACTTAAAACTTTAGACTTTCAACTAATTCCTTGGCAAGCAATCTTTTCCTTTCATTGCAAAGAATCATTCACCTAAAAAGATCATACAATTAACATTCATGACTACATCAAAAAATAATTTCATTGCAATTGCACATCAATATCCCATAGATTGTCTGAATCCATTGAATTTCATTAAACAATGAAGTTCATTTGATTATTTTTCTTACATTGATAAAATGTTAATCTCCTAAACAATGAGAGAAGCACTTTATTTACAACTAATAAGGCTTTTTCTTTCATTATAAGGAGTTGTTCACACAAAAGAATTATGAAATTATCTTTAATGTTTACATCAATCACTACTTTCATTCTAAGATGCATGTTATTATGTGTTAGTGTTGTTCCCACAGCCTTGTACGGGTTGTACTTGTTATCAACCAGATTTAAGTGTGCAAGCAGAAGTGGCTCATATCTCAGGAATTATAGGATAAGACTAGCATGTCAAATAACCTCGTAAAATGATCTCCTTGGAGTGAACTTATAGAGGGAGTTTTGCATTGCTTAAGTCTTTGTGTGACAGTGTGACAGGGTTGTATACGGATAATAAGTTCATAAGAAGTTAAATCTGCAAGTCCATAAGCCTGTCCTGAGACTAAGTCCAAGAGCAAAAGTCCGGAGGAAGTGTCCATAAGACGGTCTATAGGAGGAGTCCGTAAGAAGATTCTGTAAGGTGGTCCGCAGGAGAAGTCCCAAAGATGAGTCCATAAGATGGTCCGCAGGATGATTTCATAAGACTGTCCGAAGGACAAGTCTAAAGGAAGATTCCATAACATTGGTCCGTAAGAAGACCACTCCATAGGATCAACAGTGAATTCCAGAGTTACGAAGTAAATTTCGGAAGTACGGAGTAATTCCGTAGGAGCGGAGTAATTCCGGAAGCGGATGAACAGTGAAGTTCGAGGTTACAAAGCAATTCCAAGGTTACGGAGCGATTCCGTAGTTACAAAGTAATTCCATGGTTACGGAGTGATTCTGAAGGAGCGGAATAATTCCGAGGTTACAGATAGACAGGGAGTCCGGAAGAAGGGAAGGTTATGGAATTTTGACTTAGCATTTTTGGAAGATGGGCAGTTACGGGGGCAGTTTTTTCTATACATTTTTAACTGTTCATGGACAATCTTGGCTGTTCACTTAAGCATTCAAAGGATGAGATTTCAGTAGAAAGAAAAGAGCAAGAAAGGAAGTCTGCCGCAGCTACAGTAAACCCTACTAGGGTTTCCATAGAGGGCAGTATATAAACCAAGACTTATCTCTTTTGAAAGTGTGTGTGTGAGACAACTTAGTGAAGACATTCTGTGAAGCTTAGAGAGAACTCAACAAATTTCCTGATTTCTTCAAGAGAGGTTAGAGAGTGTTTTGGTGATCTTCCAAGCGGCAATGAAGCAACCTATTCAAATCAAGCAGAGGCAAGACAAGTTAGAAGAAGGGTAGACACAGTAAGTGACACTCTTTATATTGTGATTGCTTTGTATTTGTAATAGTGAAAGGAATAAAAGATTAAGACATCTATTGTAACTACATTGTAATCATAGGGGATACCACACTGGTATTCTCAAGTATAGTGGATTGTCTCGGTAGAGGAAGAATCCCTACCACCGTGGAGTAGGTCACATTGGCTGAACCACGTAAATTTCTTGTGTCCTTGCTTTGAATTTACATTCTATGTTTTGAATTGAGTTGTGAACAAAGCTAAAAAATCATCAAACCCATAACCTAAAAGAAGACCTAATCAAGAACAACCAATCCGTTTAATAGGCAAGGTGTCTAAAAGGTGACTTTGGGGACTATTGTGATTACTAGGTAACAATAGATCTACCTTAATTGAATATGAGAAAGAGTTCATTTCTGAGAAGAATTTGAAGTTGTTCATCCACCCGCATATTGACAAGAGCTAAAGTATTAAAGAAGTAGAGTACTTTGGCTTAAATTATCAGAGTTTTTCAAGAGGGTGATACTGATTCACCCCTTCTCAGTAGCACAGACTAGTAGGTCCTAGGGTGAAGTTGGGAACTTCAGTTAGTAAGTTCAAATACATTAAAACTCATCAAATAAAGAAGTTATTACTCTTGATTAGTATTTTTTACTATCAAAGTATCGTTCATTTGTTAAAACATAAGATAGTCTCTTAATTACTTTACAATAAGACTTGTCCTCTTCATATAAATGAGCTATTACTTATGATATAATCAAAGATAAAGAAGGAAGAGTCCAATTTGCTTCCTTCTTTAAGTTTTCTTCTTTGCCTTTCTTTGTAGTATATCTTTCTCTCTCTTCCTCCCCTCTTTTTAACCTAATAAGAAACTTAGAGATGATGCATGGAAGGCTTTAAAGGATGCAAGAGGTTCATTGCAAATTCCAGAAGGTCCAATAACATAAGCTAGGGCCAAAAAGATGAAAGAAGCACTAAATGGGTTGATTAAGGACATTTAGGCCAACCAAGCTACAAATGGTGCAAATTCAAGCTTGAAAGAAAGTTAAGGCCTTATTAATATAATTGGAGTGCTTAATAGGCTAGCGCTAAGTAATAGCATTCACTCTTAAATAGGAGTTTATCATAAATAAGTGATTATTTTAAAAGTGGAAATTTTCTGTATAAGAATTTATCCTAGATAGGAGTTTGTCCTAATAAGGCCTCTTTAGGATTTCTATCATAGCTTATAAATAGGCACCTCTTCATAAGTTCTAGAAAGTAAACATTTTGAGAGAAATAAAAAGTAAGGGTTTTCTCCTCCAGCTTTTTTAAGAACTAAAGAACTTATCAAGAGGTATCTCTTCTTATGGTGTTCAACTCAACTTATCTCTTAATTCCTTTCTTTTCTAGAGTGTGACATCTATATCCTTCTTAAATACCCTAGGTTCATGTTTGTTTGAATGTTGGGTATGGGGTTTGTATTATTAAAGTCTGATTTAGCTTTCTTGGATATTCTTTGATTCCTTGTGTGCATTGGGTCCCTAAGCCATGTCTTTTGGGTTTTTCGCATTAGTTGGTATTGGAGTTTGGCTCCAAATCAAGTTGGACCAGTTAATTCTTCAATTGGTTGCCTTGTGATTTATTTATTTCTATTTAATAGCGCATTACCATTCAAATGCACTAATCTGTTTGTTTGTAATCTTTCTTACCTTGCTTGTTTGTTTGAGAACATAACTATCCAAGCGTGCTATTTTCAATTCCATTTGTTGTCTCTAAGTATTTTACTATTGTTTTGTGTTAAGCAAAAGAAAAAAAAAAAAAAAGAAAACAAGGGAGGAATGAAAAAAAAGGGAGGAATAAAAAAAGCATAAAATTCAAGTTATTAATAAAAGTTAAATGATTTGGTCAAATTGGCCACAATAATAATATAATTTTCTTACTTAACTCCAATTCTGTCATCTATTTTCTTGTTATGACATCCAAGTTTATCATCTAGGTTTAATTCCATATTTTGTTTTATATCAATCTAGTTCATTAAATTCGTTTGCCTTAATGTCCTTTTTCATTTTGTTTAACTCTTTGTTCTCTAATTAGTTCAATTCTATCCCATACACCTTACTTGGTTCTAAAGCAATATCTTTCCTCTCTCTAATACCATTCCCTGCCAACATAAGATTGAGTATATAGAGATATGTATATATATCTGTATAAACTAATTCAAACATACCAATATGAAAGAAGATAATAAGGAGAAGAACAAAATACTCACAGGAATAAAACTTTCATTGAATACCGAAAGTTGTTAGAAGCTTATGTTTGATGAGAACCTTAGAGATGATGGGTGGAAGGCTTTTAAGGATGCAAGAGGTCTATTGCAGATTCCAAAAAGTCCAATAACAAAAGCTAGAGCCAAAAAGATGAAAGAAGTACTAAATGGGCTGATTGAGGACATTTAGGTCAACCCAACTACAAATGGTCCAAATTCAAGCTTGGAAGAGAATCAAGGCCTTATTAATATGATTGGAGTACTCAATGGGCCAAGACTAAGTAATAGCATTCACTCTTAAATAGGAGTATATCCTAAATAAGTGATTGTATGAAAGTGAAAGTTTTCTATGTAAGAATTTGTCCTAGATATGAATTCCTCCTGAATAAGGATTCATCCTAAATAGAAATTTATGCCTCTTTAGGTGTTGTTCCCACAGCCTTGTATGGGTTGTAATTGTTGTCAACTAGGGTTAAGTGTGCAAGAAAGTAAAGCCACATGGAAGGGCAAAAAAGTAAATCCGCCGTGTAAGGGCAAGAACATAAATCTGTCACGTAAGCCCTATTAGGGTTTCATGGAAGAGAGTATATAAAGGCCTTGGAAGACAAAACTGGTAAAGGCCAACACAATTGAATAAACGGCAACCCTACAACAACCAGCCAAAAAGAAGAGAAAAGCAAACCAGAAACGCCTCCTGCAAGGAAACCAGAAACACACAACCAGCAAGAGGAGAAATAAGAAACAGACCACCCGGAAGAGAAGACAGCAGACCTGGTATCCGTGAGACCACCCGGAAGAGACGACAGCAGACCCGGTATCCATGAGACCACCCGGAAGAGAAGACAGCAGACCAGAAGCGTGAGGCAGGCTGAAAGACATGAACCAGAAAAACCAGTAGCGTGAGGCAGGCCAAGAGACATGAAACGGCAGACCAGAAGCATGGGTGTATGTCAGGAGACGGCGTGAGACCAGAATGTGCAACGGCGTGACAGACCAGAAGCGTGAGGGCAGACCATGAAACAGTAAGACCGTGAAATAGGAGATGGGTGAGACCGTGAAACGGTGAAAGCAGGAGCTGTGTGAGACAACCTAAAGAAGGAATTCTGCAAAGCATCAGAAAGAACTCAACGTATTTCCAGATTTCTTCAAGAGAGGTTAAAGAGCATTGTGGTGAACTTCTAAGCAGCAGTGGAGCAGCCTTTCAATTCAACAAAGGCAAGACAAGCTAGAAGAAGGGTAGACACAGTAAGTGACACTCTTTGTATTGTACTTGCTTAGTAATTGCAATAGTGAAAGGAGCAGAAGATTAAGACATCCATTGTAACTGGAATTCTCAAGTATAGTGGATAGTCTCGGTAAGGGAGAGCCCCTACCACCGTGGATGCACGTCACATTGACGGAACCACATAAATCTCGTGTGTCCTTAATTTGCTTTATGTTTTGTGTTTTGAATTGAGTTATGAACGCAGCTAGAGTATCAGCCAACCCATAACCTAACGAAGACCTAAACAAGAACATATGAATTGTCTATTAGGCAAGGTGTCTGAAAGGTGACTTTGGGGACTATTGTGATTAGTAGGTAGCAATAGATCTAGCTTAGTCAAATCTAAGAAAGAGTTTGCTTTTAAGAAGAGATTGAAGTTGTTCACCTACTTGCGAATTGCGAATTGTGGTGATACTGATTCACCCCCCTCTCAGTATCACAAACTAGTAGATCCTAGGGTGAAGTTGGGAACTTCATTAGGATTGCTATCTTAGCCTCTAAATAGTCACTTTCTTGTAAGCTATGGAACATCAGACAAATTTAAGAGAAATAAAAGAAAGGGATTTCTCCTCCGATTCTTTCAAAAATTAAAAAACTTATCAAGAAGTACCTCTTTTTGTGGCATTCAACTTGACTTGTCATTTCCAATTCCTTTCTTTTCTAGAATGTGGCATCCATATCTTTCTTAAATACCCTAGGTTCGTGTTCCTTTGAATGTTGGGTCTAAGGTTTGTGTTATTACAGTCTAATTTAACTTTCCTAGATATTCCTTGATTCCTTATGACCATGAAGATGATCTAGAAGATGATAACTTTGATGATCGAACTATTATGGCTAGAACTGCCAACAATAGAAGGGATCAGAGAAATTTTGGGAGGCAAGGCACCTATGACCAAGATTTGGGCAGTATTAAAATGACAATTCCTCCATTCCAAGGGAAGAATGATCCTAATGCATACCTAGAATGGGAGAAGAAGTTTGAATTGGTTTTTAATTGCTATAACTATTCTGAGGAGCAAAAGGTAAAGCTTGTTGTCGTTGAATTTATTGATTATGTTATTATTTGGTGGGATCAACTTGTTTTGACTAGGGGAAGGAATTATGAGTGGCCTATTGATACATAGGAGGAGATGAAGGCTAGCATAACGAGGAGGTTTGTCCCTAATCGCTATTACAGGAAGTTGTACCAAAGGCTGCAAAGGCTCACTTATGGCACCAAAAGTGTAGAGGACTACCACAAGAAGATGGAGATTGCCATGGTTAAGGCAAATGGAGAAGAAGATAGAAAGATAACCATGGCTCGATTTCTGTAAGGGCTAAATAGAGACATAGCTAATGTGGTTGAATTGAAACACTACGTGGAATTAAAAGACATGTTGCACATGGCAATGACAATCGAAAGACAACTTAAATGAAAAGGTTCCACATGGTTTAGGCAAAATTCAGGTTTTACGTCATCTTGGAAGCTGAATTTGAGTAAAAGGGATGAGAAGGTCGATTACAAGTCTAAAGCCAAGCTATCTAAGTACAAGAATGTGGGTTCTAGCAAGGAAGTAAGTAATTATGACCCCCAACCAAGTAGAAATAGAGTTGTTAAATGTTTTAAGTGTCTAAAAAGGGGTCACTTTGTGTCTCAATGTTCAAATAAATGTGCAATGATCTTAAGAGGTAATGGTAATGTTGAAACTACAAATGAATCAGATGATGATTCTATGCCATCATCAAAGGGTGAAAGTGATGGAGAGGAGTATCTAGTTAATGGAGTAGTTCTTGTCACAAGGTGAGCATTGAATGTGCAAGTGAAGGAAGAAATGATGTGCAATGAGATAACATCTTTTAGATGAGGTGTCTCATCAAAGATAAGGTATGCAGTATGATTATTGATAGTGGGAGTTGCACTAATATGGCTAGCACAATAATGGTTGAAAAGCTGAATTTACCAACTATGAAGCATCTTAGGCCATATAAGCTTGAATGGTTGAATAAGAGTGGTAAAGTTAAGGTAAATAAGCAAACATTCTATTAGGAAAGCCATAGGAGTTTGATAAGTGAGTTATGCATGATGGCTTTAAGAATTGATATTCCTTTGTAATGAATGAAAAACTTGTCACTTTTGTACCATTATCAACTCAACAAGCTTATAAGGATTAGTTAAGGATTAAAAATAAGAGTGAAAAAAAAGAGAGATGGAGAAAAAAAAGGGTAATCAAAACATAAAAGAGAGGACAAAACATGAGAACACGAGAAAGAGAAGAAAATCAGAAGTTTCTATGCAAAAGAAAGTGATGTCAAAAGAGCATTTTATGCCAAACAGCCTATGATGGTACTTTTGTAGAAAAAGGCTTATTTTAACACTAACAAGTTTGACCTGTCTTTGTATAGTGTCGTTGTTTCTCTTTTGCACGAATTTGAAGATGTATTCCCTAATGATGTCTTAAGTGGATTTCCACCTAAGAGAGGAATTGAGCATCAAATTAATTTTATCCTTGGTGCATCCATCCTAAATCGGCCAGTATATAGGAGTAATCCTGAGGAGACAAAGGAACTTCAAAGGCAAGTTGAGGAACTTATTTCAAAAGGATATATGAGGGAAAGGGTGAGTCTTTGTGCGGTTCCTATCCTACTTGTACCAAAGAATGATGAGACTTAAAGGATGTGTATTTACTATTAAGCAATCAACAAAATCAATGTAAAGTATCGTCACCCTATACCTAAGTTAGAAAACATGTTGGATGAATTGCATAGTTCATGTGTCTTTTCTAAAATTGATTTGAAAAGTGGATATCACTAGATTAAGATGGGAGAGGGAAATGAGTGGAAAACAACTTTGAAAACTAAGTATGGTTTGTAAGAATGGCTTGTTATGCCATTTGGTCTCACTAATGCACCAAGCACTTTTATGCGATTAATGAATCATGTTTTACATCCATTCATTGGTAAATTTATGATTGTGTATGTTGATGATAGTTTGGCCTATAGCAAAAGCCTATAAAAGCATCTTGATCGTTTACATTTTATTTTAATTATTTTACGTTATGAGAAATTGTATGCTAACTTCAAGAAACATTCCTTTTGTACTAATTAGATCACATTTCTTAGCTATGTTGTGAGTGCTAAAGGTATTAAGGTTAAAGAGGAAAAAATTAGGGCAATTTGTGATTGGCCTACACCTAAGTCAATTAGTGATGTGCATAGCTTTCATGGTTTAGCTTTTTTCTATAGATGCTTTGTTAGGGACTTTAGCACCATCTTTGCATCACTAACTAAGGTTATCAAAAAGAATATGAGTTTTAAGTGGGGTAATGATCAAGACAAGGCTTTTAATTGCATCAAGTAAAAATTAAGTTCTGCACCCTTATTTACGTTACTTGACTTTGCAAAAACTTTTGAAATTGAATGTGATACTTTAGGGAAAGGTGCCCAATTGCCTACTTTAGTGAACAGCTAAGTGGAACAAGTTTCAATTATCTTACTTATGATAAAGAGATGTATGCATTGGTATAAGCTTTGGAGACATGGCAACATTGCCTTTGGCCCAAGGAATTTGTCATCCATATTGACCATGAATCCTTGAAGCACTTTAAGGGATAAGGAAAGTTGAACAAAAGACATGTCAAGTGGATTGAATTCATTGAGACCTTTCCTTACATAATCAAATATAAACAAGGTAAGGAAAATGTGGTAGCTAATGCATTATCTCATAGGTATGCCCTTATCTCTACACTTGCTGCAAAATTATTAGGATTTGAATATATTAAATATTTATATGTGAAAGATTATGAATTTGCTAATGTGTATAGAGCATGTGAGAAGTCAGTCTTTGAGAAATTTTATAGGCATGAGGGTTTCTTATTTAGGGCAAATCATTTGTGCATGCCAATGAGTTCTTTAAGGGAGTTGGTTGTGAGAGAAGCTCACGGAGGTGGTCTAACGGGTCATTTCAGAGTTAGGAAATCCCCAGATGTCTTAACTAAACATTTCTTTTAGCCATGCATAAAACAAGATGTTGAGAGGGTATGCGAGAAATGTATAACATGCAAATAGGCTAAATCTAGAGTTTTACCCTATGGTTTATATACCCCCTTACCCATACCTAGCTATCCTTGGGTTGATTTATCTATGAACTTTGTACTAGGGTTGCCACGATCAAAAAAGGGTAGGGATTCTGTGTTTGTTGTTGGTAATAGATTTTCAAAGATGGCTTAGTTCATCCTATACCATAAAACTGATGATGTAAACAACGTGGCTGACTTATTCTTTAAAGAAGTAATACATTTGCATGGCGTGCCACAATGCATTATTTCACATCAGGATACAAAGTTCTTAAGCTACTTTTAGAAGACTTTGTGGGATAAGTCAAGTACTAAGCTTTTGCTTTTAAATACTTGTCATCCATAAACTGATAGGCAAACTAAGTGGTTAATCAAACTCTTTCCACTCTTTTGCATGCTATTATTTGAATGAATTTAAAAAAATGGGAAGATTTTTTACAACATGTCAAGTTTGCATATAAAAGGAGTGTTCATTCTTCTATTAGTTACTTTCCATTTGAAATTGTATATGGTTTTAATCTGTTAACTCCTTTGAATTTGGCACTTATACTTGTTAATAAGTATGCTAGCTTAGATCCTCACCAAGGCTGACACAGTAAAGAAATTGCATGAGAAGGTGTGGCAACATCTTGAAAAAGGAACTAAGCAATATACATCCCATGTCAACAAAGGGCCAAAAAAGGTGGTGTTTAAACCTGGTGATAGGATTTGGGTGTATATGCATAAGGAACGGTTCCCAGCTCAAAGGTGTTCAAAACTACAACCTAGAGAAGATGGTCTATTTCAAGTTGTAGCACAAATTAATGTCAATGCATATAATTTGGACCTTCCTAATGAGTATAATGTGAATGCAACATTTAATATTTCTAATCTTTCCCCTGGTGATGATTCGAGGACAAATCCATTTGAGGAGAGAGGAAATGATAAGAACTTTAGAGATGATGGGTGGAATGCTTCAAAACATACAAGAGGTCCATTACACATTCCAGAAAGCCCAATAACACAAGTTAGGGCCAAAAAGATGAAAGAAGCACTAAATGAACTTATTGAGGACATTTAGGCCAACCTAACTACAAATGGTGCAAATTCAAACTTTGAAGAGAGTCAAGGCCTTATTAATATGATTGGAGCACTTAATGGGCTAAGATTAAGTAATAGCATTCACTCCTAAATAGGGGTTTATCCTAAATAAGTGATTGTATAAAAGTGAAAGTTTTCTCTGTGAAAATTTTTCCTAGATAGGAATTCCTCCTAAATAAGGATTTGTCCTAAATAGGAATTTATACCTCTTTAGGATTGCTATCTTAGCCTATAAATAGGACCTCCTTATAAGCTTTGGAACATCAAACAACTTTAAGAGAAATAAAAAGCAAGAGTTTTCTCCTTCAGTTCTTTCAAGAACTAAAGAACATATCAAGAAGTGCCTCTTCTTGTGGCATTTAACTCTACTTATCACTCTCAATTCCTTTCTTTTCTAGAGCATGGCATCCATATCCTTCTTAAATACCCTAGGTTCATGTTTCTTTGAATATTGGGTCTAAGGTTTGCGTTATTACAATCTAATTTAACTTCCTAGATATTCTTTAATTCCTTGTGTGTGTTGGGTCCCTAAGCCATGTCCTTTGGGGTTTTTACATCAATGTTACAAAAAAGGGAGGAAGATGGTGAGAACCTTAGAGATGATGGGTGGAAGGCTTCAAAGCATGCAAGAGGTCCATTGCACATTCCAGAAGGCCTAATAACAAGAGCTAAAGCCAAAAAGATGAAAAAGACACTAAATGGGCTAATTGAGGACATTCAGGGCAACCAAGTTTCAAATGGTGCAAATTCAAGCTTGAAAGAGAGTTTATACCTTATTAATATGATTGGAATACCTAATTTGTCAAGGCTAGGTAATAGCATTCACTCCTAAATAGGAGTTTATTGTTTATGCTAGAATTTGTCCCTAGATAGGGATTCCTTCTAAATAAGGATTTGTCCCAAGTAAGAATTTGTGCCTCTTTAGGATTGCTATCTTAGCTTATAAATAGGCACCTTCTTGTAAGCTCTGGAACATCGAAAAATTTTGAGTAAAATGAAAAGCAATGGTTTTCTCCCTCTATTCTTTTAAGAATTAAAGAACTTAACAAGAGGTACTTCTTCTTATGGCGTTCAACCTGACTTATCACTCCTAATTCCTTTTTTTCCTAAAGTGTTGCATCTATATCCTTCTTAATTACCCTAGGTTCATGTTCCTTTGAATGTTGGGTCTAGGGTTTATCTTATTATAGTCTAGTTTAGCTTTCTTGGATATTCTTTGATTCCTTATGTGCCTTAGGTCCCTAAGCCACGTCATTTTGGGGTTTTTTGCATCATTTAGTATTAGAGCCTGGCTCTAAATCAGATTGAATCAACTCATTCTTTAATTTTCTACCTTGTGATTTATTTATTTATATTTATTTTGTCTATTAAGTGCATTACTATTCAAATGCACTAATCTGTTTGCTTGCAATCCTTCTTTCTTTGCTTGATTATTTGAGATCATAACTATCAAAACGTGTTAATTTCAAATCCAATTGTTGTGTCTAAGTATTATACTATTGCTTTGTGTTGAGCAAAAGAAAAGAAAAAAAAAGAAATAGCAATAAAGAAAAAGAAAAAAGAAGAAAAAAGAAAAAAGAAAAGAAGAGGAACAAAAGAAAGAAGACATCAAATTCAAGTTATTGATAAAAGTTAGCAGTTTGGTTATATTAGCCACATTAATAACATAGTTTTCTTACATAACTCTAATTCTGCCATTCATTTTCTTCTTTTGTTATCCAAGTTCGTCCTCTAGATTGAACCCTTTATTTTGATTTTTGTGAGTTTAGTTCATTAAATTCGTTTGCCTTAATATTCTTTTTCATTTTTTTGACTCATTGTTCTCCAATTTGTTTAATTATGTGCCATTTGTCTTATTTTGTTCAAAATCAATCCCCTTGATTTAGTTTGTTTAGTTCTTTAAAGAGCCAAAAGGGGAAATTTGAGTGGTAAGGCAAGAGTGCTAGTTCATATTAAGAAAAGCCATAAAAAGTGTAAACATGAGGAAGTGTGACACCTTTTCTTTTTAGTGAAACAAGTGAAGGAGTGTTCTATGAGGTATCCTAATTATTTTGTGTAGAAGTAATACTATGACTTCCAAAGATAAAGGTGCAACTTAAGAAGGAGCTAGTGATGTATCCTTTATGATCAACGTTATACAACAACAATTTGAGCATATGAATACCAAATCTGATGATATAAGGGAGAGGATAGAGGAGCAAGCTTATACAATAGCAGAGTTACAAAGGGGGCATGGGGAATATGAGGCTTCTAAAGCAAGAAGGCAATTGAGACATGTTTATGACCATGAAGATGATGAATTTGATAATCAAACTACTATGGTTAGACTTGCCAACAATAAAAAGGGATCAGAGAGATTTTGGGAGGCAAGGCACCTATGAATGTGATTTAGGCAATATTAAAATGATGATTCCTCCATTCCAAGATAAGAATGATCCTAATGCATACCTAAAATGGGAGAAGAAGGTTGAATTGGTTTTTGACTATCACAATTATTCCAAGGAGAAAAAGGTAAAACTTGTTGTCGTTGAATTTACTAATTATGCTATTATTTGGTGGGATCTACTTGTTTTGACTAGGAGAAGGAATTGTGAGCAGCCTATTGATACATGGGAGCAAATGAAGGTTATCATGAGGAGGAGGTTTATCCCTAATCATTATTATAGGGAGTTGTACCAAGGGCTGCAAGGGCTAACTCAGGGCATTAAAAGTGTAAAGGACTACCATAAGGAGATAAAGATTGCTATGATTAGGGCAAATGTAAAAGAAGAGAGAGAGGCAACCATGTCTCAATTTTTGCAAGGGCTAAATAAAGACATAGCAAATGTGGTTGAATTGCTACATTATGTGGAATTAGAAAACATGTTGCACATGGCAATGAAAGTTGAAAGGCAACTAAAACAAAACGGTTCCACATGGTTTGGGTAAAATTCAGATTCTACCTCATCTTGGAAGCCAAATTGGAGTAAAAAGGACAAGAAGGCCAATTACAAGTCCAAAGCCAAGCTAACTAAGCACAAGGATATGGGTTCTACTGAAGAGGTAGGTAATTCTAACCCCCAACCAAGTAGAAATAAAGATGTTAAATGTTTCAAGTGTTTGGGTAAGGGTCACATTGTATCTCAATGTCCAAATAAGTGTGTAATGATCTTGAGAGGTAATGGTGATGTTGAAACTACAAGTGAATTAAATGATGATTCTGTGCCATCATTAGAGGGTGAAAGTGATGGAGAGGAGTATCCGGTTAATGGAGTAGCTCTCGTAATAAGGCGAGCATTGAATGTGTAAGTGAAGGAAGTAAATGAGGTGCAATAAGATAACATCTTTTAGACGAGGTGTCTCATCAAAGATAAGGTATGTAATATGATTATTGATGGTGGAAGTTACACTAATGTTGCTAGTACAACTATGGTTGAGAAGCTAAATTTGCCTATTATGAAGTATCCTAAGCCATATAAGCTTTAATGGTTCAATAAGAGTGGTGAAGTCAAGGTAAATAAGCAAGTGCCCGTGTCATTTTTCATTGAAAGGTACCGTGATGAAGTTTTATTTGATGTTGTACCTATGCATGCGGGTCATATTCTGGTTAGAATGTAAAAATGAGTAGGGACTTCAATGGTTGCTCTTTTAGGCTTCCAATGGAATTGGTGGGACATCAGTTCTTCTAGATTGATGGCTAAAACTATTAAAGGATGTAGACTTTGAAAAGCTCTAACTCTTCAAAGAAAGAGTGAAAACTCTTTTAGGTTTTCATAGGTATGAACTCTTTAAGGTTCAAAAGAATGCCCGAGGCAATTTCATTCATCCAATTAAGTATGTTTTCTACATAATATTGATTGCATTTTAAAGCTAAATAGAAGATAACGAAAAGACTCAAATCAAGCCTAAGAACTAGGAGCTAATAAAGAAAGATTATCAAAAAAGAATATTTTCAATGTTTCCCACAACTTAAATCAAGCCTAGGAACTAGGAGCTAATAAAGGAAAATAATCAAAATAGAATATTTTCAATGTACGAGAAATGACAAAGTCAACAATGAGAATCTTGTTAGTTATGGACTTGTCAAGAAGGTTGATGAGCTTGAATGCCAGTTGATCTTCTTAACCGAGTGAATGTTGTGGAACTTGCCAATGAGGGCTTGTTGGTAAGAGACACAGTGATGTAGGCTACATCAAGTCCATCTAATAAAGAAGATATTACTCTTAATTAACTTTCTTTATTAAAAGAAAATTCTTCATTACTTCAAATATAAGACTGTCTTTTAATTACTTGACATTGGGATTTCTCCCTTAGGTAGTTCAAATCCATTAAAGTCTATCAAATAAAAGTGTTTTTACACTTGATTAGCTTTCCTTACCTAAAGATAACCTTTCATTACATGAAACTTGAGACCATCCTTTAATTCCTTGTCAATAAGGCTTCTTTATTTATTGCAAGGAATCATTCACACAAAATGATCCCATAATTAAAATCATTGTCTACAACAAACAATAATTTCAAGTCGACATGCATGTCAATACACCTTGGATAGTTTTAATCCATTTAATTTCATCAAAAAAAGGAGTCATATATCTTCATTAGTTTTTTTTCTTTTCTTACATAGAATAGTTTATTCCCTAAAAGATGTGACTAGCACCTAATTTTTAGATCTCCTTTCATTCCAAGAAGTCATTTACATAACAGAATCATGAAATTACCTTAAATGCCTACACTATCATTAATTTCATTGGGAGATTCTTGTTATTATGTTTAGGGTAGTCTAAATTCATTAGAAGTCTATTTAATAGTGAGTTTATTAGCCTTGATTAGCTTTATTTACTATGTTAGAACCATTCATTGGTTAGAACATGGAATTGTCTTTAAGTTACTTGAAAAAAAGGACTTCTCCTCTATTTAGGTTGAATCCATTATAATACATTGAAGAAAGGGCATTTACTCTTGATTAGCTTTTTTTACCCAAAAAGAACCACTCATTGTTTGAAACCTAAGACTATCAATTGATTCTATGGCAAGAATGCTTCTCCTTTTATTTCAAGGAATCATTTACCCAAAATGATCTTGCAGTTAACATCTATGACTACATCGAACATTAATTTCATTGCGACATGCACCATAATACACCTTGTATTGTCTAAATCCATTGAATTCCATCAAATAATGGAGTCATACATCTTGATAAACTTTTCTCACATAAATAGAATGGTTTATTACTTGAAAGATGAGAATGTCAATTCATTTTTAGCTAGTGAGGCTTGTCCTTTCATTCTAAGTAGTCATTCACAAAATTAACTTAATCATTATTAGCTTCTCTTACAAGTATGCAATGGTTCAATTCCTCAATCATAAGACCATCTCCTCATTCTTTCCTAACAAGGCTCCTTTCACTGCAACAATTCATTCGCACAAAATGATCTTAAAATTAGCTTATAGTTTCATTGCAACAAGCATGTTTGTGGTACTAAGAATCTATTGAATTCCATCAAACAAATGAAGCATTGATCATTATTAGCTTCTCATACAAGTATGCAATGGTTCAATTCCTTAATAATGAAATTGTCTCCTTATTTCTTCTTAACAAGGTTCTACCCTTTATTGCAAAAACACATTCACGTAAACCATAATTTCAAGTTGACATGCATGTCACCATTGATAGTTTTAATCCATTGAATTTCATTAAACAAAGGAGTCATAAATCTTTATTAGTTTTTATATTTTATATTTTATTTTTATTTTTTACATAGAATGGTTTATTACTTAAAAGATGAGACTAGTACTTAAATTTTACATCTCTTTTCATTCCAAGAAGTCATTTACATAACAGAATCATGAAATTACCTTAAATGTCTACACCTATGATTAATTTCATTGAGAGATGCTTGTTATTATGTTTTGGGTAGTCTAAATGCATAAAAAGTCCATTTATTAGTGACTTTATTAGCCTTGATTAGCTTTATTTACTATGTTAGAACCATTCATTGGTTAGAACACGGGACTATCTCCAAATTAGTTGAAAAATGGACTTCACCTCTATTTAGGCTGAATCCATTAAAATACACTGAAGAAAGGACATTTACTCTTGATTAGCTTTCTTTGCCTAAAGAGAACCACTTATTGTTTGAAACCTAAGATTGTCAACAGATTTTATGGCAAGAAGGCTTCTCCTTTTATTTCAAGGAATTATTACATTAGATTTTGAGATCTGCCCTCCCAAAAGTTAATGGAGGAAAGTCAACTCTATACTAAGGTTGACTAACCTATTCTTTTGTTCTTTTAATACCTTCCAACTCAGTGATTGGTATTGAGGAGGTAAAAAATCTAGGTTTAACTTTTTCTCTTCCTTTTCTGAGGTTTAACCTCACACTTTGAGATGAAGCAAATTGGATTTTAAAATCCCCATCTAGGAATTCAATTACTTCTTCCACTTATCCATTAACCTATTGAATAGGTTCAATGGCTTTTTTAATATCTATTTTTCAAGTAATTTAACCTAATCCCAAGCTATTACTTTAGGAATCATTACATTAGATTTTGACCTATTAGTTTAAAATAATGTAGTAGTCCTTTTATCAACATATCTTGCTAGAACTTCTTTAATTACTAGGACAGTGGTGTCCATAACCTTATAATATATCCTATAAATAAGGATTAGATTTTCTAAATTAGGCATCATATCAAATCCTTTAATTTTAATATCCAAACATAAAGTATGCACCAAATTTGGATCTAATAGTGATAAGGTAAAATTAGGAAAACAAGAAAACCAAATAGGTCTATCACTTAGTGTAGATTCAATTACACCTAATATAATTGCTGAGTTATTTAAACCTAGTGCAGTAGTAGGTTTTAATGCTACTTGTACCATTCCAATATGGACAAATTTATACTTTTGTCGGTGTGAGCTAATAAGCTCTTGAGATAATAGAAAGAAATCATTATAACCCTAAGGTAAAGCTTCTTATTTTTGTAAGTATTCTCTTCTTGCCTTCATTGTCTTCTTTCATTAATGTGTTTCTATATATGTTCTATACATCTTTATCCATGATCCCTGTGCTTCAAGAATAGTATCAAAGCCTGATTCCTAAAGGAACATTGATCTTTTAAATAATTCAAAGTTTCAACTTATTTGTGACTCATTATTAAAACCCCAAGTTACGCTACCTTTGTATTTGTATTAGTTGTGTTTAAGCATGTAGGGTTGTGAGTTAAGATGTTGACAATGATATAATAAGGCATGGATAGGTTAATAATTGTTAGATTATTTAGAAGTGATAGTTTTTCTATGAATAAAGAAATAGTAATTAGCAAAAATTTAGATAGTAATTACTTACAAAACTAAACTCTTCCTTCTTCATCTTCTTCCTAGGTTTATAAATAAGGAAGTTTCTTTCTAAGGTTAATTATGTTATTAAAACTGTTGAAGAAGGTTTATCCTTAATTCAGGGTTATAATTATTTTTTTATGCTATCTTAGGAGCTTATTAGGTTATACTAACAAAAGTATAAATTTATCCATATTGGAATAGTACAAGTAACATTAAAACTGACCAAGTAGAAAGCATATAAGTGTGATCCCTATTCTTTTTTAAGTTAAGGGAGAATAACCTCTCTTTTTATTCCTATGAAACAAGTGGAGGATATTGGAAAATAATGGAGCATTCCATTATCCTCTAGTTATGCTAAAGTAGTTTTATTAAAGTTAGCCCATTTCATCTTTTCCATCGAAAGTGGTTTTGTCCTTTTTCCCTTCACAACTCATATGGGTTGTAGGAATCTTCCATAATATCATCATTGAGGTTCTTTTGACTACTTTCTATTTGGTGGGCTTGAGTGTCTTTATCTGGTTAAAGCAAATTAGTCATTCCTTAGGACTAGTGGGAGTTAGCTTTGGTGGTAGAGCCTCACATTAATTTATACAAATAATTCATTTTCCGGTATAAACTCCATCATTGAAAAATTCAAATTTTTCCCACTATCAAATATTAATTTATCTTGCTAACTATGGAACATGTTTAATGCCCATATGTAAGATATTGACTTGCTTAGGTATAATAATATTGTCCCATTTAATAATCCATGGAACATAATACCAGGCTACAAACATTAATAAGAGGTCTTTAACCTCTTCATTTACTATGCAAAACTATTCATAAACAATTCCTACTTTATAGGGTAAAGTCAAATGATGTAAGCCCCACTTAAAAAAACCAGGTTTTAAACAATTTGGAAATCTTTTTGGGTTATTCAGAAGATGTATTTAAATGAACCAACTAAATTTTCTCTACCTATTTTTATATAATAGGGCTTTTCCTCATGTTTTGATATAATCAAAGTAATTGTAGTTTTTAACCTACACCATTCATTAGTTTGTGGTAACCAAAGAGATATGCTTGCCAGTCTTTTGGATGAAGAATTTTCTTTATTTTAAATTTGGCATAGGCCTAATATCTAAAGTTATAACTAGATTCACTTCTAGATCCTCTTTTGATGGTTTTAATAGCCACTAAGCCTATTTCATGAAGTATTTGTTAAATACAGGCAATCCTTTACATTAGTTTGAGGATACATACCATCTTTAACATAAAACTATGCAACCTTATTAGGAATGAGCTGAGCATAATTATTTTCAATAGCACATAAAAAGTCTATATGCTTAAGAAGTAAAGGATATATGATGGATTTATCCAAAGCTCACTTATATGCATCATCACCAAATTTATTAACTTCTTTTTTTTTTTTTTGTGTAACTACACCTTCAGTCGGTGAATTAACTAACTTTGCTTGGGATTGAGGCCTTTGTATTAAAGGCTTTTTACTCATTTTTTAGTTCCTTGCAAAATTCATGAGTTAGAACATCTGACAAAGAATTAGAATTTCCTTTAATAAACTCAATATCAAAGTTAAACACAAAAATGTATTCCTTGCCATCCTATAAAGATTTGTTTAGAGTCATTGTTTTTAACATCTTTAATAAGGACATCCTTTGTTGCCTTATAATCAATTCTTAAAAGGAATTTCTAATTAATCTTTTGCTTAAGGATTCCTCCATAATCTTTATCTAATGTATTAGTTTTAAACATCAGGATAAGGAAGAGTTAAACATGGTAGTTCTTTGGTTTTTAATTATATTTTATTAATTGCCTTAGTATGCTCTTCTGTCTATTTAGAAGGATTTTTCTTTAATCTTTCAAATAAAGGCTTAGCATCATAAACTAATTTCTTATAAAATTCTGAAATATAATTTAAACATCCTAAAAACCTTTGCAATTATTGCTTTTCTTTAATTTCATGAGGAAATTTAGAGACAAACTCAATTGCTTAGTCAATAAGAATAATAGTATCATTTTCAATGAAGTGACCTAAGAACTTAATCTTGGTTTGAAATCACTTCATCTTTTTGGCTGATACTGCTAATCCAACTTTTTTAACAACCTTAAAAAATTGGTTTAAATGCTTAAAATGTTGTTCTATTATGTTAGAGAATACTAACACATCATCAATATAAATAATAGTAAATATTGTATAAGTATTAAATATTCCATTCCTAATCTTTTGAAATTTAGAAGGTGCATTTTTTAACTTGAAAGTCGTTACATTCCATTCATAATACCCAAATGGTACCATAAACATTGTTTTGTATTTATCTTTTTTGTGAATCTAGATCTACCAATACCAAATTTCATATCAAACTTTGAAAATACTTAGACTTCACAAAGCCTATTAAGCAAATCTTTCTTATTAGATATAGGATACCTAATCCATCTTAAGGTCTTATTTAAAACCTTATAATTAATAACTAATCATGAAAACCTTTGTTTCACTTCTGTAGCATTTTCAACATAAAATGTTGGGAAACTTCAGGGGTTGTAACTTTTTCTACTAAGCCCATTCTTTTAGGAGATCATCTATTTCTTTTTTATCAATTTCTAAATGTCTTAGCCCTATGACTATGGGTTAGGCCTTAGTAGGACTTTGACTTTAATTAAAAGTCATTTCATATGGCATTTCTATCACATGTTCTATTCCAAAATGTAGTAGCAATCTCTGCACATATTAGTGTTTATAGCTATTTTATTATCTTTTAGGTAGTTTAAATCCATCAAAAGTCTATTTAATAGTGAGTATATTTGCCCTTATTAGTTTTATTTACTATGTTGGAACCATTCATTGGTTAGAACATGAAACCATCTTTAAATTAGTTAAAGGAAGGACCTCTCCTCTATTTAGGCTGAATCCATTGAAATGCATTAAAGAAAGGACATTCACTCTTGATTAGCTTTTTTTGCCCTAAGAGAACCACTAATTGTTTGAAACCTAAGACTGCCAACTAATTCTACGGTAAGAATGCTTCTCTTTTTATTTCAAGGAATCATCCACCCAAAATGATTCTTGCAGTTAACATCCATGACTAAATCAAACATTAATTTCATTATGACATACACCTCAATACACCTTGTATTGTCTAAATCCATTGAATTTCATCAAACAATGGAGTCATACATCTTGATAAACTTTGATTACATAAATAGAATGGTTCATTAATTGAAAGATGAGAATATGCATGCATTGGTTCAATACCTCAATAATGAGACCATTTCCTCATTTCTTTTTAACAAGGCTCCACATTTCACTGTAAGAACACCCACTTGTAAAAATAAAAGATCATAAGGTCATAGCTTCACTATATAAAGAGGTACCTTCTACAAGTGCTATTTTGGAGTAAGGAAATTATACTAATCTTCATCTTCAATCTATAGGAACTTAGTTTCAAAGAGTTGAAGAAAAGTTAGAAGAAGTAGCTTAGAAAGATCATCTAGCTAAACTAGAAATGGAAAAAAGGGTTAATAGTATTCACCCACAACGGATTCATGTCTTGAAGGAAAAAGCCATCAATTAATTTCATGTTAATATGTTTCTCCTTTCATTACATGAACTCATTCTAACAAAATGATCATTAAATTAAGGCCTCAATGAATTCAACCCATGTGGCATGTCTCTTGTTCAACTTCACTTGTCCCTTTAAGTACTTCAAGGATTTTTAGTTAGTATGGATGATGAACTCTTTAGGCCAAAAGTAGTGCTATCATGTTTCCCAAGCCTTTACAAAACCATACATCTCTTTATCGTAAGTGGGATAATTATAGGCCACTTTGCTTAACTTTTTGCTAAAATAGGCAATTGGTCACTTTTCTTGCATTAAAACAACTCTAATGCCAATACCTGAAGCATCACATTCAATATCAAAAGTTTTAGCAAAGTCAGGTAAAGCAAGTAAAACTGCAGAACTTAATTTTCCTTAATCAAATTAAAAGTCTTATCTCGATCGTTACCTCACTTAAAACTTATGGTCTTTATAACAACTTCAATTAGTGGTGTAGTAATTATGGTAAAGTCCATAACAAAGTAGCTATAAAAACTAACTTAACCTAAAAAAACTACACTCACTAACTAATTTAAGTGTAGGCTAATCATAGATTGCCTTAACCTTACCCCTAGCACTCATAATATAACTAAGAAATATGATTTGATTAGTGCAAAAGGAATATTTCTTAAGGTTAGCATACAATTTCTTAGAACATAATGTAAATGATCAAGATACTTATCTAAGCTTTTATTATAGGCCAAAATATTATCAAAATACACAACCACAGATTTACCAATGAGTACACATAAATTATTTAAGTTGCCTCTCAACTTTCGTTGTCATGTGCACCATGTCCTCCAATTCCACATAATGCTATAATTCAACTATACTAGTGATCTCTTATTCAACCCTTGCAAGAATCGAGCCATGGTTGCATCATTATTTTATCCACATTAGCCCAAATCATTGTGATCTCCATCTCCTTGTAGTAGTTCTCCGTACTTTTAGTGCCTTGAATGAGCCCTTGTAGCATTGGTACAAATCCTTATAATAGTCATTAGGGATAAACCTCCTTCTCATGATAGGCTTCATCTCCTCCCATGCATTAATAACCCTCTCATAATTCTTTTTACTAGTCAAAACAAATTGGTCCCACTAAATAACAACAAAATTAGAAAACTCAATGGCAACAAATTTTACCTCTCTCTCTTTAAAGATGTTGTGGTAGTCAAAGACCAACTTAAACTTCTTCTCCCATTATAAGTAGACTTCAAGATCCTAACGTGAGCAGTAAAAGGCAAGAATGTAAACACATATTGAGAAAAATGTGACTTTATTGAAGTAAATGATAGCAAGTTTTACCTTTTTTGTCTCAATTCTTTGTTGAACTAGACAACCTCAATCAAAGTCACCTTATAACTAACCAATTCTAACATATTAGAATCAAAGAAATTTAGGAAAGCATAATGAATAAAGGTTATGGGTTAGAAGAAACTAATAAGATTAAATCGCAAGATACAAAGAGGGATTAATTAGACTTGAATCCTTGTAAGAACTAAAAGGAAATATGGCTTGCTCCTTTAATTTAAGATTTCCTTATGTTGTAAGATGCCCAATTAAGAAGGGAATGAAGTTTTTATCTCTATTTGACCTAATCAAATAAGATTTACTTCTCTATTCTTTTCTTTTATTTTTTTTTGTGTTCTTTTTTTCTTTCTTTTTTTTTTCATGAATTTAAAGACAAGAAAAGATAGACTAGGGTTTTTGGATTTCAAAGAGCAAAAAGGGTATAAAATGATACCAAGAACAAGAAAAAGAAAAAAAAATCAAATTTAGGTAAGCAAAATGAATTTATAACCAGGTTCTAATACCAATTGATGTGAACACCAAAAAACATGGCTTAGGGACCCAACACATATAAGGAATTGAATAAAAACCCAAGAAAGCTAAATTAAATTTCAATAATGTAAGTCTTAAACCCTATGTTTAAAGGAACACAAACCTATGTATTTAGAAACATGAACTAAAGTTATAAAGAAGGATATAAATGTCATACTCCAGAAAAAGAGTGGACTTGAAAGTGATAAGTTAGGTGGAATGCCATAAGAAGAGTTAGCTCATGATAAGTTCTTTAGTTGTTAAAAGAACCAAAGGAGAAAATTCACTTATTCTTTCATCTAATGATTTGCTTTTGTAGCATCAAAATTAAGTCTATTTATACATTACATTAACAACCTTAAAGACAAAGAAAAATTTCATAAGTAAGCTAAGCATTCATAAAAGGCCAATGATATGTTCACGAGCTAAAAGGATGAAAGAGACACTTAACGGGCTGATTGGAGAAGTTTGGGCCAACAAATTTAATTCAAGCTTAAAGGGCAGCAATGCTTCTTATCATCAGAAAGGGAAGGAGGTCTAGGTCTATAAGCTTGACTTGATGGTTCTAATAGTTTATTAACCACAAAAGTAGAAGTTAAGAGAGGAAAGTCAACTTTATATTGAGGTTGACTAACTTGCTCTCTTATTCTTCTAATGCTTTATGGCTCAGTGATTGGTACTAAAGAGGTGGAGAATATAGGCTTAACCTTTTCTTTTCCCTTTTCAAGGTTTAACCTAATGCTTCTAGATGTAGCAAATCAAATTTTGACATCTCTATCCTAGAATTCAATTACTTCTTCTACTTGTTTATTAACCTATTTAAAAGGTTCAACAACCTTTTCTAATATCCATTTTTTAAGTAATTTAACCTAATCCCAAGTAATTGTTGTAAGCATCATGATATTAGATTTTGACCTATTAGTTAAAAATAATGCAGTAGTCCTTCTATTAGCATATCTTGCTGGAATTTTTTTGATTCCTAGGATAGTGGTGTTCATAACCTTATAGTGTATCTTGTGATGCGAAAAATCCCAAAATGGTGTGGCTTAGGCACCCAACGCACACAAGGAATCAAAGAATATCTAAGAAAGCTAAATCAGACTTTAATAACACAAACCCTATACCCAACATTCAAAGGAATAGGAACCTAAGGTATTTAAGAAGGATATAGGTGCCACACTCTAGAAAAGAAAGGAATTAGGAGTGATAAGTTAGGTTGAATGCCACAAGAAGAAGTACCTCTTGATAAGTTCATTAGTTCTCAAAAGAACTAAAGGAGAAAACTCTTACTTTTTATTTCTCTCAAAGTTGTTTGATGTTCCAAAACTTACAAGGAGATATCTATTTATAGGCTAAGATAGCAATCCTAAATAGGCACAAATTCCTACTTAGGAAAAATCCTTATTTAGAAAGAATTCCTATCTAGGGACAAATTTTTATATAGACAATAAACTCCTAATTATGAGTAAATGCTATTACTTAGTCTTGTCTCATTAAGTACTCCAATCATATTAATAAGGCTTGGACTCTCTTTCAAGCTTGAATTTGCACCATTTGAAGCTTGGTTGGCCTGAATGTTCTTAATTAGCTCATTTAGTGCTTCTTTCATCTTTTTGGCTCTAACTTGTGTTATTGGGCCTTCTAGAATGTGCAATGGACCTCTTGCGTCATTTAAAGCCTTCCACCCATCATCTCTAAGGTTCTCATCATCTTGTAAATAAGGATTAAATTTTTCAAAGTAGCATCATATCAAATCCTTTAATTTTAATATCCAAACATAAAGCATACATCAAATTATGATCTGATAATGATAGGGTAAAATTTGGAAAACAAGAGAACCAAATAGGCTTATCACTAAAAGTAGACTCATTTACTTTTAATAAGGAGTCACGAAATCAATTATGCCTTTTATCTTTAACACATATAATTGCTAAGTTATTTAAGCCCAATCTAGTAGTAGGTTTTAATGCTAATTGCACCATCCTAATATGGATAGATTTATACTTTTATTGATACAAGCTAATAAGCTCCTAGGATAGTAAAAGGAAATCATTGTAACCCTAAGTTAAGGGTAAAGCTTCTTGAACAATTTTAATCATATAATCGACCTTAGAAAAGAAACTTCTTTATTTATAAACCTGAGAAGATGATGAAGAAGGAAGAGTTCAATTCTATAAATAATTATTATCTAAATTTTCACTAATTACTATTTCTTTATTTATATTCCTACAAAAGTATCACTTTTAAACAATCAATCAAGTCTTAACCTATCCATGCTTCGCCATATCATTGTTAATGTCTTAAGCCATAACCCTACACACCTATAGATGGCTAAACTAGGTACAAAGGCAGTGCAACTTAAGGTTTCAATAATGAGACACTGACAAATTTAGACTTTCAATTATGTAGAAGAACAACAGTAAAACTTAATGGATTTAAACTATCCAAGGTGTACTAACATGCATATCATAATGAAATTAATATTTGATGTAGACATGGATGTTAATTGCAAGATTCTTTTGGTGGAAGATACCTTGTAATGAAAGAAGAATTCTTATAGGCAAGGAATATAGTGATGGAGTTAGTGTCAAAAGAGAGATTATTAGAAATGATGATTGCCCTACTCTAACCAGAACAAGACATACAAGCATACCAAGTAAAAAGTAGTCAAAGACACCTCAATGATGATATCATGCAAGATTCCTAAGACCATATGAGTTGCAAAAGGACAAACCCACTTTCAATGGAACAATAATGAAGGGACCTACCAATAAGCTTTATTAAAGTTACTTTAAAAAAAGAAGGAAAAAGACAACTTTGCTTTAGAAAAAAAAGATTTCTTTGGGACTATGAATCCATTGAATTCCATCAAACAAAGGAACCTTAGATAAACAAAGGAACCTTAGATAATGATTATCTTTTCTTCCAAGCATTTTGGGTTGCATTCCTAAATAATGATATTGTCTCTTCATTTCAAGAAGAATTGAAGAGGCAATTTCATTAATTTGAAATTAAACCATTACATACTTGTAAAAAGCTCATAATAATCAATGACTCCTTTGTTTGATGGAATTGTATGTGTACATATGTGCTTGTTGCAATGAATATAAAGTTTGTTGTTGACGTAAAAGTTAAGATAAGCCTTATTCTTTAGCAATTAAACAATTCAATCACTATAAGATTAACTAGTCAAGATTAGTGGTTCCCTTGTGCAATAGAATTCAGTGGATTCAAAGTATCAAAGATGTAAGGACATGTTTGATGCAAAAAGTGTAAAGTTTGGTCCAGATACAAAAGTTAATTTCATGGTCATTTTGTGTGTATGACTTCTTACAACAAAAGGTGAATCCTTATTAGCAATAAAAGAATTGACAAGCTCATCTTTTAGGAAGTGAACCATCCAAACTAGTAAGAATTTGTTTTTCATATTGAATATAATGTTTGGTGATACAAAAGTTAATTTCATGATCATTTTGTGTAAACCTCAAAAAGGGAAAAGAAAAGGTTAAACCTAAAGTCTCCACCTCCTTACTACTAATTATTAAGCTAGAAGGAATTGAAAGAATATGAGACCAAGTTAGTCAATCTCAATATATAGTTGACTTTCCTCTCTCAACTTCTACTTTTGTGGTTAATGAACCACTAGAACCATCAAGTTAGGCTTCTAGAGCTAGGCAACTCCAGGGACTATTACTTTTTCTAATAAGCCCTTTCTTTAGGAGATCATTTTTTTCTTTTTTTCAAATTTCTAAATGTCTTGGCCTTATGACTATAGGTCAAGTTTTAGTAGGAATTTGACTTTCATTAAAAGTCATTTCATATGACAGTTCTACCACATGTTTTTTCCTATTCCAAAAGGCAATAGGAATCTTTGCACATACTAATGTTTTTAGCCTTTTTTGTATTTTCTGTATCTTAACTTGAATATCAGGAGTATTAATTTTTTCTTGTAGCTGTTTATTTTTTACTTTATTATGAAGAGTTGAATAATTCTCTCTTTTCTTCTTATTGTTTTTTTGAAGTAAATCTATCTTTTTAATAAGTTTTCCATCTAATTTTGTGAAAATCCCTTTATCATTAATCTCTTTAATAGAATACAACATATGCAAGAAAGAATTTCTAAAAATGACATCTTATGATAGGTTTTTAACCAATATAAATGGTATTTCAATACAAATTCCTTTGTTACATATAACAGCTTGAGATAGTTTGTATTTAATAACAAGCTTGTTTTATCAATGGTGTTTGACACTTCTGTTGTTTTTGAAAAGTATTTTGAAGGAATTATCCCTTCATCAATACAGTTCATATTAGTGTTTGAATTTATTAAGGCTATTATATATTCTTCATTGACTACTACAGTAATCTGAGTATGCTATTTATGAGTTGTTTATATGTCTTGTCAACTAATAAGGTGGCTAAACCAATAAAATGATTAGTAATGGTATAAATTAGTGTATTAACACTATCAAATGTTTGCACTCCTTGTTCTATTTTTAATACTATTAAATGTTTGAATTTTAATTTCTTTGTTAAATAAAAGTCCACTAGCCTTTAAGCTATCTAGTAAATCCATTTACTATAAATCTTACTATTTGGGGTTTAGAATTACCTCCCATAGTTTTTGCTATAATAGCAAACATCATTATATAATGCAGTAGAATAAGAATCTAATTTTCTAACATCCTATATAAATTTCATTCTACAATGTTGCTACCATAGTATTATACATAATTGTACTTAGACTGTTCCTTTAATAAGAGGTCTTCTAAAGTAGATCTAAGATAATATAATTTTGAAAGGACTTTATTAAAAGTCATCTTATTAATTTCCATACTTTCCTTCATGCCATAAGGTGATGAATCCTTTTATAATAAGTTTTGTTCTGATAAGAACATTTCTTGACTTTTCTCCATATAATCTTCGACCTCTATCGGCCTTTGTTTCTTCATAATAAGACTAGTAAAGGGCACCTCTTTATATGGTGAAACTATAACTTCACAATCTTCTCTTTTTATACTTAAATTAAGTGTAGGTGGGTGAATACCATTAACCCTTTTTCCTTTTCTTATAACATATTCTCAATATGCTTTTTCAGGAACTATACATTCCTCAGGGGTAGAAAAATTTAGGAAAGGTTTTTTCTTAAGTTTATACACCTTTTCCATATAAGCAAATATATCTATAGGCCTTCTTTTATTATTATAGTTCTTATGTCATTTATGTCATACTTCTTGTTCTTTATCTTTAAAGGTCATAAGAAAACCATTTTCTTTTTATACTATTTTCAAGAGAGTTATACTATTTCTATGACTCTTTTACTTTTTCATTTATTTCATCAACTATATCTAGGACATAGAGACTCCAATCTTTATCCCGATATCCTATATCAAGGAGAGAAGGAGACCTACATCTTAGAACCTGACTAAATGTGTCTAGTGGTACATTAACCATAAAAGCAAAAGTTAATAAAGGAAAGTCAACTCTATATTAGGGTTGGCTCTTGTTCTTTTAATACCTTCAAACTTAGTCATCAATGTTGAAGAGGTAGAAAATCTAGGTTAACCTTTTCTCTTCCTTTTTTTAGGTTTAACCTCACACTTCTAGATAAAGCAAATTAGATTTCAATGTCTCTATCTTGGAATTCAATTACTTCTTCCACTTATCTATTAATCTATTTAACAGGTTCAACTGTTTTTTCTAATACCCATAACTTAGTGTAGGTCCATCACTTAGTGTAGATTCAATTACTCCTAATAAGGAGTCATGGAAATAATTATGTCTTTTATCTCTAATACATATAATTGTCGAGTTATTTAAACTTAGTATAGTAGTAGGTTTTAATGCTTCTCTTACTATTTTAATATAAATAAATTTATACTTTTGTTGGTGTGAGCTAATAAACTCCTGAGATAATAGAAAGAAATCATTATAACCCTGAGTTAAGGGTAAAGGTTCTTCAATAGTTTTAATAACATAATTAACCTTAGAAAAGAAACTTCCTTGTTTATAAACCTAGGAAAAAGATGAAGAAGGAAGAGTCTAGTTTTATAAGTAATTATTATCTAAATTTTCACTAATTATTATTTCCTTATTCCTAGAAAAACTATCACTTTTAAATAATCTATTAGGTCTTAACCTATCCATGCCCCATCATATCACTGTCAACATCTTAAACCATAACCTAACACACTTAAACATAGCTAATATAGGTATAAACACAATGTGAGTTGGGGTTTCAATAATGAGTCACATATAAGTTTAAACTTTGAATTATTTAGAAGATCAATATTCCTCTAAGAATCAGACTTTGATACCATTCTTGAAGCATAAGGATTGCATATAGAGATGTATGGAACACATATAGAAATGCACTAATGAAAGAAGACTAAAAAGGCATGAAAATAATACTTACTGAAATAAAGCTTTCATTGAACAAGGAAGTCATTACAAGCTTTTGTTACAAAGAGAGAAGGAAGAGAGATATTACAAAGGTGAGGAAAGAAGCAAACTTATAGAGAGATGCAAATTGAACTTTGCCTTCTTTAGCCTACGGGAGGTCTATTTATACATGGAAAAAGGTGATAACCATCATGAGAGGAATCTACATGTTTAAGTGAAATTCTCCATTATTTTCCATTATCCTCCACTTATGTTAAAGTAGGTTTATTAAAGCTAGCCCATTTCATCTTGTCCACTAAAAAATGGTTTTGGCCCTCTTCCCTTCACAACTTATATTGGTCCTAGGAATCTTGTATAATATCATCATTAAGGTTTTTTTGCTTGGTTGACTTGAGTGTCTTCATTGGGTTGAAGCAAATTAGTCATCATTTCTAATAACCTATCTTTTGATATAGACTCCATTAAAAGTCTTTAACATAATGTGAGGAGCTAAAATTAATTACTATATTATTAAAAAAGAAAATTGAACTAATTAAAAAAGAAATATTAATAATAGTATTGTGTATTAAAAAATTCAAACAAACACTATGAATGGAATATAATATCTTTTGAATTAAAAAATGCATGCTATGAATTTCAAAAAATTATCATTAAAATATTTAATACTTATACAACATTTACTATTGTCTATATTGATGATGTGTTAGTTTTTCTAATATAATAGAATAACATTTTAAGCATTTGAACCTATGTTTAAAGGTTATTGAAAAAGTTAGATTAGCTATATTAGTTAAAAAGATTAAGTTCTTCCAAACCAGAGGTGTATAGACGTACTTGTTACAATGAATATAATGTGAGGAGCTAGAGTTAATTACTCTTTTATTAAAAATAGAACACTAGTAATGATATTATGTATTCAAAAATTTTAAAGTGATATGTTAAGTCAAAAATTTCTCCTACAAATTGATTGTAACATGAAATCATATTTACAATTTCATTTAGACACTATGAATGGAATATAATCCCATTTGGATTAGAAAATTCAAACAAGAATATGTTACAAGAAAAGGGAGAAGGGTTATTAGATCAAATAATCTTATAGTTTCTCTTGGTAAAGAAAGCTCTCTTGTTTTCCTAATTTTACCTTATCATTATCAGATCCGATAGTGAGAAAATTTTGACTTTTTTAATGATGGAGTCTACACAAGAAAAGAAGTTATTTGTTTAAATGGTCTTAAGGCTCCACCACCAAAGCCCACTCCTACAAATCACAAAGAGATATTGAAGACTTTAATGGAGTCAGTATCAAAAGAAAGGTTATTAGAAATGATGGTTACTTTGCTCTAATCATATGAAGACACATAAGCCAACCAAGCTAAGAGCAGTCAGAAGTCCTATAATGATGATATTATGCGAGATTCCCAAGACCTATATGAGTTGTAAAGAGAAAAGGACAAACAACTAATTAGTGAAATTAATTGTATTATGATTGTTTATATTAATTTATTCCTAATTTTATGTGCATTTATTAGAGTCCATAACATCCAGCTAAACATGTCTAAATTTCTTAATATAAGTCTTAAACTTAAGCAACACAAAGACTCAAGTTTAATATATACCAATTTTGTGATATAAGTATGCCATTCACGACATTCTTTTGCTTTTTGTTTAATTCTTAAATCATTAACCTTTTGTAGTTGGTTCCTGAAAATTAAAGATATACTAATAAATTGGCTTAAGCATAGTAGTTTGTTTCCATACTGTTAAACTCTTTTCACAATGACTCATTAGTAACACCAAATATGACATCATTAGCATAAATTTGAACAATCAACAAATCCTTACCTTTGGATTTGGTAAAAAGAGTAGTGTCAACTTTACCTTTAGTGTAGCTCTTGCAAGTCAAGAAAGAACTTAAACTTTCATACCAAACTCTTGGTGCTTGCTTTAACCCATACCAAACTTTTGTAAGCTTGTAAACATGGTTAAGGAATTCTTTACTCTCAAAGCCAACGTGTTGATCACCATAGACTTCCTTTGTGATGTAGCCATTGAGGAATATGCTCTTCACATCCATTTTGTATAACCTAAAATTTTTATATAATGCAAATGCAAGTAACATTTTAATGGCCTTTAGCCTAGAAACAAGAGCGAAGGTCTCATCATAATTAATGCCTTCTTCTTCATTATAACCTTTGACAATTAACCTTGCCTTGTTTCTCATAATTTGGCCACTTTCATCAAGCTTATTTCTAATGACCCACATGGTTCTTATGATAGGATGATCACTAAGTCTTGTTATCAAAGTCCAGACAATGCTTTTCTCAAACTAGTTGAGCTTATCCTCCATTGCATGCAGCCTAGATTGGTCAACCAATGCATCATCTACATGTGCTGGTTCTATTTGTGAAACAAGTGCTTATAGTAGTATTCCCAGATGTAAACTAAGTTTTCAAAAGATCAGAAGGGTTACCAATAATTTTATCCTAAAATGCCTTTCCACCATGCTTCCATTCTTTTGGAATTATTGAACAACATTGTCAAGATTGCCATCCTTTGAAATATTGGACTCATTTACTTCAAGTTGTTCACTCTACTCCATTTTGAACATCACTACAATGTTGTTGATTCCTTGATGATTCATTTGCCTTCTCTAAGCTTGTGCTTGTACTTGTAAGGTTAGCTGGCTCTTTTTTGTAGGAGAGAAGGGGTCATTTTTATCAAATACAACATTTATGAACTCTTCTAAATTAAGAGACTTCTTGTTGAACATCATGTATGTCCTGCTATTAGAAGAGTATCCCAAGAAGATACCTTCATTTGCCTTAAAATCAACTTACCTAGGTTGTATTTTGTGTTTAGAATATAACACTTGTAGCCAAAGACATGTAGGAAGTTTATTCTAGGCTTTCCCCCATTCCATAACTCATAAGGGGACTTTGTAAGAGTTGGATAAATGAAAACTCTATTAGATACAAGTAAGCAACATGAACTGCTTATACCCAAGAGTGTTAAGGAAGGCTATACTTATTTAGCATGGTTTTAGTCATCTCTTACAATGTTCTATTCTTCCTTTCAGCTATTTCATTTTATTGTGTAGTTCTTGGAGCTAAAACGTTGTGGGAGATACCTCGAGAATAGCAAAATTCTCAAAGCCTTCATTCTTAAACTTACAACCATGATCACTTCCAACTAAAGTGATATGGGAACCCTTTTTATTTTAGACCTACATATAAAACCCCTCAAAAGTGTATAAGTGCTCATCCTTGTGAGCTAGGAATGCAACTCAAGTAAACCTTTTATAATCATTTACAATGACATATGCATATGACTTACCACCTGAAGATGAAATATGAGTAAGACCAAACAAGTCCTATGCAATAGTTGCAAGGGTCTAGAAGTAAATACTACCTTTTTGCTCTTAAATGAGTTTTTATTTTGCTTACTCATTTGGCATGCATTACACACCTTATTGTCAAATTTCACCTTTGGAAGACCTACAAGGTTGTGTTAATTGAGTTTTGATAGTTGTTTTGTTCTTGCATGACCTAACCTTCAATGCCACATCCATGATTCTTCACTAACAAAGGCAAAGCACCTAACATCTTAGTGAGCCAAAGTATCCACATCAATAATATATTCATTGTTTGATTGTTTAGCAACAAATAATGAATCATTTATTTTGGAATGAGCAATAAGTAAGCATTTTGCTCAAATGATATCTTATAACCACTATCACACAATTGACTCATACTCAATAAATTGAAATTAAGTTCCTAATCAAGGGAGACATTGTCAATCATTAGGGACTTTCCCTTACCTATTTTGCCAATGCCAACAATTTTACCTTTAGCATTGTTTCTAAACATTACTGTTTCACTATTAATTTTCTTAAGGAAAATAAATCTTTCATGATTCCTTGTCATGCATCTAAAGCATGAATAAAAGCCATAAGGATAACTTTGGTGCCTCTTGTACTTATATAAGGATAACCATTTAGACTTCATCGCAAATTGCATGAATATTGAATATGACCATAGTCACCACAAAAATAGCATCTAACATGATCTCTATAATTATATCTATATGCATAAAAGCCATATCTACTATGATTATCCCATTTTTCTTGAGAATTTACTTGCCTCTAAATGCTTGAAGCTTTTGTGTGTGCCTTTTGTACACATATACATACTCATGTGATGCTTTCCTACATTGATATGATGCATAAGTATTTTTATGTGTTATGCTGCTAAATGCTTGTACACATGTGAGCATAAGTTATTTTGCCCTCATAATCTTTGGGTTAATGTGCACAAGATGCATAGCCAAAACTATTCTTCTCACTTTAAGGCCTCTGAGAGTTAACTATCATGTCTAGTTTGTCTTTGCTTTTAGCAAATTTAGAGAAAGACTCTTTAAGTTTAGAAACTTCTTTCTTCACATAAATATTATCATCCAAAAGCTTTACAAGTCTTTTCTCATTGTAGACATTATCCAGCTCATTGCTTTCCTGAGTGAGTGAATTGACCTTATCTTTTTAGAGAAGCATGCTTAACTTGTAAAGAAGCAATCTCCCTTTCCAAGAATGCAAGTTCATGCTTTATATAGACATTCTCAACATGAATACCCTTGTTCTTGATAGTTATTCTTTGAGTTTTCTATCCATGCAATCTAAAGTATCATATAACTCATCAATTAAAGACTCACTATCATTAGAGGTATCATAATTAGAATTTACCTCACTCTCTATAGCCATGAATGCAAAGTTAACTTTAACATCGTTAAAATCACTTTATGAATACTTAGGTCATCCTAGTGGCTTTGAGGGCTTTCTTTGCTGGCTTCTTATCCTTCTTCTTATTTTAAGGATAGTTATGAGATATGTTTGTTAGAACTATAACAAATGATTTTACGCTTTATCTCAATTGCTCTTAAAGGATCTCTTGCCACTTTTTTTTCTTCTTCTCCAAAGGTGTGGTGAATCTCTTAGTTTTTGCATGGCAAGCTCCTCTTCATCTTCTTGGATTATATTTGATCACTCTTATCATCTTTATCACTTTCCTTCGAAGAAAAAGCTCTAAAAGCAACTCCTTTCTTCTTTTTCAGCAACCTTTTTGGTGAAGGTCATCTCATGGGTCAATAATGACCTTATCAACTCATCCAAGTCTAAGGTGTTTAGGTCTCTAGATTTAAAGATTGTGATTGCCTNCAATGATATCTATATGAATAAAAGCCATTTTTATCATGATCATCCCATTTTTCATGAGACTTTACTTGCCTATGAAATGCTTTAGGCTTTTGTGTGTGCCTCTTGTACATATATGCATACTTGTATGGTGCTTTCCTACATTGATATGATGCATAAGTATTTTTATGTGTTGTGCTACTGGATGGTTGTGCACATTTGTGAGCATAATTTTGCCCTAAGAAGCTTGGGGTTAATGTGCATGAGATGCATAGCCCAAACTACTCTTCTCATCTTGAAGCCTTTGAGAGTTAACTATCATGTCTAGTTTGTCTTTGCTTTTAGCAAATTTAAAGAGAGATTTTTCAAGTTTAGAAACTTCTTTCTTAAGATGAATATTATCATCCAAAAGCTTTACTAGTCTTTTCTCATTCTAGACATTATCCTGCTTACTATTTTTCCCAATGAGTGAATTGACCTCAACTTTTAGAGAAGCATTCTCAACTTGTAGAGAAGCAGTCTCCCTTTTCAAGGATCCAACTTCATGCTTCATAAAGACATTCTCAGCATAAAGACCTTTGTTCTTGATAGCCATGTCTTTGAGTTTTCTATCCATGCAATATAAATTATCATACAATTCATTAATTAAAGACTCATTATTATTAGAGATATCACAATCAGAATTTACCTCATCCTTTATAGCCATGAATATCAAGTTAACTCCAACATCGTCAAAACCACTTTGTGATCACTTGGATCATCCAAGTGGCTTTGAGGGCTTTCTTTGCTGGCTTCTTGTCCTTCTTCTTATTTTTAGGTGATTATGAGCAATATAACCAGGTTTGTTACAACTGTAACAAAGGATTTCATAATCTCAATTGTTTTTAAAGGATTTCTTGCCACTTTGTTTCTTCTTTCTCCAAAGGTGTGTGAATCTTTTTAGTTAGCATGGCAAGCTCCTCTTCATCTTCTTAATTGTATTTGATCATTTTTATCATCTTCATTACTTTTCTTAAAAGAAAAAGCTCTAAAAGCAACTCCTTTCTTCTTTTCAATAACCTTTTTGGTGAAGGTCATCTCGTGTGCCACATCGCTAACCACTGTCATAAACCAAGAAAGCTGCTAATAGAATCTAATGTAGGTCCCTACATATTAGAAGTGTGGTAGTAGTTTTTAGGGAGCGATTTTTGAAAGTTATTCCAGCAAAATTAAAACTACTATATAAAGTATTCAGGTTGTGGCTTTTAATATCAATGATAGGGTCTTGCAAATTATATGCAGCGATTTTGCAAACTATATGCAACAATTTCTTGGGCTTGATTGAAATCTTGCACATAAGTAAATAGCAAATGTTAAGTTTGATCTACTGGCTGTAATATAATGAAGACTGCCAATCATACCTATATACTATTTTTCATCCATAATCTCATTGTTTACATCATTGTCCAACTTTGTAGAGGTGGTCATTGGAGTGTTGCAAGATATAGAATCATCCACGCCAAACTTCTTTAATAGTTTCTTTGCATACTCAACTCCTTATTAGGAGTAGTTTAATCAAGTTTAAGTGAGAAACCTATTTAGTTCTCTTGTTTTCTAAACTTTACATCACCCTTGTTAGATCCAAATTTGATGCATGCTTTATGCTTAGACATAAAGGCAAAAGGATGCCAGTTTCAGATAACTTAATCCTTATTTAAAGGATTCATCATAGAGTCATAAAGGCTATTGTTCCAAGAATTAAAGAAATTCCTTCAAAATATGCATATAAAGGGACTACAACCTTATTTTTGACTAATAGGTCAAAAGCTAATGTTCTGATTCTTAAAACTCTTACATGGGATTAGGATAAATTACTTGAAAGATGGATACTAGAAAAGCAAATCAAACTTGTTAAACAAGTAAATTGATTAATGGAAGAAATTATTGAATATGAAGATAGGGATGTCAAAATCCAATTTGCTTTATGGCGAAGTATGAGGTTGAACCTTGAAAAGGAAAAAAAAAGGTTAAACCTAAACACTCTATCTCATCAATACCAATTACAAAACTGGAAGGTATAAGAAGAAATAGAGAGCAAGTTAGTCAACCTCAATACTAGTTGACTTTCCACCCTCAAATACTATTTTAGTGGTTAATGAACCACTAGGAACATCCAGTGAAGCTTCTAAGACTAAGTCACTTCCTTCTTTGTCTGATATGGGATATCATGATGAAAATAGGATTTATATGTCCTTACAACCATAGACGAAGAAGAAGAAAATGTAAAAGAATTATTTTACTCTTTTAAAAATATTATAAAAAGAAAATGGTTTTTTATGACCTTTGGTTACAAAGAATAGGAATTCTAGATTAAATCTCATAAAAAATATATTAACGAAATGGGAGCAATCGAGTTTACTTATTTAGAAAAGATTTATAATGTTAAGAAAAAACCTTTCCATAATTTTTCAACCCTGGAAGAGTGTATGGTTCTTGAAAAAACTTATTAAAAATACATTACTAAAAAAGGAAGTTAATTTCATGATCATTTATACATGTAAGAAAAGCTAATCAAGATTAATGATTCCTTTGCATGGTGCATATTAATGAATTTAGAGTAACAGAGTTTTAAGGACATGCTAGTAGTAATGATTATGATGTTTGGTCTAGAAACAAAAGCTAATTTCATGATCATTTTGTGTGAATAAGTCCTTGTAATTAAAAGATGAAAGCTTGTTAATAATCAATAAAGTGATGGTCTTATCCATCTAAAATTAAACCATTCAATACCCATAAGAAAAGTTAATCAAGATCAATAACTTCTTTCTTTGATGGAACACAATGGATTTATAGTACCAAAAGCCTAGGGACATCCATGTTGCAATGAATATAATGGTTAATGCAGACACAAAACTTAATTTCATGATCATTTTCTATCTATGAGTCCTTGCAACAAAAGGAGAAATCTTATTAGTAGAAAACAAAGGGATGATCTCATTCTTCAAAAATTGAACCATTCAATACCTGTAAGTGAAGCCAGTGAAGATCAGTGACTCCTTTTTTGATGTAATTCAAAGGATTCATAGTACCAAAGATGCAAGTGAATAAGATGATGATTATGTACCATCATTAGAAGGTGAAAGTGATGGAGAGGGGTATCCGGTTAATAGAAAGGCCTACAAAAGTGATTGAACTCTAGAAAGTCCATCAAATATAAGAATTATTGATCTTTATTAGCTTTTTTTAGATGATTTTAATGTTTCATTGCCTAAAAGGTGAGATTGTCACATCATATCTTCTTAACAATGTTTCTCCTTTCGCTGTGAGGCGTTAGTCACCTAAAATGATGATAAAATTAACTTTTCTATTTACAACAAACATTAGATTCATTTTGAGAAATGCATCAATATAGCTTTAGTAGTCTAAAATCCATTAATGTCTATTAAATGTTGGAGTCATTGATTTTGATTTTCTTTTTGTTCATACTTTGAATGGTGCATTGCCAACAAGATAAGGTCATCAATTCATTTCTTGCAAACCACTCATGTCCTTTTGGTGAAAGACTTCAAAAGAATTCTCTGAGATGGACTTTAATGGTTTGGTCAAGCTAGCTATAATAACGATCTAGTCCTCTAGCTCAACTTTACTTCCATGATTTATTTTCTTGTTTTATCATCACTTATTTCCTTTGAGTCTACTTAAATTTATTTTCTTTAATGACCCTTTTTTACTTTCTAATTTCTTGTTTTCCATTAGGTCAATTTTGTCCAATTTATTTTATTTTGTGAATTGGTCCACTTAAGATTAATCTTCTTGATTTAACTTGTTTAGTTCCTTAAAAAGTTGAAAAGGGAAGTTAAGAGTGGTAAAAGGTGAAAGTGTGAGCTTATTATAAGAAAAGCTACTAAAGAGAAGTAAACACGAGGGTTCAATAATAATAATTGAGAAAAGCACAAGAGGGAGTGCATATGAGGTTATTTCTAACATTTTTGACATAAGTAACGATTTTAGGATGAATCCTTTTGAGGAGAGTGGGGATGATAAATTCATAGAGGTGCCAATGCATGGAGGTGCCAATGCATGGAGGGCTTTTAAGGATCTATTGAGCATTCAAGAAGGGTCAATGACACATTCTAAAGCTAAAAAGATGAAAGAAGCACTAAATGAGCTAATTGACAATATTTGGGCCAACCAAGTAGTAAATGGCATGAAGTCAAGTTTGAAATAGGACCAAGGCTTCATTAATATGACTAAAGTAATTAATGGGTTAAGGTTAAGTAATAAATTCCTTTCCTATGTAGGAGTTTATTATAAAATAAGAGTTCACAATAAAATAGAAGTACTCTTATATTTTATGAGTATATCATTGTCTTTACTTTTAGAGTTAAGGTTATTACTTTAACCTATAAATACATTTGATTTCATTTTTAAAAGATATAAATCATTGGTGAAAAAGAAAAGTGAGAATTTTCTCTTTCAATTCTTTATTGAATTTTATGAACTTATCAAGATTATTGTCTTATGGCATTCCAACTCGACTTATCACACTCATATCCCTTCATTCTGAAGTGTGACGTCTATATCCTTCTTTATACCTTTAGTTCATGTTCCTTTAAAAAATAGGTCTAGGTTTATACGTTAGGTTCATGTTCCTTTAAATATATGGTTAAGGTTTTACTTTTCTTAAACCTAATTTAAATTTCATGGGGTTTTGAATTCCTTGTTTTACTTGTAGGTTTCATTGTACTCTTTAGGGTTCACATCACATGGTCATCTTATCTCTTTAGTAATTATAGTTTGAACCATCAAAGATGGGGATCTAATGATGTTTCCACCTTCAACTTGACACTTGGGCACAAGGGATGCAATAAATCGACTATAGGATGTTAGACCTATGCAACAAAGATTGAGTTATCATGCCACTTATTAGTCCTTAAAGCAAATCAAAAGGGGGTGAATTAGGTTTATTTGGTTTGATCATTTAACCTACAATTAATCCCAACTCTAAGGAATAATGACAAAATAATCAATATCAAACAACTAACAAGGAGGCAAAACAAATAAGTGAAAGTAAATGAGATAAGGAAAGAGGGAGCGTGCATTATGATTTATAATGGTTTTGCTTAAATCGGGAGCTTACGTCCACTCTTTGAGGTCCATCCCTTAAGAGTTCAACTTTACTAACTCTTTCTTCTTTTGCAAGGTGGAGGTAACCTTTATACTAGGTCACCTTGACATAAGCCATAACAAAGCTTCCCTAAAACTTTCATAAGAACCAATAGTTCTTCACAACTTAGAGACTCATACTCTTATCATTTTTCAATAGAGCATTATTGCTTCTTTCACAATTTCAACTAAAGCACTCTCACTCTTTCACAATCACAACTTTTCACTCTAAAACTCTTGATCTCTCTCTTAGATCACTTTTCTCTTTCCACTAGATGTATGTAATGAATAAATCTTCTTACTCTCTTACCCTCCCTTTATAAAAGAGTTCTGCCACCATTTTATAGACAAACACAACAAACTAGTCATTAGAGATTGATTTCTTTACATGAAGAAAATCAATTTCCAAAATAGGAAACTTTTCTCTTTGCTACAAGGGTTTGTATGAATCACTATAAGCTAAATGTTGTAACTCACAAAGATCACTTTCCTTTACCTTTTATTGATAAAATGCTTAAAATGTTGGCTAGTCAATCTTATTATTATTTTCTTAATGGCTATTTAACTTATAATTATATTGTGATTGCATAAGAAGACCAAGGGAAGACAACTTTTACATGCCTATTTGACACCTTTGCCTATTGACCCATGCCTTTTGGACTTTGCAGTGCTCTAACCACATTTCAATGGATTATGGTTAGCATATTTTCTAATTATATTGAAAAAATCATAGAATTTTTACGGACAATTTTACTATTTATGGAGACACTTTTTATGCATATTTGGATAACCTTACACTTGTGCTTAAAAGATGCATAAAAACTGATGTTGTCTTAAATTTGGAAAAATGCCACTTTATGGTAGAGCAAAGTATAGTTTTAGGGCATGTTATTTCATCGAAGGTAATTAAAGTCAAAAAGGCTAAGATAGATCTTGCTCAATCCTTACTTATCCCGTAAATGTGCAAAAAGTTCACTCTTTTCTTGGTTATGTAGGTTTCTATTGGAGATTTATCAAAGGCTTCTTAAAGATTACATTGCCCTTATGGACATTGTTACAAAAAAGATGTGACTTTTGACTTTAATAATACATACCAGCAAGTGTTTGGCAAGTTGAATCACTCTGGTGATTCAACCTATGAATTGGAGTCTTTTATTTAAGATCTTGTGTGATACAAGCAATTATGTTGTAGGAGATGTTTTAGGACAAAGAATTGGAAAAGCTACTCACACTATCTCCTATGTCTCAAGAACCTTGAATAATGCTTAATGCAACTACTCCACTCCTAAATAAGAACTTTTAGCTATTTTTTTTGCTTTAGAAAAATGTCCTTCATATTTACTTGGCTCTAAAGTGACTATTTATTATGATCATGCTAGCTTTGAGGTACTTATTATCAAAGAAAGATGCCAAGCCGAGGTTGATTCGATGGATTCTTATGCTATAAGAGTTTGATTTAGAGATCAAAGACAAGAAAGGCATGAAGAACCTTGTTGTAGATCATCTAAGCCATGTGGTTAAGGAAAAAGAAGCATTGCCTTTGCATGAACTCTTTCCAGATGAACAATTGTTTGCAATGGGGGAAAATGCCCCTTATTATGCAAATATTGTCAACTATATGGTCATAAGGACTTTGCTAAATGACTTGACGAAAGCTCAAAAGTATAAGATCAAGTGTGACACAAAATACTATGCATGGAATGAGCCATACTTATGGAAGCATTGCTCGAATCAAGTGATATGAACATGTGTACCTAAAATTGAGTTCTATTTTATTCTCACCTATTTTTCATTCTCATACATATGGAAAACACTTTAGATTAAAAAAAAAAACAAAAAAAAGGTACTTAAGTTTGTTTCTTTTGGCCACCAGTGTTTCATGATTCTTACATGTTTTTTGAGACTTGTGAACATTGTCAAAGAATAGATAACTTATCTTAGAGATTAAATGCCACAAACCCCCATACTAGTTTGTGAATTTTTTTATGTTTAGGCATTGATTTTATAGAGATACTAATATGAATTGTATTAATGAGAGTATAGTTCTTTTAAAATATTTTTCAAAAATAATAAAAGTGTTAAAAACTATTGATAAAAGTAAGATTGTTATTAAGTAGAGGCTATCACAAGTGACTATATGCAATGAAGAAATTTGCATAGAAATTCCTTTTGTGTTTAAAAACATTTCTTAAGTTCTTATCTTGGGAAATCTTTTCTTACATATGCTATATCCTATTTAGGAAATTAGTAATAAAGGGATTTTCTCAAAGATGAATGGAAAACTTATTAGCTTTAAGTTTGTATCTACTCCCTAATATAGGGAGATAGATTTACTTTAAAAGGCAATTAGAAGGAAAGAGAGATTTATTCAATCTCTTCAAAGTGAAGTAAGAAGTAAATATTTGCAAGAAAAGATTAATACGCTGGTTATTAAAGCCAAAATATAGGAGATATACACAAAATTAGAAACTATGATTTGTGTGGAAATTCCTATAGCTTTTTGGAATAGGAAAAAGAAAGTAATAGAGTTACCATATGAATGACTTTTAATGAAAGTTAGATGCCTATAAAAGCCCAACCCATAGCTATGGGACCAAGGCATCTAGAGACATGTAAGAGTGAAATAGAAGATCTCTTAAAGAAAGGGTTTATAAGAAAAAGTAAAAGTCCTTTAGAGTTGTCTAATATTTTATGTTGAAAATGCCACAGAACTTGAAAAAGGAGTTCTAAAGTTAGTTATTAACGATAAGCCTTTAAATAAGGCATTATAATGGATTAGGTACCTTATATCTAACAAAAAAGATTTGCTTAATAGGCTTTATGAAGCCCAAATCTTTTCAAATTTTGATATGAAATTTGGTTATTAGTAAATCCAAATTCATGAAAAAGATAAGTATAAAACAACATTTGAAATTTGATTTAGACATTATGTATGGAATATATTGTCATTTGATTGAAGAATACCCCTTTAGAATTTTAAAAAAACTACGAATAAAATATTCAATACTTATTTCGCATTTATAATTGTTTATATTAATGATGTATTAGTATTTTCTAATACTATTAAATAACATTTCAAACATGTGAACCTTTTCTTAGAGGTTATTGAAAAAGTTGGTTTAGCAATATTTGTTAACATTAAGTTATTCCAAACCAATGTTAGATTCCTTAAGCACTTTATTGAAAATGAAACTGTTATTCCAATTAATTGAGCAATTAAGTTTGCATCAAAATTTCTAGATAAAATTAGAGAAAAAAAATATTTGCATGGATTCTTGGGATGTTTGAATTATATTTCAAAATTCTATAAAAATTTAACTTATGATGCTAAGTCTCTATTTGAAAGATTATAGAAAAACTAGCTAGATTGGACTAATGAACATACAAAGCAATTAAGAAAATTAAAATTAGAAGAAAATAACTATAATGTCTAAGTTTTCTTCATCCTAATGCATTTAAAATAGTTGAGACTAATGCATTAGATAGAGGATATGGATGAATCATTAAGTAAAGGATCAACACTTAAGAACAACTTGTTTGCTTCATCTTAAGGGTTTGGAGGGGAGCTAAAGTTAATAACTTTAGCATAAAGAAAGAAATCTTAGCAATTGTATCATGTATTCAAAAGTTTGAATGTGATTTATTAAATCAAAAAATTCCTTTTGATAATATATTGTAAGATAGTAGAAGATGTCCTTACTAAAGATGTAAAAAAAATTGGTTCAAAACAAATTTTGCCAGATAGCAAGGAAGTCTTTATGTTTTTGATTATGATATCGAGTTTATTAAATGAAATTTTAATTCTTTACCCAATTTTCTAACTCATAAGTTTTTACAAGGAACTACATCATGAGTAAAAGACATTTTATATAGGGACCTCAATCCTTAGCAAAGTTGGTTAATTCACTAGTTAAAGATGCAAAATCAAAAGAAGTTGATAAACTTCATAACGATACTTATGAGTGAGCTTTAGATAAATACATAACATATTCTTTAATTTCAAAGCACATAGACTTTTATGTGCAATTTAGAATAATTATGCTCAACATAGAACTAGTATTCTCATGCTAGTATGTGGGATTGTCTGTATTATCAATGAATATTACATAAAATAGGCTTGGTAGTTATTGAACCTATAGAGCAAGGATCCCTATCTAGTTATGGCGTTAGAGATTAGGCCTACACTAAATTCAAAATAAAGAAAACTCTTTGTCTAGAAAATTGGCAAGGTGATCTCTTTAGTTATAAAGATCTGAAAGAATAGTGAAAGGTTACATTCTCTAATTACTTAGATTATATAGAAGTATGGGAAAGAGCCTTATTATATGAAAATAAGCAAAAAAAAATTCAATTGGTTCATTCAAATATATCTTTCAAATGATCCAAAGAAATCTCCAAATTGGTTTAAAACATAATTTTTCAAATAGGTTTGCAAAGCAAAAGAACTATCATGTCTAAGCTTTCCTTATTCTGATGTGTTTATGCATACTTTATGCATAGATATTAAAATTGAAGGATTTGATATGATACTTGCTTTGAAAAATTTAATTGTTGATAGTGATACAATGAGATATGGATAAATTAAGAGCTAATCAAATTTTTAGGACTAATAGTTTCCATTTTTATCTTGGCAACACAGGATCACACAAAAATATATAACAAAAAAATATCAATCACACAATTCCTATCTTTGTTGCATAGGATCACACATAAATATGTAACATAAAAATATCAATCAAATAGAAAGGTAAAAGCTTAATTTTAAGAAAGTCATAAAACTAGCTTACTTACAACTATAAAGCTTTCACTAAACATAATGTTGTTACTTGGATATTTTACAAGGGAGAGAAGAGAGAAGGATAGAGAGTAAACATAATTTTAGAAAAGGAAATTGGACTCTGCCTCCTAGAGTAGTTAAGAGGTCTTCTTTATACAAAGAAAGGGTGATAACCATTATTAAAGAAATCTCTCTCTTTTTTTTTAAGTAAAGTTGTCTTGATTCCATACTTTATTAAAGTAACTTTAATAGAAACTGTCTATTAGGTACCATAACTACATTTCCACTAAAAGTAGTTTGTCTTATAGCTCATACAGATTCTGCAAATCTTCCATGATGTCATCATTGAGGTGTCTCTAATTGTTTTCAGCTTAGTCTACTTGGTGTCTTATTCAAGTGGAGCAATGTAACCATCATTTTTAATAGGCTTTCTTTGAACGACTCCATTAATGTTTTCAATAATTCTTCTGTGTTAGAAGAGAGTTGGCTTTGGTGGTAGAGCTTCAGGCCCATTTATATAGATGACCCCTTTGCCAGTATAGACTCCATCATCAAAGAAATCAAATTTTGCACAAAAACAGATTTAATTTTTCTTGCTAAATGGAACATGCTTAATATCCACATCTAGAACATTAAACTACTTAGCCATAATAGTATATCCGTTTAATAATTCGTAGAACATGATATAAACTACAAACATTAATAATGGGTCTTTTACCTCTTCATTTATTTTGCAAAACTATTTATAAAAAGTTCTCACTTTGTGAGGTAAGGTTGATGATGTAAACGTATTTGAAAAATCAGGTTTTAAACTATTTGAAATTTCTTTAGATCATTCTAAAGATGTTTTGAATGAATGAATTGAATTTCTTTTGCCTAATGTCATATAATAAGGCTCTTTCTCATGTTTTCAATATAATTGAAGTAATTATAAGATTTAACCTTCCACCATTCTTTTAAATCTTCATAACCAAAGAGATCACCATGCTAATCTTCTAGATAAAGAATTTTCTTTATCTTGAATTTGGAGTAGGCCTAATCTCTAAAGCCATAACTAGGTCTAGATCCTCACTTTATGGGTTTAATAACCACTAAGCTTGTTTCATGTAATATCTATTGATCTTTCATACTAGTATGAGGTTGATCTTTCTTACTAGTATGAGGATACATATCATCTTTAAAATAAAATTGAGTGACCTCATTAGGTCTAGGTTGAGCATAAATATTCTCAACAGCATGTAAAAGGTCTATGTGCTTTGGAATTAAAAGATATATCCAAAGCTCGCTCATAAGAATCACTGCAAAGTTTATCAAATTCTTTTGATTTTGCATCTTTAGCTAGTGAATTAGCCAACTTTGCTGGAGACTAATGTCCCCATATGAAAGGCCTTTTACTCATGACATAATTCCTTACAAAAACTCATGAGTTAGGAAATTGGGTAAAAAATTAGAATTTCCCTTACCACATTCGATATCAAAATCAAAATCTAGAAAGAATTCCTTGCTATTTGGAAAATATTTGTTTTGAAGTAATATTTTTTACATCTTTAGTAAGGACATCTTTTACTATATTACAATCTATTTTTAGCAGGAATTTTTGATTTAACAGATCACATTCAAACTTTTGAATGGATAGTACAATTGCTAAGATTTCTTTCTTTATGATAGAGTAATTAACTCTTATCCTTATCTTGATATCCCATATCAAATTGATGTAGTCGAAGGCTCAACAATTAAGTCAAAAATAAAGAAAGGATTAGGAGAGTGACTTGTAGAAATTCAAGTGAAAATTTCAGTTCTGTGTGTTGTCAAGAAAATGGTCGTATCTCTCAATTGATAGGTCAGAATGGAGTGATTCCAATTGCAAACGAACAAGGACTTGTAGATCTACAATTTTTGTGTTTTGACTTTTTGCAGATAAGTACTGCAGGGTTATCGATTTAGGGGAAAAAGTGAATGAAACAAAACTGGTCAGAACGTGAAAACGAGAAGGGACTTTAATGGTTGCTCTTCTAGATTTCCAATGAAGTTCATGGGGCATCAATTCTTTTGAATTGATGGCTACAACTCTTCAAGGATGTAGACTTTGAAAGGCTCTGACTCTTCAAGGATAGAGTGAAAATTCTACTAGGTTTTCATGGGTATGAACTCTTTGAGGTTCAAAAGAATGCCCAAGGCAATTTCAATCATCGAATCAAGTCCCTTTTCTACATAATATTGATTGCCTTTTAAATCAAAATAGAAGGTAATGAAAAGGCTCAAATCAAGCCTAGGAACTAGGAGCTAATAAAGAAATATTATCAAAACAAAATATTTTCAATGTATGGGAGATGACAAAGTCAATGATAAGAGTCTTGTTGGTTATGGACTTATCAAGGAAACTGACAAGCTTCAATGCAAGCTGATCTTCTTGGCTGACTGAACATTGTGGAACTTGTTGACGAGGGTTTGTTGGTGAGAGATGCAGTGATGTGGACTGCATCATTCCCCCTTTTGTAGAAGAATTCATCCTTGAATTTGAATCATCATTATCAAAAGAATCACCCACATAAGGTGTTAAATGACATGCATTGAATACATTATGTATCTTCATATGAGAAGGAAGCCACAGTCGATATGCATTAGAATTGATGCACTCAAGAACTTCAAGGAGTCCATGTTTTTTATCACTAAGCTTGATGTAGTTTCCAATGGGATGGTGCTCTGGTGGTAAATAAGCCCAAACAAAATCTCTAGGTTCAAAGATAATTTAACATCACCGTTTGTCAACATCCTTTTTATAAGATTCAGCTTTGCTCTCTAAACTTTGACGCACTTTTTCATGGACTATCCTCATTTGAGAAACAATATCATCCACCTTATTGATGGATTTCTCAGAAAAAAGAATTGATGCAAAATCAAGAGCAGTCTTTGGTGGACACCTATATACAATCACAAAAGGACTGCATCTAGTAGTATGGTTCACCAACAATTATAAGCAAATTTCCCAAGTGACAATCGTGTCTCCTAAGAGTGAGCGATATCATCAATCAAAGTCCTCAATACATTGCCCAAGGACCTATTGACAACTTCAGTTTGTCCATCCCTTTGCAGGTGAAAGGTGGTCCTATATTGCAACTTAGTACCAATATTCTTCCATAGTTTGTTGCCAAAAGTGACTAAGGAACTTGTGTCACAATCAAAAGTAATAGCTTAAAAATGTCATGCAATTTGTAGATTTCTTTGAAGAATAAGTCAGCAATTCATGAGGCATCCATAGTTCTATGACAAGGAATGAAAAGGTGCCATCTTTGAAAACCTATCAACAATCACAAAGATTGAATCCATACATCTGAGCATATGCGGCAGTCCAAGGACAAAGTCCATAAAGATTTCCTCCTAAAGAGCTTGTGGTACCGGGAAGGACAAATACAGACCAACATTCATACCTTACCTTTTTCTACTTGGCAAAATTGACACCTCATCACGTGCCAGTATATATCATGTTTTAAATGGGGCCAAAATACTTAGCTGAAACAAGTTGCACAGTCTTGTCATGCCCCAAGTGTCCATCATGGTGAATTTCATTAATCACCCTTTATCGAAGAGAACAATCTAGCACACATAGATGATTTCCTTTGAAAAGGAAGCCATCGCATAAGGTAAATGAGCAAGCTTTTTTCCTTGGGCGTTGAAAATAATCTTCAAAAAGATCCTTACTTTTTGATACAACTGAAAAGAATCAAATCCAAGAATAGTAGAGCAAGTATATAGTAAGCTCTTTTTTCGATTATGAGCATTGGTAACCCGATTTTGAACTCCCACCTTATGCTTGATAATGAACAAGATTCTTGAATATATTTAGTCCCATTTGGCATGCCTGGAATTAGGTTTTTGTTGCCCTGAAATATACTTGAGAGCTTTATGATTAATGTACAAAATAAATTCCCGATGAATAAGATATTGCTTCCAATGCTCAAGTGTGTGAAATAATGCATAAAATTCCAAATCATAAGTGCTATAACAAAGTTTTGCAGCATTCAATTTCTCACTAAAGAAGGCAATGGGTTGGCCTCCTAAGCTCAAAACTCCTCCGCTGCCAATACTTAATGCATCACAATGCACCTCAAAAACAAAATCAAAATTAGGCAATGCAAGAATTGGGGCCATACTCAATTTTTCTTTGAGGTGTTCAAAGCTTTCCTAGGCTTCACTCATCCACTTGAAAACTCCTTTCTTCATGCTAGAGGTGAGCAGGGCTGCAATAGTGCTAAATGCACAATGAACCACTGATAGAAAGAAGTGAGACAATGGAAACTTCAAATTTTGTGCACATTTGTTGGAGCCAACCATTCTTTAATCACCTTGATCATTGCATCATTGACTGAAATTCCTTCCTTCAAAATATGAAATCCCAAGGATAGAATTTGTGGCATCATGAAACAGCATTCGTTAGGGGCTGCATACAAGCGTTCTTGCCTTAACATTTGTAATACTTCTCGAAGATGCTGCAAGTGCACATTAGTAGACTTGCTAAAAATTAGAATATCATCAAAATGAATCACAAGAAACTTTCCAAGAAATGGCTTCAAGACCTAAGTCATGAACCTTATGAATGTGGACAGCACATTAGTCAACCAAAATGGCATGACTAGCTACTCAGAAAGTCCATCTTCCATTCATCTTTGGGTTTAATTCTGATTTGGTGATATCAACTCTTTAAATCCAGCTTTGCAAAGTTAGTCACACTAAAGAGTTGATCCAAAAGATCATTAAGATGAGGAATTGGAACCAGTATTTGATGGTGATCTTGTTGATCGCCTGACTGTCAACACACATTCTCCAAATTCCATTTTTCTTAGGTACCTAGAGGGATGGAACAGCACATGGATTGAGGCTCTCCCTTATAAAAAGCTTATTCAAGAGTTCCATAACTTACCATTATAATTCTTCATGCTCTGTTGGAGTCATTCGATAATGAGTTAGATTAGGTAGTGAAGTTCCAGGCATCAAATCAATTTGATGTTGAATGTCCCTTGTAGGAGAAAGACCTGGTGGTGAGCTATTGGGAAAGACATTGTTAAATTCTTCCAAAAGAGGCTGCATTTGATGAGGCTTAGAAGATACAACCACATCAGTTTTGCTAAGCAAACTATATATGATACTAAACCCCTTAATGGCACTCTTCACATCTTTCATTGTTAACAAAGTTAGAGATAAGGAATTCTCAACAAAAGGAGTCCTGAGAGGTTCCTTAATAAGTGCCAAAGTAATCTTCTTTCCACCACACTCAAAAGAATATGTAATACAATAGCCATCATGGATAGTCTTCCTATCAAATTGCCACTCTTGACCAAGAATAATATGACTAGCATTCATAGGTAGAACAACGCACCAAATTTTGTCAAAATAAACTGATGTGGAAAACCCCAAAAAACGTGGCTTAGGGATCCAATGCACACAAGGAATCAAAGAACAACTAAGAAAGCAAAATCAAAGTTTAATAACATAAACCCTAGACCTAACATTCGAAGGAACACGAACCTAAGGTATTAAAGAAAGATATGGATGCCACACTTCATAAAGGAAAGGAATTGGGAGTGATAAGTTAATTGAAATGCCATAAGAAGAAATACCTCTTGATAAGTTCTTTAGTTCTCAAAAAAATCGAGGGAGAAAAACCCTTTCTTTCTATTTCACTTAAAGTTGTATGATCTGATTGGATGATCTTCCTAGATCTTACAAGGGGTGCCAATTTATAGGCTAAGATAGCAATCTTAAAGAGGCATAAATTCCTACTTAGGAAAATTCCTTATTCAAAGAAAATTCCTTATTTAGGAGGAATTTTTATCTAGGGAAAAATTCTTACATAGAAAATAAACTCCTAATTTGGAGTGACTTCTATTACTCAGTCCTAACTCTTTATGTACTCCAATGATATTTATAAGGTATGGACTCCCTTTCAAGCTTGAATTTGCACCATTTGAAACTTGGTTGGCCTAAACGTCCTTAATCAGCCCATTTAGTGCTTCTTTCATCTTTCTGGCTCTAGCCTGTGTTATTGGGCCTTCTAGAAAGTGCAATAGACCTCTTGTATCAATTGAAGCTCTAGCTAGTATTATTAGGCCTCCTGGAATGTGCAATGGACCTCTTACATCCATTGAAGCCTTCTACTCATCATGTCTATGGTTCTCATCATTCCCCCTTTCCTCGAAAGGATTGGTCCTTAAATCATCAGCTTGTTTATACTTGATGATGTAGGGAAAGGTTTGAATGAATTTGATCCACTTGGCATGTCTTTTGTTCAACTTTCCTTGTACAAGTAGGATAGGAACTGAACAAGGACTCATGCTTTCCCTTACATACCCTTTTGAAATAAGTTCCTCAACCTGCCTTTGAAGCTTCTTTGTTTCCTTGGGATTACTCCTATATGCTGGCTGGTTTGGGATGGATGCACTAGGGATGAAATCAATTTGATGCTTAATTCCTCTCTTAGGTGGCAATCCACTTGGGAGATCATCAAGGAATACATTTTCAAATTCCTGCAATAGAACAATAACAACACTAGACAAAGATGAGTTACAATAGAACAATAACAACACTAGACAAAGATGTGTTAAACTTGTTAGTGTTAAGATAAGCCTCTTTGTACAAAAGTATGATCATAGGTTGTTTGACAAAAATTGCTCTTTTGACATCACTTTCTTTTGCATAGAAACTTTCTGTTTTCTTCTCTTTCTCTTGCATTCTCACATTTTCTCCTCTCTTTTCAATCTCTCTTTTCTGTTCACTCTCCCTTTTAATCCTTAATTGATCCTTATAAGCTTGTTGAGGTGATAATGATACAAGAGTGATGGGTTTTTCATTCATTACAAAGGAATATCGATTCTTGAATCCATTATGCATAGCTCACTTGTCAAACTATCATGGCCTTCCTAATAGAATATGACCTGCATGCATAGGTACAACATCATATAAAATTTCATCATGGTACCTTCCGATAGAAAATGACACGAGCACTTGCTTATTTACCTTGACTTCACCACTCTCATTCAACCATTGAAGCTTATATGGCCTTGGATGCTTCATAGTAGGTAAATTCAGCTTCTCAATCATAGCTGTGCTTGCAATATTAGTGCAACTCCCACCATTAATAATCATACTACATACCTTATCTTTGATGAGACACCTCGTCTAAAAGATGTTATCTCGTTGCACCTCATTTTCTTCCTTCACTTGCATATTCAATGCTTGCCTTGTGATTAGAGCTACTCCATTAACCGAATACTCCTCTCCATTACTTTCACCCTCTAATGATGGCACAGAATCATCATCTTCATGGTCATAGGCATGTCTCAATTGCCTTTTTGCTTTAAGAGCCTCATATTCCCCATGCCTCCTTTGCAACTCTGCTATTGTATTATCTTGCTCCTCCATCCTCTCCCTCATATCATTAAATATGTTATTCATGTACTCAAATTGTTGATGCATAGCTTTGATCATGAATGACACATCACCAGCTCTCTCCTAAGCTGCACCTTTGTCTTTGGACGTTATAATATTACTACTATACAAAATAATTAAGATACCTCACAGAACACTCCCTCACGTGTTTCACTCAAAAGAAGGTGTCGTACTCCCTCGTGTTGACACTTTTTATGACTTTTTCTTTATATGAACTTTCACTCTTGCCTTTTTCCACTCAGATTTCCCCTTTCAACTCTATAAAGAACTAAACAATGTAAATCAAGAGTATTGATTTTAAATAGAATAAGATAAATGGCGTAAAATTGAACAAATTGGAGAATAAGGAATAAAAACAAAAAAGGATACCAAGGCAAGCGAATTTAATGAACTAAACTCACAAAAATCAGGATAAGGGTAGTTAAATCTAAAGGACAAACTTGGGTAACAAAACAAGAAAATATATGGCAAAATTGGAGTTGAGTAAGAAAACTTTATTATTATCGTGACCAATATGACCAAACTATTAACTTTATCAATAACTTGAATTTGATGTGTTCTTTCTTTTGTTATTCTTCCTTCTTCTTCTTTTTTTCTTTTCTTTTTTTTTTCATTGATACTTCTTTTTTTTTTCCTTTTCTTTTGCTCAACACAAAATAATAGTAGAATACTTAGATACAATAATTGGAACTGAAATTACCATGTTACAAAAATAAATAAATCATAAGGTAGAAAATTGAAGAGTGAGTGGATTCAACTTAATTTAGAACCAGGCTCTGATACCAACTAATGTGGAAAACCCCAAAAAGACATGATTTAGGGACCCAATGCACATAAGGAATCAAAGAACAACTAGGAAAGCTAAATCATAGTTTAATAACAACAAACCCTAGACCCAACATTCGAAGGAACACAAACTTAGGGTATTCAAGAAGGATATGGACGCCACACTCTAGAAAAGAAAGGAATTAGGAGTGATAAGTCAATTGGAATGCCACAAGAAGAAATACATTTTAATAAGTTCTTTAGTTCTAAAAAACACCAAGGGAGAAAAACCCTTTCTTTCTATTTCAGTTAAAGTTGTCTGATCTAATTGTCTGATCTTCCTAGATCTTACAAGGGGTGCCAATTTATAGGTTAAGATAGTAATTATAAAGAGGCACAAATTCCTACTTAAGACAATTCCTTATTTAGGAGGAATTCTTATCTAGGGACAAATTCTTAATAAACTCCTAATTTGGAGTGACTACTATTACTTAGTCCTAACTCTTTAAGTACTCCAATGATATTAATAAGGCCTAGACTCTCTTTCAAGCTTGAATTTGCACCATTTGAAGTTTGGTTGGCCAGAATGTCCTTAATCAACCCATTTAGTGCTTCTTTCATCTTTCTGGCTCTAGCCTGTGTTATTGGGCCTTATGGAAAGTGAAATGGACCTCTTGCATCGATTAAAGCTCTAGCTCATGTTATTGGGTTTTCAGGAATGTGCAATGCACCTCTTGCATCCATTAAAGCCTTCCACCCATCATGTCTATGGTTCTCATCAGAAACAGAGCCGATAGAAAGATTGACAAGACATTATTTATAAATAGTTACCTCAATACCCTTCTTTAACCACAACATTTTGTAAGTTGTGGGGTGCACCTTTAACTTCAATTTTAGCTTACTTGCTACTACTTCAGAAATCACATTTTCACAGCAACTAGAGTGAACAATCAATTAACATTCCTTCCCTCAAATGGTGCAGGCTAAATGAAAAATTTTGGTGCACAACCACCTATCTCCAGTGTCATCTTCGGGAGTGAGGAAAATCTTGCCACGAGAAGCTCGCTGGAATCAGCATGTACAATTTGTTCATCTTTTGCTGCAACTTTATCATCTTTCAACTCTTCTTTGCATGGCTCCTCCTCATCATCATCAGAATCATTATCCATCAAGAAAGCTTTGCCAGCTAGTCAATTTTTATTGAATCAACAATTGCTAGCATGATGACCGATCTTCCCACAAGAATAACAACGCATACCAGCTGTACTTGGTTGCTTCAAAAGATTGGGTTGAGTAGGGACCTTACAATCCAGTTATGCCAAAAATTCAGTGACTTTGGCAGTGCCTGTGGTACTCCTCATTGCTCAATTCAGCAAAGTAGAGACTTGCGGAGGGAGACCACGCCACTTTGAGTGGCCATTGATGTGCATCTCCCAAATCCCAAATGTTGAAGACTTCTAAGGCACCTTGGATATGAAATTGAAGACCATTAAAATATTTGCTCACAAGCACCTCCTCTGGATCCTGAATATTGTTGCAAATCACCAATTTGTTGAATTCATTAGTATATTGGTCTACTGATTACCTCAGATTTTGGTACCTTTGGTAGAGCTCTCTCTTGTGTCCTTTGGGAAGAAAATACTTTCAAATCTTGTCCTCCATCTCTCACCATGAGGTGATTGGAGCCTTACCAATAAATTGGTGAGTTTGTTTCTCTCATCACCGCCAAGCTGTGGTCTTCCCTCAAAATCATATAGCAATGATACCAATGCAACAATCATCTGGGACTTTTCTATACTCAAAGACTTCATTTACAAGGGTCAACCAATCAACAATTTTATCAGTAGAATCAGTACCTGAAAATTCTGGAATGTCCCTTTTGATTTCCTTTTCCTAATCCAGTTTATGAAATTCTTGTACATGACAATGAGCATTCCTTTGGGGAGAAGACCAAACACTTTCTGAGAAAGAGGAATCGCCATTGGATTCTTCAGTTTTGCAATGGGATGGAGGGTTGTTTGCTTCAGCCATTAGACGCTGAACTTCTCGAATCAAGACATCAATTTATTCTTGCTTATGTTGTTGTAAATTCTCAGCAAGTGTGTGCACTTTGTTCAATGGAATGGTTCTGCCACCTTGATGTCTTGGAGGCATTGTCCTCTCCTCCAAAGCTTTGATACCAAATGATGTATCCACAAGCTCATTGATTAAGTCAAAAATAAAGAAAGATTAGGAGATTGACATGTAGAAATTCAAGCGGAAATTTCAGTTATGCGTGTCATCAGGAAAATGGCTGTCTCTCCCAATAGATAGGTCAGAATGGAGTGATTCCAATTGCAAACAAACAAGGACTTGTAGATCTATAATTTTCATATTTTGAGTTTTTGCAGATAAGTGCTGCAGGGTTATCGATTTAGGGGAAGAAATAAACAAAACAAAACTAGTTAGAACGTGAAAATGAGAAGGGACTTCAATGGTTGCTCTTCTAGGCTTCCAATGAAGTTGGTGTGGCATCAATTCTTCTAGATTGATGGCTACAACTCTTTATGGATGTAGACTTTGAAAAGTTCCAACTCTTTAAGGATGGAGTGAAAACTCTTCTAAGTTTTTCATGGGTATGAACTCTTCGAGGTTTAAAAGAGTGCCCAAGGCAATTTCATGCATTCAATCAAGTCCCTTTTCTACATAATATTAATTGCATTTTAAAGCAAAATAGAAGATATTGAAAATACTTAAATCAATCTTAGGAACTAGAGGCTAACAAAAAAATATTATCAAAACAAAATATTTTCTATGTTTCCCATAACTTAAATCAACCTTCTGAACTAGGATCTAATAAAAAAAAGATTATCAAAATAAAATATTTTCAATGTACAAGAGATGACAAAGTCAATGATGAGAGTCTTGTTAGTTATGAACTTATTAAAAAGACTAATGAACTTCAATGCGAGCTGATCTTCTTAGACGAGCAAATGTTATGAAACTTGCCAATGAGGGCTTGTTGGTGAGAGATATAATGCGGGCTGCATCATAGATAAAGAAGGAGATACACATACTCCCATATACATATTCAATAACTACATATGTACTTGTTTAGTGGTTTGAATCCATTGAATTCCATTAGAAAAAGGAGTTTATACATTGCAACACACATCAAATGGTCTTCAAATTAACTTTTAGACCCCCAACAATGTTTATATTCATTCCAACACGCACATCTATACACCTCTACTATTAGGAATCCATTGAATTTCATCAAATGAAGGACAAATCAATCATTATTAACTTTTGTTACAAGTATGCAATGGTTTAATTCCCGAATAATGAGGTCGTCTCTTCATTTTTTCCTAAAAAACATTATATTCATTACAACAAGCACATTCGTACATCTTTGGTAGTTTGAATACCAAAGGTATGCAAACATGTTTGTTGTAATGAATATAAAGATTGTTGCCAACATAAAAGCTAATTTCAAGATCATTTTATATGAATGAGTTCTTACAATAAAAGGTGGAGCAAAAAATGATAATGAAATTAATTTTTATGACAACATAAAACATTATATTCTTGGCAATAAGCAGGTCCTTTCACCATAGGTACTTTGAATGCATTGAATTCCATCAAAAAAAGCAGCTTGAGATAATTTATGTTTAATAACAAGCTTGCTTTTATCGGTAATTTTTAACACTTATGTTGTTTTTGAAAAGTATTTTGAAGGAACCATCCCTTCATTAATATAGTTTATATCAATGCTTGAATCTATTAAGGTTACAGTAGAAAAAAATATTCTTTATTAATTACTACAGTAATTTGAGTATGCCATTTATAGGTAATAACCCTATCAATTAGGTTGACATATTAGAGGGTGCTTAATTTATTTTTTTTTTAAAGAAGTACTTGGAGTATCAGAAGGATCTTTGTCCTTTTCTGTCATAGATTCTAGTATTAATACCTTCTCTTTTAATCCTTTATCTTAGTTTTTAACTAATTAATTTCAACTTTAAGTTCTCCATTAGAAGGTTTTATTGACGTTTTTCTAGTTTTTAAACTAGAATGGTCATTTTTGACTCTCTAAATAACAAATTTTAAACTATAATCTTCCTCTGGTTCTTTAACCCTAGTCTCATTTCGAGATAAGTGAAGATATTTTTCTAACTGTTCTTTTTTTTTTTTTTTTTGGTTCTATAATCTTATCAATAAGATCTGATATTAGATTATCTCCTTTTGTAAGAACTAATAAGCCATTACTTTTACATGAAGCTTAATAATAGTTACATTAACTGTCACAACTATTATCAAATTCTTTTATGAAGGTAGTGTCTTCCTCAAGTAGGTCTAGTTTTAACTTTGATTCCTTAGATTCATTTTCTAATAAGAAGATATGCATTAATGACCTCTTAAAGTCATCATCCACCGATAATTCTTGAATTTTCTATTTGATTTTACATTTATTAGAATAATGTAAAAATCATTCATAGCAAACAATCGTTTTCTTTTTCTTTTTCTGTGGAATAGGCCTTTTCTTTTCTTTTGATTTTCCTTTTTCATAAAAGGATTTCTTTTGAAGTATAGGTTTATAATCCTTTTTCTTAAATTTTTTAGGACATCCAACAAGTGGATAACCCATTTGTTCACAAAAGTCTCTTATGGCTTTTTTGTCTGGGGTTTTTCCATTTTGCAATTGCCTATGTAAAATCCTATCACAAGATGTTATTTTGGGAAATTCTTTCTTGCATATGTTGTGTCTTATTAAGGAGATTAATGATAAAAGAATTTTCTCAAAAATAAATGGAAAGCTTATTAGTTTTAAATTTATATCTACTCCTTAATGTAAGGAGATAGATTTACTTCAAAAAACAATAAGAAGAAAAGAGAGATTTATTTAATCTTTTCAAAATGAAGTAAAAAATAAGCACCTATAAGAAAAAGATACAGGAAATACAAAAAAGACTAAAAACATTAGTTTATGCAGAGATTCCTACTACCTTTTGGAATAGGAAAAAGCATGTAGTAGAATTTTCATATAAAGCAACTTTTAATGAAAGTCAAATTTCTACTTAGACTTGACCTATAGCCATGGGGCCAAGATATTTAGAAATTTGTAAAAAAGAAATAGGTGATTTCCTAGAGAGAGGACTTATTAAAAAAAGTAACAGCCCCTAAAGTTACCCAACATTTTATGTTGAAAATGCTATAGAAGTGGAACGGGGGTTCTAAGATTAGTTATTAATTACAAACCTTTAGATAAGACTTTGAGATGGATTAGGTATCATATACCTAATAAGAAAAATTAGCATATGAACAACTCATTAATTTAAGGTGATACAAAGATGTCTTCTTCTCTAAAGTTTTCACTCGGGAAGATAGTCAGAGTATTTTTTGGAAGGAGAAGTTTTTGTCTAGATTACCTACCCTATTTTTTGAAAGAGTAAAAAAGAGGTTAAAATCCTATCATGATTGAGTTACTGATTACTTTAATTATACATATGGAGAATTAACTACTGAAGTGGTAGCTGAAGGAGTTGACCTTTGTAATGAAATAAAACTATATAGGCAATTACAGAATGAAAACACTCAAGGCAAAAAAGTTGTAAGAGACTTTTGTTAACAAATGGGTTATCTACTTATGAGATATCCTATAAAATTTAAGAAATCCTTTTAAATGGGTTATAAAATTATACCTTAAAAGAAATCCTTTTATGAAAAAGGAAAATCAAAATAAAAGAAAAGGCCTATTCCATAGAAAAAGAAAAAGAAAATGATTGTTTGTTAGTAGAAAAAGACCTTAAGAGGTCATTAATGCATATCTTCTTATTAGAAGATGAATATGAGGAATCAACATTAGAAGCAGACTTGCTTGAGGAAGGGACTACCTTGGAAAAAGAATCTAATTTCATGACAAAGATAAATATAAAACAATGTTTATGGTGCCATTTGGGCATTATGAATGGAATGTAATGTCTTTGGGTTAAAAAATGCACCCTTTGAATTTTAAAAAATATTTAATACTTGTACAATATTTACTATTGTTTATGTTGATGATGTGTTAGTATTCTCTAACTCAATAAAACAACATTTTAAACTTTTAAACCTATTTTTAAAGGTTATTGAAAAGGCTAGATTAGCTATATTGGCTAAAAATATGAAGTTATTCCAAATCAAGGTTACGTTCCTTAGTCACTTCATTGAAAATGTTACTATTATTCTTATTGACCGAGTAATCAAGTTTGCCTTTAAATTTCCTAATGAAATTAGAGAAAAGCAATAATTGCAAAGGTTTTAGGATGTTTAAATTATTTTTCAAAATTTGAAAGATTAAAAAAAATCCTCTCGAATTCCTTTCTTTTCTAGAATGTGGCATCCATATCTTTCTTAAATACCCTAGGTTCGTGTTCCTTTGAATGTTGGGTCTAAGGTTTGTGTTATTACAGTCTAATTCCTAGATATTCCTTGATTCCTTATGTGTGTTAGGTCCTTAAGTCATGTCCTTTGGTGTTTTCTACATCAATTGGTATTAGAGCCCTACTCTAAATTAGGTTGGATCAACTAATTCTTCAATTTTCTGCCTTGTGATTGATTTGTTTTTGTTTAGTTTGTCTATTAAGCGCATTAGCATTCAAATGTGCTAATCTATTCGTTTGTAAACCTTCTCACTTTGCTTGTTTGTTTGAAATCATAACTATCAAAAAATTGTGATAATTTCAATTCCAATTGCTGTCTCTAAGTATTCTACTATTGTTTTATGCTGAGCAAAAACCAAAAAAAAAAAAAAAGGAACAAAAAAAAAAGGGGCATCAAATCCAAGTTATTGATAAAGGTTAAACAGTTTGCTCATATTGGCCATAATAATAATATAATTTACTTGGTTGACTCTAATTCTTTCATTTATTTTCTTGTTATGTCATCCAAGTTTGTCCTCTAAGTTTAACCCCCTATCCTAATTCTTATGAGTGTAATTCATTAAATTTGTTTGCCTTGATATCCATTTTCATTTTCATGACTCCTTGTTCTCTAATTAGTTCAATTCTACACCATTTATCTCATTTTATTAAAAATCAATCCTCTTGATTTAGCTTGTTTAGTTCTTTAAAGATCTAAAAGGGGAAATTTGAGTGGTAAAAGTCAAAAGTCAAGTTCATATTGAGAAAAGCCATAAAAAGTGTAAACACAAATGAGTGTGACACCTCTTTTTTTGAGTGAAACACGTGAGGCAATGTTCTATGAGATATCATAATCATTTTATACAAAAGTAATACTATGACTTCCATAGACAAAGGTGACACTTAAGAGGGAGTTAGTGACATGCCCTTCATGATCAAAGTTATGCAACAACAATTTAAGTGCATGACTACCAAATTTGATGATATGAGGGAGAGGATGGAGGAACAAGCTAATACAATAGCAGAGTTGCAAAGAAGGCATGGGGAATATGAGGCTCCTGAAGCAAGAAGGAAATTGAGACATGCCTATGACCATAAAGATGATCTAGAAGATGATAACTTTGATGATCGAACTATTATGGCTAGAACTATCAATAATAGAAGGGATCAAAGAAATTTTGGGAGGCAAGGCACCTATGACCAAGATTTGGGCAGTATTAAAATGACAATTCCTCCATTCCAAGGGAAGAATGATCCTAATGCATACCTAGAATGGGAGAAGAAGTTTGAATTGGTTTTTAATTGCTATAACTATTCTGAGGAGAAAAAGGTAAAGCTTATTGTCATTGAATTTATTGATTATGTTATTATTTGGTGGGATCAACTTGTTTTGACTAGGGGAAGGAATTATGAGTGGCCTATTGATACATAGGAGGAGATGAAGGCTAGCATGACGAGGAGGTTTGTCCCTAATCACTATTATAGGAAGTTGTACCAAAGGTTGCAAAGGCTCACTTAAGGCACCAAAAGTGTGGAGGACTACCACAAGAAGATGGAGATTGCCATGGTTAAGGCAAATGGAGAAGAAGATAGAGAGATAACCATGACTCGATTTCTGTAAGGGCTAAATAGAGACATAGCTAATGTGGTTGAATTGAAACACTGCGTGGAATTAAAAGACATGGTGCACATGGCAATGACAGTCGAAAGATAACTTAAATGAAAGGGTTCCATATGGTTTAGGAAAAATTCAGGTTCTATGTCATCTTGGAAGCTGAATTCGAGTAAAAGGGATGAGAAGGCCGATTACAAGTCCAAAGCCAAGCTATTTAAGCACAAGAATGTGGGTTCTAGCAAGGAAGCAAGTAATTATAACCCCCAACCAAGTAGAAATAAAGTTGTTAAATGTTTTAAGTGTCTAAAAAGGGGTCACTTTATGTCTCAATGTCTAAATAAATGTGCAATGATCTTAAGAGGTAATGGTAATGTTGAAACTACAAATGAATCAGATGATGATTCTATGCCATCATCAAAGGGTGAAAGTGATAGAGAGGAGTATCTAGTTAATGGAGTAGCTCTTGTCACAAGGTGAGCATTGAATGTGCAAGTGAAGGAAGAAAATGATGTGCAATGAGATAACATCTTTTAGATGAGGTGTCTCATCAAAGATAAAGTATGCAGTATGATTATTGATAGTGGGAGTTGCACTAATATGGCTAGCACAATTATGGTTGAAAAGCTGAATTTACCAACTATGAAGTATCCTACGCCATATAAGCTTCAATGGTTGAATAAGAATGGTGAAGTTAAGGTAAATAAGCAAACATTCTATTAGGAAAGCCATAGGAGTTTGATAGGTGAGTTATGCATGATGGCTTCAAGAATTGATATTCCTTTGTAATGAATGAAAAACTTGTCACTTTTGTACCATTATCACCTCAACAAGCTTATAAGGATTAGTTAAGGATTAAAAATGAGAGTGAACAAAAAGGAGAGGAGAAAACATGAGAACACAAGAAAGAGAAGAAAATCAAAAGTTTCTACGCAAAAGAAAGTGATGTCAAAAGAACATTTTATGCCAAACAACCTATGATGATACTTTTGTACAAAAAGGCTTATTTTAACACTAATAAGTTTGACCCGTCTTTGTATAGTGTCGTTGTTTCTCTTTTGCAAGAATTTGAAGATGTATTTCCTGATGATGTCTTAAGTGGATTTACACCTAAGCGAGGAATTGAGCATCAAATTAATTTTATCCTGGGTGCATCCATCCTAAATTGGCCAGTATATAGGAGTAATCTTGAGGAGACAAAGGAACTTTAAAGGCAAGTTGAGGAACTTATTTCAAAAGGATATATGAGGGAAAGGGTGAGTCTTTGTGCGGTTCCTATCCTACTTGTACCAAAGAATGACGATACTTAAAGGATGTGTATTGACTGTTAAGCAATCAACAAAATCAATGTAAAGTATCGTCACCCTATACCTAAGTTAGAAGACATGTTGGATGAATTGCATAGTTCATGTGTCTTTTCTAAAATTGATTTGAAAAGTGGATATCACTAGATTAAGATGGGAGAGGGAGATGAGTGGAAAACAACTTTGAAAACTAAGTATGGTTTGTAAGAATGGCTTGTTATGCCATTTGGTCTCACTAATGCACCAAGCACTTTTATGCGATTAATGAATCATGTTTTACATCCATTCATTGGTAAATTTATGATTGTGTATGTTGATGATATTTTGGTCTATAGCAAAAGCCTAGAAAAGCATCTTGATCATTTACATTTTATTTTAATTATTTTACATTATGAGAAATTGTATGCTAACTTCAAGAAACATTCCTTTTGTACTAATTAGATCACATTTCTTAGCTACGTTGTGAGTGCTAAAGGTATTAAGGTTAAAGAGGAAAAAATTAGGGCAATTTGTGATTGGCCTACAGCTAAATCAATTAGTGATGTGCATAACTTTCATGGTTTAGCTTTTTTCTATAGATGCTTTGTTAGGGACTTTAGCACCATTTTTACATCACTAACTAAGGCTATCAAAAAGAATATGAGTTTTAAGTGGGGTAGTGATCAAGACAAGGTTTTTAATTGCATCAAGTAAAAATTAAGTTTTGCACCCTTATTTACTTTACTTGACTTTGCAAAAACTTTTGAGATTGAATGTGATACTTTAGGGAAAGGTGCCCAATTGCCTACTTTAGTGAACAGCTAAGTGGAGCAAGTTTCAATTATCTTACTTATGATAAAGAGATGTATGCATTGGTATAAGCTTTGGAGACATGGCAACATTGCCTTTGGCCCAAGGAATTTGTCATCCATATTGACCATGAATCCTTGAAGCACTTTAAGGGATAAGGAAAGTTGAACAAAAGACATGTCAAGTGGATTGAATTCATTGAGACCTTTACTTACATAATCAAATATAAACAAGGTAAGGAAAATGTGGTAGCTAATGCATTATCTCATAGGTATGCCCTTATCTCTACACTTGCTACAAAATTATTAGGATTTGAATATATTAAATATTTATATGTGAAAGATTATGAATTTGCTAATGTGTATAGAGCATGTGAGAAGTCAGTCTTTGAGAAATTTTATAGGCATGAGGGTTTCTTATTTAGGGAAAATCATTTATCCATGCCAATGAGTTCTTTAAGGGAGTTGGTTGTGAGAGAAGCTCATGGGGGTGGTCTAATGGGTCATTTCAGAGTTATGAAATCCCCAGATGTCTTAACTAAACATTTCTTTTAGCCATGCATAAAACAAGATGTTGAGAGGGTATGCGAGAAATGTATAACATGCAAATAGGCCAAATCTACAGTTTTACCCTATGGTTTATATACCCCCTTACCCATACCTAGCTATCCTTGGGTTGATTTATCTATGAACTTTGTACTAGGGTTGCCACGATCAAAAAAGGGTAGGGATTTTGTGTTTATTGTTGGTAATAGATTTTCAAAGATGGCTTAGTTCGTCCTATATCATAAAACTGATGATGCAAACAATGTGGCTGACTTATTCTTTAGAGAAGTAATACATTTGCATGGCATGCCACAATGCATTATTTCACATCAGGATACAAAGTTCTTAAGCTACTTTTAGAAGACTTTGTGGGATAAGTCAAGTACTAAGCTTTTGCTTTTAAATACTTGTCATCCATAAACTGATAGGCAAACTAAGGTGGTTAATCGAACTCTTTCCACTCTTTTGCATGCTATTATTTGAATGAATTTAAAAAAATGGGAAGATTTTTTACAACATGTCAAGTTTGCATATAAAAGGAGTGTTCATTCTTCTATTAGTTACTTTCCATTTGAAATTGTATATGGTTTTAATCTGTTGACTCTTTTGAATTTGGCACTTATACTTGTCGATAAGTATGCGAGCTTAGATCCTCACCAAGGCTGACACAATAAAGAAATTGCATGAGAAGGTGTGGCCACATCTTGAAAAAGGAACTAAGCAATATACATCCCATGTCGACAAAGGGCCAAAAAAGGTGGTGTTTGAACCTGGTGATTGGGTTTGGGTGTATATGCATAAGGAATGGTTCCCAACTCAGAGGTGTTCAAAACTACAACCTAAAGGAGATGGTCCATTTCAAGTTGTAGCATAAATTAATGTCAATGCATATAATTTGGACCTTCCTAATGAGTATAATATGAATGCAACATTTAATATTTCTAATCTTTCCCCTGGTGATGATTCGAGGACAAATCCATTTGAGGAGAGAGGGAACGATAAGAACTTTAGAGATGATGGGTGGAAGGCTTCAAAACATGCAAGAGGTCCATTACACATTCTAGAAAGCCCAATAACACAAGTTAAAGCCAAAAAGATGAAAGAAGCACTAAATGGACTTATTAAGGACATTTAGGCCAACCCAACTACAAATGGTGCAAATTCAAACTTTGAAGAGAGTTAAGGCCTTATTAATATAATTGGAGCACTTAATGGGCTAAGATTAAGTAATAGCATTCACTCCTAAATAGGGGTTTATCCTAAATAAGTGATTGTATAAAAGTGAAAGTTTTCTCTGTGAAAATTTTTCCTAGATAGGAATTCCTCCTAAATAAGGATTTGTCCTAAATAGGAATTTATACCTCTTTAGGATTGCTATCTTAGCCTATAAATAAGACCTCCTTATATGCTTTGGAACATCAAAAAACTTTAAGAGAAATAAAAAGCAAAAGTTTTCTCCTTCGGTTCTTTCAAGACTCTTCTTGTGGCATTTAACTCTACTTATCACTCTCAATTCCTTTCTTTTCTAGAGCATGGCATCCATATCCTTCTTAAATACCCTAGGTTCATGTTTCTTTGAATATTGGGTCTAAGGTTTGTGTTATTACAATCTAATTTAACTTCCTGAATATTCTTTAATTCCTTGTGTGTGTTGGGTCCCTAAGCCATGTCCTTTGGGGTTTTTACATCAATGTTACAAAAAAGGGAGGAAGATGATGGGAACCTTAGAGATGATGGGTAGAAGGCTTCAAAACATGCAAGAGGTCCATTGCACATTCCAGAAGGCCTAATAACAAGAGCTAAAGCCAAAAAGATGAAAAAAACACTAAATGGGCTGATTAAGGACATTCAGGGCAACCAAGTTTCAAATGGTGCAAATTCAAGCTTGAAAGAGAGTTTAGACCTTATTAATATGATTGGAATACCTAATTTGTCAGGGCTAGGTAATAGCATTCACTCCTAAATAGGAGTTTATTGTTTATGCTAGAATTTGTCCCTAGACAAGAATTCCTTATAAATAAGGATTTGTCCTAAGTAAGAATTTGTGCCTTTTTAGGATTGCTATCTTAGCTTATAAATAGGTACCTTCTTGTAAGCTCTGGAACATCAGAAAATTTTGAGTAAAATAAAAAGCAATGGTTTTCTCCCTCTATTCGTTTAAGAATTAAAGAACTTATCAAGAGGTATTTCTTCTTGTGGCATTCAAGTTGACTTATCACTCCTAATTCCTTTTTTTCCCTAAAGTGTGGCATCTATATCCCTCTTAATTACCCTAGGTTCATGTTCCTTTGAATGTTGGGTCTAGGGTTTATCTTATTATAGTCTGGTTTAGCTTTCTTGGATATTCTTTGATTCCTTATGTGCGTTAGGTCCCTAAGCCACGTCTTTTTGGGGTTTTCTGCATCATTTAGTATTAGAGCTTGGCTCTAAATCATATTAAATCAACTCATTCTTTAATTTTCTACCTTGTAATTAATTTATTTATATTTAGTTTGTCTATTAAGTGCATTACTATTCAAATGCACTAATCTGTTTGCTTGCAATCCTTCTTTCTTTGCTTGTTTATTTGAGATCATAACTATCAAAACATGTTAATTTCAAATCCAATTATTGTGTCTAAGTATTATACTATTGCTTTGTGTTGAGCAAAAGAAAAGAAAAAAAAAGAAATAGCAATAAAGAAAAAGAAAAAAGAAGAAAAAAGAAAAAGAAAAGAAGAGGAACAAAAGAAAGAAGACATCAAATTCAAGTTATTGATAAAAGTTAGCAGTTTGGTTATATTAGCCACATTAATAACATAGTTTTCTTACATAACTCTAATTCTGCCATTCATTTTCTTGTTTTGTTATCCAAGTTTGTCCTCTAGGTTGAACCCTTTATTTTGATTTTTGTGAGTTTAATTCATTAAATTAGTTTGCCTTGATATTCTTTTTCATTTTTTTGACTCATTGTTCTCCAATTTGTTCAATTCTATGCCATTTGTCTTATTTTGTTCAAAATCAATCCCCTTGATTTAGTTTGTTTAGTTCTTTAAGGAGCCAAAAGGGGAAATTTGAGTGGTAAAAGGCAAGAGTGATAGTTCATATTAAGAAAAGCCATAAAAAGTGTAAACATGAGGAAGTGTGACACCTTTTCTTTCTAGTGAAACAAGTGAAGGAGTGTTCTATAAGGTATCCTAATTATTTTGTGTAGAAGTAATACTATGACTTCCAAAGATAAAGGTGCAACTTAAGAGGGAGCTAGCGATGTATCCTTTATGATCAAAGTTATGCAACAACAATTTGAGCATATGAATACCAAATATGATGATATAAGGGAGAGGATAGAAGAGCAAGCTTATACAATAGTAGAGTTACAAAGGAGACATGGGGAATATGAGGCTCCTAAAGCAAGAAGGCAATTGAGACATGTCTATGACGATGAAAATGATGAATTTGATAATCGAACTACTATGGTTAGACTTGCCAACAATAAAAAGGGATCAAAGATATTTTGGGAGGCAAGGCACCTATGAATGTGATTTAGGCAGTATTAAAATGATGATTCCTCCATTCCAAGATAAGAATGATCCTAATGCATACCTAAAATGGGAGAAGAAGGTTGAATTGGTTTTTGACTATCACAATTATTCCAAGGAGAAAAAGGTAAAACTTGTTGTCATTGAATTTACTAATTATGCTATTATTTGGTGGGATCTACTTGTTTTGACTAGGAGAAGGAATTGTGAGCAGCCTATTGATACATGGGAGCAAATGAAGGTTATCATGAGGAGGAGGTTTATCCCTAATCACTATTACAGGGAATTGTACCAAGGGCTGCAAGAGCTAACTCAAGGCATTAAAAGTGTAAAGGACTACCATAAGGAGATAAAGATTGCTATGATTAAGGCAAATGTAAAAGAAGAGAGAGAGGCAACCATGGCTCAATTTTTGTAAGGGCTAAATAAAGACATAGCAAATGTGGTTGAATTGCAAGATTATGTCAAATTAGAAGACATGTTGCACATGGTAATGAAAGTTGAAAGGCAACTAAAACAAAAAGGTTCCACATGGTTTGGGTAAAATTCAGATTCTACCTTATCTTGGAAGCCAAATTGGAGTAAAAAGGATAAGAAGGCCAATTACAAGTCCAAAGCCAAGCTAACTAAGCATAAGGATATAGGTTATACTGAAGAGGTAGGTAATTCTAACCCCCAACCAAGTAGAAATAAAGATGTTAAATGTTTCAAGTGTTTGGGTAAGGGTCACATTGCATCTCAATGTCCAAATGAGTGTGCAATGATCTTGAGAGGTAACAGTGATGTTGAAACTGCAAGTGAATTAAATGATGATTCTGTGCCATTATCAGGTTTTAAACAATTTGGAAATTTTTTTGGGTCATTCAGAAGATGTATTTAAATGAACCAACTAAATTTTCTCTACCTATTTTTATATAATAGGGCTTTTCCTCATGTTTTGATATAATCAAAGTAATTGTAGTTTTTAACCTACCACCATTCATTAATTTGTAGTAACCAAAGAGATATGCTTGCCAGTCTTTTGGATAAAGAATTTTCTTTATTTTAAATTTGGCATAGGTCTAATATCTAAAGTCATAACTAGATTCACTTCTAGTTCCTCTTTTGATGGTTTTAATAGCCACTAAGCCTATTTCATGAAGTATTTGTTAATAATACAGGCAATCCTTTACATTAGTTTGAGGATACATACCATCTTTAACATAAAATTGTGCAACCTCATTAGGAATGAGCTGAGCATAATTATTTTCAATAGCACATAAAAAGTCTATATGCTTAAGAAGTAAAGGAAATATGATGGATTTATCCAAAGCTCACTTATATGCATCATCACAAAATTTATTAACTTCTTTTTTTTTTTTTGTGTAACTACACCTTCAGTTGGTGAATTAACTAACTTTGTTTGGGATTGAGGCCTTTGTATTAAAGGCTTTTTACTCATTTTTTAGTTCCTTACAAAAATTCATGAGTTAGAACATCTGACAAAGAATTATAATTTCCTTTAATAAACTCAATATCAAAGTTAAACACAAAAATGTATTACTTGCCATCCTGTAAAGATTTGTTTAGAGTCATTGTTTTTAACATCTTTAATAAGGACATCCTTTGTTGCCTTATAATCAATTCTTAAAAGGAATTTCTAATTTAACAAATCACTTTCAAATTTTTTAATACATAACATAATAGCTAAGATTTTTTTTTTAATAGTAGAATACTTAACTCTAGCTCCTTTCCAAACTCTTGAAGTAAAACAAACAAGTTGTTCTTTTGAATTAATCTTTTGCTTAAGAATTCCTCCATAATCTTTATCTAATGTATTAGTTTTAACTATTTTAAAAGCATTAGGATAAGGAAGAGTTAAACATGGTAGTTCTTTAGTTTTTAATTATATTTTATTAATTGCCATAGTATGCTCGTTTGTCTATTTAGAAGGATTTTTCTTTAATCTTTCAAATAAAGGCTTAGCATCATAAACTAATTTCTTATAAAATTCTGAAATATAATTTAAACATCCTAAAAACCTTTGCAATTGTTGCTTTTCTTTAATTTCATGAGGAAATTTAGAGACAAACTTGATTGCTTAGTCAATAAGAATAATAGTATCATTTTCAATGAAGTGACCTAAGAACTTAATCTTGGTTTGAAATCACTTCATCTTTTCGGCTGATATTGCTAATCCAACCTTTTTAACAACCTTTAAAAATTGGTTTAAATGCTTAAAATGTTGTTCTATTATGTTAGAGAATACTAACACATCATCAATATAAATAATAGTAAATATTGTATAAGTATTAAATATTCCATTCCTAATCTTTTGAAATTTAGAGGGTGCATTTTTTAACTTAAAAGCCATTACATTCCATTCATAATACCCAAATGGTACCATAAACGTTGTTTTGTATTTATCTTTTTTGTGAATCTAGATCTACCAATACCAAATTTCATATCAAACTTTGAAAATACTTAGACTTCACAAAGCCTATTAAGCAAATCTTTCTTATTAGATATAGGATACCTAATCCATCTTAAGGTCTTATTTAAAAGCTTATAATTAATAACTAATCATGGAAACCTTTGTTTCACTTCTGTAGCATTTTCAACATAAAATGCTGGGAAACTCCAGGGGTTGTAACTTTTTCTACTGAGCCCATTCTTTTAAGAGATCATCTATTTCTTTTTTATCAATTTCTAAATGTCTTAGCCTTATGACTATGGGTTGGGCCTTAGTAGGACTTTGACTTTGATTAAAAGTCATTTCATATGGCATTTCTATCACATGTTTTTTCCTATTCCAAAATGTAGTAGCAATCTCTGCACATACTAGTGTTTATATCTATTTTATTATCTTTTAGGTAGTTTAAATCCATCAAAAGTCTATTTAATAGTGAGTATATTAGCCCTTATTAGTTTTATTTACTATGTTGGAACCATTCATTGGTTAGAACATGAAACCATCTTTAAATTAGTTAAAGGAAGGACCTCTCCTCTATTAAGGCTGAATCCATTGAAATGCATTGCAGAAAGGACACTCACTCTTGATTAGCTTTTTTTGCCCTAAGAGAACCACTAATTGTTTGAAACCTAAGACTGCCAACTAATTCTATGGCAAGAATGCTTCTCTTTTTATTTCAAGGAATCATTCACCCAAAATGAGTCTTGCAGTTAACATCCATGACTAAATCAAACATTAATTTCATTGTGACATACACCTCAATACACCTTGTATTGTCTAAATCCATTGAATTTCATCAAACAATGGAGTCATACATCTTGATAAACTTTGATTACATAAATAGAATGGTTCATTAATTGAAAGATGAGAATGTGCATGCATTGGTTCAATACCTCAATAATGAGACCATTTCCTCATTTCTTTCTAACAAGGCTCCACATTTCACTATAAGAACACCCACTCATAAAAATAAAAGATCATAAGGTTAGAGCTTCACTATATAAAGAGGTACCTTCTACTAGTGCTATTTTGGAGTAAGGAAATTATACTAATCTTCATCTTCAATCTATAGGAAATTAGTTTCAAAGAGTTGAAGAAAAGATAAAAGAAGTAGCTTAGAGAGATCATCTGGTTAAACTAGAAATGGAAAAAAGGGTTAATAGTATTCACCCACAACGGATTCATGTCTTGAAGCAAGAAGCCATCAGTTAATTTCATGTTAATATGTTTCTCCTTTCATTACATTAATTCATTCTAACAAAATGATCATTAAATTAAGGCCTCAATGAATTTAACCCATTTGGCATGTCTCTTGTTCAACTTCACTTGTCCCTTTAAGTACTTCAAGGATTCTTAGTTAGTATGGATGACAAACTCTTTAGGCCAAAAGTAGTGCTATCATGTTTCCCAAGCCTTTACTAAACCATACATCTCTTTATCGTAAGTGGGATAATTATAGGCCACTTTGCTTAACTTTTTGCTGAAATAGGCAATTGGTCACTTTTCTTGCATTAAAACAACTCTAATGCCAATACCTAAAGCATCACATTCAATATCAAAAGTTTTAGCAAAGTCAGGTAAAGCAAGTAAAACTGCAGAACTTAATTTTCCTTAATCAAATTAAAAGTCTTATCTCGATCGTTACCTCACTTAAAACTTATGGTCTTTATAACAACTTCAATTAGTGGTGTAGTAATTATGGTAAAGTCCATAACAAAGTAGCTATAAAAACTAACTTAACCTAAAAAAACTACACTCATCACTAACTAATTTAAGTGTAGGCTAATCATAGATTGCCCTAACCTTACCCCTAGCACTCATAATATAACTAAGAAATATGATTTGATTAGTGCAAAAGGAATATTTCTTAAGGTTAGCATACAATTTCTTAGAACATAATGTAAATGATCAAGATACTTATCTAAGCTTTTGTTATAGGCTAAAATATTATCAAAATACACAACCACAGATTTACCAATGAGTACACATAAATTATTTAAGTTGCCTCTCAACTTTTGTTGTCATGTGCACCATGTCCTCCAATTCCACATAATGCTATAATTCAACTATACTAGTGATCTCTTATTCAACCCTTGCAGGAACCGAGCCATGGTTGCATCATTATTTTATCCACATTAGCCCAAATCATTGTGATCTCCATCTCCTTGTAGTAGTTCTCCATACTTTTAGTGCCTTGAATGAGCCCTTGTAGCATTGGTACAAATCCTTATAATAGTCATTAGGGATAAACCTCCTTCTTATGATAGGCTTTATCTCCTTCCATGCATTAATAAGCCTCTCATAATTCTTTTTACTAGTCAAAACAAATTGGTCCCACTAAATAACAACAAAATTAGAAAACTCAATGGCAACAAATTTTACCTTTCTCTCTTTAAAGATGTTGTGGTAGTCAAAGACCAACTTAAACTTCTTCTCCCATTATAAGTAGACTTCAAGATCCTAAAGTGAGTGGTAAAAGGCAAGAATGTAAACACATATTGAGAAAAATGTGACTTTATTGAAGTAAATGATAGCAAGTTTTACCTTTTTTGTCTCAATTCTTTGTTGAACTAGACAACCTCAATCAAAGTCACCTTATAACTAACCAATTCTAACATATTAGAATGAAAAAAATTTAGGAAAGCACAGTGAATAAAGGTTATAGGTTAGAAGAAACTAATAAGATTAAATCGCAAGATACAAAGAGGGATTAATTAGACTTGAATCCTTGTAAGAACTAAAAGGAAATATGGCTTGCTCCTTTAATTTAAGATTTCCTTATGTCGTAAGATGCCCAATTAAGAAGGAAATGAAGTTTTTATCTCTATTTGACCTAATCAAATAGGATTTACTTCTCTATTCTTTTCTTTTATTTTTTTGTGTTCTTTTTTTCTTTCTTTTTTTTTCATGAATTTAAAGGCAAGAAAAGATAGACTAGGGTTTTTGGATTTCAAAGAGCAAAAAGGGTATAAAATGATACCAAGAACAAGAAAAAGAAAAAAAATTCAAATTTAGGTAAGCAAATTGAATTTATAACCAAGTTCTAATACCAATTGATGTGAACACCAAAAAACATGGCTTAGGGACCCAACACATATAAGAAATTGAATAAAAACCCAAGAAAGCTAAATTAAATTTCAATAATGTAAGTCTTAAACCCCATGTTTAAAGGAACACAAACCTATGTATTTAGGAACATGAACTAAAGTTATAAAGAAGGATATAAATGCCACACTCCAAAAAAAGAGTGGACTTGAAAGTGATAAGTCAGGTTGAATGCCATAAGAAGAGTTAGCTCATGATAAGTTCTTCAGTTGTTAAAAGAACCAAAGGAGAAAATTTTCACTTATTCTTTCATCTAATGATTTGCTTTTGTAGCATCAAAATCAAGTATATTTATACGTTACATTAACAACCTTAAAGACAAAGAAAAATTTCATAAGTAAGCTAAGCATTCATAAAAGGCCAATGATATGTTCATGAGCTAAAAGGATGAAAGAGACACTTAATGGGCTGATTGGAGAAGTTTGGGCCAACAAATTTAATTCAAGCTTAAAGGGCAGCAATGCCTCTTATATCAGAAAGGGAAGGAGGTCTAGGTCTATAAGCTTGACTTGATGGTTCTAATAGTTTATTAACCACAAAAGTAGAAGTTAAGAGAGGAAAGTCAACTTTATATTGAGGTTGACTAACTTGCTCTCTTATTCTTCTAATGCTTTATGGCTCAGTGATTGGTACTAAGGAGGTGGAGAATATAGGCTTAACCTTTTCTTTTCCCTTTTCAAGGTTTAACCTAATGCTTCTAGATGTAGCAAATCAAATTTTGACATCTCTATCCTAGAATTCAATTACTTCTTCTACTTGTTTATTAACCTATTTAAAAGGTTCAACGACCTTTTCTAATATCCATTTTTTAAGTAATTTAACCTAATCCCAAGTAATTGTTTTAAGAATCATGATATTAGATTTTGACCTATTAGTTAAAAATAATGCAGTAGTCCTTCTATTAGCATATCTTGCTGGAATTTCTTTGATTCCTAGGACGGTGGTGTTCATAACCTTATAGTGTATCTTGTGATGCGAAAAATCCCAAAATGGCGTGGCCTAGGCACCCGACGCACACAAGGAATCAAAGAATATCTAAGAAAACTAAATCAGACTTTAATAACACAAACCCTATACCCAACATTCAAAGGAATAGGAACCTAAGGTATTTAAGAAGGATATGGGTGCCACACTCCAGAAAAGAAAGGAATTAGGAGTGATAAGTTAGGTTGAATGCCACAAGAAGAAGTACCTCTTAATAAGTTCATTAGTTCTCAAAAGAACTAAAGGAGAAAACTCTTACTTTTTATTTCTCTCAAAGTTGTTTGATGTTCCAAAACTTACAAGGAGGTATCTATTTATAGGCTAAGATAGCAATTCTAAATAGGCACAAATTCCTACTTAGGAAAAAACGTTATTTAGAAAGAATTCCTATCTAAGGACAAATTTTTACATAGACCATAAACTCCTAATTATGAGTAAATGCTATTACTTAGTCTTGACTCATTAAGTACTCCAATCATATTAATAAGGTTTGGACTCTCTTTCAAGCTTGAATTTGCACCATTTGAAGCTTGGTTGGCTTGAATGTTCTTAATCAGCTTATTTAGTGCTTCTTTCATCTTTTTGGCTCTAACTTGTGTTATTGGGCCTTCTAGAATGTGCAATGGACCTCTTGCATCATTTAAAGCCTTCCACCCATCATCTCTAAGGTTCTCATCATCTTGTAAATAAGGATTAAATTTTTCAAAGTAGCATCATATCAAATCCTTTAATTTTAATATCCAAACATAAAGCATACATCAAATTATGATCTAATAATGATAGGGTAAAATTTGGAAAACAAGAGAACCAAATAGGCTCATCACTAAAAGTAGACTCATTTACTTTTAATAAGGAGTCACAAAATCAGTTATGCCTTTTATCTTTAACACATATAATTGCTAAGTTATTTAAACCCAATCTAGTAATAGGTTTTAATGCTACTTGCACCATCCTAATATGGATAGATTTATACTTTTATTGATACAAGCTAATAAGCTCCTAGGATAGTAAAAAGAAATCATTGTAACCCTAAGTTAAGGGCAAAGCTTCTTGAACAATTTTAATCACATAATCGACTTTAGAAAAGAAACTTCTTTATTTATAAACCTGAGAAGATGATGAAGAAGGAAGAGTTCAATTCTATAAATAATTATTATCTAAAGTTTCACTAATTACTATTTCTTTATTTCTATTCCTACAAAAGTATCACTTTTAAACAATCAATCAAGTCTTAACCTATCCATGCTTCACCATATCATTGTTAATGTCTTAAGCCATAACCCTACACACCTATACATGGTTAAACTAGGTATAAAGGCAGTGCAACTGAAGGTTTCAATAATGAGACACCGACAAATTTAGACTTTCAATTATGTAGAAGAACAACAACAAAACTCAATGGATTTAAACTATCCAAGGTGTACTAACGTGCATATCATAATGAAATTAATATTTGATGTAGACATGGATGTTAATTGCAAGATTCTTTTGGTGGAAGATACCTTGTAATGAAAGAAGAATTCTTATAGGTAGGGAATAGGGTGATGGAGTTAGTGTCCAAAGAGAGATTATTAGAAATGATGATTGCCCTACTCTACCAGAACAAGACATACAAGCATACCAAGTAAAAAGTAGTCAAAGAGACCTTAATGATGATATCATGCAAGATTCCTAGGACCATATGAGTTGCAAAAGGACAAACCCACTTTCAATGGAACAATAATGAAGGGACCTACCAATAAGCTTTATTAAAGTTACTTTAAAAAAAGAAGGAAAAAGACAACTTTGCTTTAGAAAAAAAAGATTTCTTTGGGACTATGAATCCATTGAATTCCATCAAACAAAGGAGCCTTAGATGATGATTATCTTTTCTTCCAAGCATTTCGGGTTACATTCCTAAATAATGATATTGTCTCTTCATTTTAGGAAGAATTGAAGAGGCAATCTCATTATTTTGAAATTAAACCATTGCATACTTGTAAAAAGCTCATAATAATCAATGACTCATTTGTTTGATGGAATTGTATATGTACATACGTGCTTGTTGCAATGAATATAAAATTTGTTGTTGATGTAAAAGTTAAGATAAGCCTTATCCTTTAGCAATTAAACAATTCAATCACTATAAGATTAACTAGTCAAGATAAGTGGTTCCCTTGTGCAATAGAATTCAGTGGATTCAAAGTATCAAAGATGTAAGGACATGTTTGATGCAAAAAGTGTAAAGTTTGGTCCAGATACAAAAGTTAATTTCATGGTCATTTTGTGTGTATGACTTCTTACAACAAAAGGTGAATCCTTATTAGCAATAAAAGAATTGACAAGCTCATCTTTTAGGAAGTGAACCATCCAAACTAGTAAGAATTTGTTTTTCATATTAAATATAATGTTTGGTGATACAAAAGTTAATTTCATGATCATTTTGTGTAAACCTCGAAAAGGGAAAGGAAAAGGTTAAACCTAAAGTCTCCACCTCCTTAGTACCAATTATTAAGCTAGAAGGCATTAAAAGAATATGAGACCAAGTTAGTCAATCTCAATATATAGTTGACTTTCCTCTCTCAACTTCTACTTTTGTGGTTAATGAACCACTAGAACCATCAAGTTAGGGTTTTAGAGCTAGAACTCTTTCCCTATTTGATATGAGATATCAGGATGAAGAAAGGAGTCTTTATATTCTTGAAATTGTTAATGAGGTAGATGAAAAGGTAAGAGAGTTATTTTACTCTCTTGAAAATACTATAAAAAGAAAATGGTTTTTGTTATGACCTTTAATGAAAAGGATTGAGAAGTATGACATAAACACCATAAGATATATATCAATAATATGGGACATATTTAATTATTTGGAAAAGGTTTACAAACTTAAGAAAAAACCTTTCCCAAATTTTTTTGCCCCATAGGAATGTATAGTTCTTGAAAAAGCATATCAAGAATATATATTACATGAAAAGGAAAAAAGGTTATTACTATTCACTTGCCTGCATTTAACCTTAGTGTTAAGATAGAAGACCATGAGGTTATAGCTTCACCATATAAAATGGAACCTTCCACCAATGTCATTATAGAGCAAGGAAATTATACTAATCTTTATCTCTACTCTATAAGAAGTCAACTTAACAAGGTTGAAGAAAAAATAGAAGAAGTAGCTTATAAAGCTCCAAAGCCTTTGATTAAACCAGAAATAGAAAAAAAAAAGAGTTTTATTTAAACTTATGTCCTTATAAGAAATAAATTGCAACATTTTAGGTGAAATCCTAAAAAAATAGAATTAGTTGACAAAATAATTAAAAGGTTAAAAAACATAGGGTTAAAAGAAAAGGATGTTTTTGTAATAGGATAAAAGAAACATATTATAGAAGAAGAATTAAAGACTAAGGATTATATAGATAAAATGAAAAAAATATTCTTATCAGAACAAAATCTAGATCAAAAAGAATCCATCACCTTCTTATAAGAAGGAAAGTATGGGAATTAACAAAATGACTTTTAATAAAGTCCTTACAAAACTATATTATCCTAAACCTACTTTGGTCTACCTTTTATTAGATGAATGATTTTAGTACAATTATGTATTATACAATGGTAGCAATATTGCAAAATGGAATTCAGATGGAATGTCAAAAAATCAAATTCTCATTCTACTATATTATATGATAATGTTTGTCATCGTTGCAAAGTCTAATAGAGATAATTCTGACCCTTAAATAACAAGATTTATAATAAATGAGTTTCCTAGACAATTTAAAAACTAGTGGGATTTTTATTTGTCAAAAGAAGGTAAATTTCAGATATTTAATGTTGTCTAAATCTATTAACATCTATCAAACAATAGAGTAGTTTATCTTGATTAGATTTTGTTCCAAGAATAAAATGGTTTATTGCCTAAAAGATGTGACTCTTACTTTATTTGTAGTTAATAATGCTTTTCCTTTTGTTTCAAATAGTCATTCACATAAAAGAACCATGAAAGTAACTTAAATGAAAACACCTATAACAAATTCCATTGCATGATGCACATTATTATGTCTTGAGAACTTTAAATCCATTGAAGTCTATCCAATAAAGAAGCTTTAGATTAATGATGTTAATTTCTTTAATTCTTAGGATAGTGATGTTCATAACCTTATAATGTAATCCTATAAATAAGATTACATTTTCCAAAGTAGGCATCATATCAAATCCTTTAGTTTTAATATCCAAACATAAAGCATGCATCAAATTTGGATTCAATAATGACAAGGTAAAATTAAGAAAACAAGAGAACCAAATAGGTCCATCACTCATTGTAGATTCAATTACTCCTATTAAGGAGTAATGGAAATGATTATGTCTTTTATCTCTAACATATATAATTGCTAAGTTATTTAAACCCAGTCTAGTAGCAGGTTTTAATGATACTTGTACAATTCCAATATAGATATATTTATACTTTTGTTGTGTGAGCTGATAAGCTCCTAAAATAGCAGAAAGAAATCATTATAGCCATGAGTTAAGGATAAAGCTTCTTCAACAATTTTAATAGCATAATCAACCTTAAAAAAGAAAGTTCCTTGTTTGCAAACCTAAGAAGAAGATAAAGAAGGATGAGTCTAGTTTTATAAGTAATTATTATCTAAATTTTCTCTAATTACTATTTCTTTATTCCTGGAAAAAACTATCTTTTCTAAATAATCTATTAGGTCTTAACTTATTCATGCCTCATCATATCATTGTCAACGTCTTAAGCCATAACACTACATGTTCAAACACAGCTGATACAAGTACAAAGGCAACGTGACTTGGGGTTTCAATAATGAGTCACAAATAAGTTTAAATTTTGAATTATTTTAGAGATCAATATTCCTCTAGGAATTAGGCTTTGATACCATTCTTAAAGCTTAAGGATCACACACAAAGATGTATAGAACATGTATAGAAACACACTAACAAAAGAAGATAATAAAGGTAAGAAGAGAATACTTATAGAAATAAAGCTTTCATTGAACACCGAAAGTTGTTACAAGCTTCTATTACAAAGAGGGGAAGAAGAGAGATATTACAAAGGAAGGGAAAAAAGCAAACTTAAAGAAAGATGCAAATTGAACTTTGCCTCCCTTAGCCTACAAGAGGTCTATTTATACACGGAGAAAGGTGATAACATCATAAAAGGAATCTACCTTTTTAAGTGGAATGCTCCATTATTTTCCACTATCCTCCACTTATGCTAAAGTAGCTTTATTAAAGTTGGCCCATTTCATCTTGTCCACCGAAAGTGGTTTTGTTATTCTTTCCATCAATAACTCCACCGTGATAAGATTTTAATTTATTTTTAACTCTTTCAAAAAATAAGGTAAGTAACTTAAACAAAAACTTCTTTTTTCAAAAAATATTCTGTTATCTTCCTTAGTAAAAACTTTAGAGAAGAAGACATCTTTGTATCACCTAAATCTGGACAGATCTAGATACCTCAAACTAATGAGTTGTTCATATGTCTTACCAACTAATAAGGTGGCTAAACCAATAAAATGATTAGTAATGGTATAAATTAGTGTATTAACACTATCAAATGTTTGCACTCCTTGTTCTATTTTTAATAGTATTAAATATTTGAATTTTAATTTCATTTGTTAAATAAAAGTCCATTAGCCTTTAAGCTATATAGTAAATCCATTTACTATAAATCTTACTATTTAGGGTTTAGAATTACCTCCCTTAGTTTTTGCTATAATAGCAAACATCATTATATAATGCAGTAGAATAAGAATCTAATTTTCTAACATCCTATATAAATTTCATTCTACAATGTTGCTACCATAGTATTATACATAATTGTACTTAGACTGTTCCTCTAATAAGAGGTCTTCTAAAGTAGATCTAAGATAATATAATTTTGAAAGGACTTTATTAAGAGTCATCTTATTAATTTCCATACTTTCCTTCATGCCATAAGGTGATGGATCCTTTTATAATAAGTTTTGTTCTGATAAGAACATTTCTTGACTTTTCTCCATATAATCTTCGGCCTCTGTCGGCCTCTATTTCTTCATAATAGGACTAGTAAAGGGCACCTCTTTATATGGTGAAATATAACTTCACGATCTTCTCTTTTTATACTTAAATTAAGTGTAGGTGGGTAAATACTATTAACCCTTTTTCCTTTTCTTATAACATATTCTTGATATGCTTTTTCAGGAACTATACATTCCTTAGGGGTAGAAAAATTTAGGAAAGGTTTTTTCTTAAGTTTATACACCTTTTCCATATAAGCAAATATATCTATAGGCCTTCTTTTATTATTATAGTTCTTATGTCATTTATGTCATACTTCTTGTTCTTTATCTTTAAAGGTCATAAAAAAAACCATTGTCTTTTTATACTATTTTCAAGAGAGTTATACTATTTCCATGACTCTCTTACTTTTTCATTTATTTCATCAACTATATCTAGGACATAGAGACTCCAATCTTTATCCCGATATCCTATATCAAGGAGAGAAGGAGACCTACATCTTGGAACCTGACTAAATGTGTCTAGTGGTACGTTAACCATAAAAGCAAAAGTTAATAAAGGAAAGTAAACTCTATATTGGGGTTGGCTAACCTATTCTCTTGTTCTTTTAATACCTTCAAACTCAGTTATCGGTGCTGAAGAGGTAGAAAATCTAGGTTTAACCTTTTCTCTTCCTTTTTTTATTTTTAACCTCACACTTCTAGATAAAGCAAATTAGATTTCGACATCTCTATCTTGGAATTCAATTACTTCTTCCACTTATCTATTAATCTATTTAACAGGTTCAATTGCTTTTTCTAATACCCATAACTTAGTGTAGGTCCATCACTTAGTGTAGATTCAATTACTCCTAATAAGGAGTCATGGAAATAATTATTTCTTTTATCTCTAATACATATAATTGTCGAGTTATTTAAACTTAGAATAGTAATAGGTTTTAATGCTTCTTATACTATTTTAATATAAATAAATTTATACTTTTGTTGGTGTGAGCTAATAAGCTCCTAAGATAGTAGAAAGAAATCATTATAACCCTGAGTTAAGGGTAAAGGTTCTTCAATAGTTTTAATAACATAATTAACCTTAGAAAAGAAACTTCCCTGTTTATAAACCTAGGAAAAAGATGAAGAAGGAAGAGTCCAGTTTTATAAGTAATTATTATCTAAATTTTCACTAATTATTATTTCCTTATTCCTAGAAAAATTATCACTTTTAAATAATCTATCAGGTCTTAACCTATCCATGCCTCATCATATCATTGTCAACATCTTAAGCCATAACGTAAAACACTTAAACATAGCTAATATGGGTACAAACACAATGTGAGTTGGGGTTTCAATAATGAGTCATATATAAGTTTAAACTTTGAATTATTTAGAAGATCAATATCCCTCTCAGAATCAAGCTCTGATACCATTCTTGAAGCATAAGGATTGCACATAGAGATGTATGGAACACATATAGAAATGCACTAATGAAAGAAGACTAAAAAGGCATGAAAATAATACTTACTAAAATAAAGCTTTCATTGAACAAGGAAGTCATTACAAGCTTTTGTTACAAAGAGAGAAGGAAGAGAGATATTACAAAGGTGAGGAAAGAAGCAAACTTATAGAAAGATACAAATTGAACTTTGCCTCTTTTAGCCTACGGGAGGTCTATTTATACATGGAAAAAGGTGAAACCCATCATGAGAGGAATCTACATGTTTAAGTGAAATTCTCCATTATTTTCCATTATCCTCCACTTATGCTAAAGTAGGTTTATTAAAGCTAGCCCATTTCATCTTGTCCACTGAAAGTGGTTTTGCCCCTCTTCCCTTCACAACTTATATTGGTCCTAGGAATCTTGTATAATATTATCATTGAGGTTTTTTTGCTTGGTTGACTTGAGTGTCTTCATTGGGTTGAAGCAAATTAGTCATCATTTCTAATAACCTATCTTTTGATATAGACTCCATTAAAAGTCTTTAATATAATGTGAGGAGCTAAAATTAATTACTATACTATTAAAAAAGAAAATTGAACTATTAAAAAAGAAATATTAATAATAGTATTGTGGATTAAAAAATTCAAACAAACACTATGAATGGGATATAATATCTTTTGAATTAAAAAATGCATGCTATGAATTTCAAAAAATTATCATTAAAATATTTAATACTTATACAACATTTACTATTGTTTATATTGATGATGTGTTAATGTTTTCTAATATAATAGAATAACATTTTAAGCATTTGAACCTATGTTTAAAGGTTATTGAAAAAGTTAGATTAGCTATATTAGTTAAAAAGATTAAGTTCTATATTAGTTAAAAAGATTAAGTTCTTCCAAACCAAAGGTGTATAGACGTGCTTGTTACAATGAATATAATGTGAGGAGTTAGGGTTAATTACTCTTTTATTAAAAATAGAACACTAGTAATGATATTATGTATTCAAAAATTTTAAAGTGATATGTTAAGTCAAAAATTTCTCCTACAAATTGATTGTAACATGAAATCACATTTACAATTTCATTTAGACACTATGAATGGAATATAATCCCATTTGGATTAGAAAATGCAAACAAGAATATGTTACAAGAAAAGGGAGAAGGGTTATCATATCAAATAATCTTATAGTTTCTCTCGGTAAAGAAAGCTCTCTTGTTTTCCTAATTTTACCTTATCATTATCAGATCCGATAGTGAGAAAATTTTGACTTTTTTAATGATGGAGTCTACACAAGAAAAGAAGTTATTTGTTTAAATGGTCCTAAGGCTCCACCACCAAAGCCCACTCCTACAAATCACAAAGAGATATTGAAGACTTTAATGGAGCCAGTATCAAAAGAAAGGTTATTAGAAATGATGGTTACTTTGCTCTAATCATATGAAGACACATAAACCAACCAAGCTAAGAGCAATCAGAAGTCCCATATTGATGATATTATGCGAGATTCCCAAGACCCATATGAGTTGTAAAGAGAAAAGGACAAACAACTGATTAGTGAAATTAATTGTATTATGATTGTTTATATTAATTTATTCCTAATTTTATGTGCATTTATTAGAGTCCATAACATTCAGCTAAACATGTCTAAATTTCTTAATATAAGTCTTAAACTTTAGCAACACAAAGACTCAAGTTTAATATATACCAATTTTGTGATATAAGTATGCCATTCACGACATTCTTTTGCTTTTTGTTTAATTCTTAAATCATTAACCTTTTGTAGTTGGTTCCTGAAAATTAAAGATATACTAATAAATCGGCTTAAGCATAGTAGTTTGTTTCCATACTGTTAAACTCTTTGCACAATGACTCATTAGTAGCACCAAATATGACGTCATTAGCATAAATTTGAACAATCAACAAATCCTTACCTTTGGATTTGGTAAAAAGAGTAGTGTCAACTTTACCTTTAGTGTAGCTCTTGCAAGTCAAGAAAGAACTTAAACTTTCATACCAAACTCTTGGTGCTTGCTTTAACCCATACAAAACTGTTGTAAACTTGTAAACATGGTTAGGGAATTCTTTACTCTCAAAGCCAAGGTGCTGATCACCATAGACTTCCTTTGTGATGTAGCCATTGAGGAATATGCTATTCACATCCATTTTGTATAAACTAAAATTTTTATATAATGCAAATGCAAGTAACATTTTAATGGCCTTTAGCCTAGCAACAAGCGCGAAGGTCTCATCATAATTGATGCCTTCTTCTTCATTATAACCTTTGACAATTAACCTTGCCTTGTTTCTCATAATTTGGCCACTTTCATCAAGCTTATTTCTAAAGACCCACATGGTTCTTATGATAGGATGATCACTAAATCTTGTTACCAAAGTCTAGACAATGCTTTTTTCAAACTAGTTGAGCTTATCCTCCATTGCATGCAGCCTAGATTGGTCAACCAATGCATCATCTACATGTGCTGGTTCTATTTGTGAAACAAGTGCTTATAGTAGTATTCCCATATGTAAACTAAGTTTTCAAAAGATCAGAAGGGTTACCAATAATTTAATCCTAAAATGCCTTTCCAGCATGCTTCCATTCTTTTGGAATTATTGAACAACATTGTCAAGATTGCCATCCTTTGAAAGATTGGACTCATTTACTTCAAGTTGTTCACTCTACTCCATTTTGAACATCACCAGAATGTTGTTGATTCGTTGATGATTCATTTGCCTTCTCTAAGCTTTTGCTTGTACTTATAAGGTCAGCTAGCCCTTTTTTGTAGGAGAGAAGGGGTCATTTTTATCAAATACAACATTTATGAACTCTTCTAAATTAAGAGACTTCTTGTTGAATATCATGTATGTCCTGCTATTAGAAGAGTATCCCAAGAAGATACCTTCATTTGCCTTAAAATCAACTTACCTAGGTTGTATTTTGCGTTTAGAATATAACACTTGTAGCCAAAGACATGTAGGAAGTTTATTCTAGGCTTTCCACCATTCCATAACTCATAAGGGGACTTTGTAAGAGTTAGATAAATGAAAACTCTATTAGATACAAGTAAGCAACATGAACTGCTTCTACCCAAGAGTGTTAAGGAAGGCTATACTTATTTAGCATGGTTTTAGTCATCTCTTACAATGCTCTATTCTACCTTTCCGCTCTTTCATTTTATTGTGTAGTTCTTGGAGCTAAAATGTTGTGGGAGATACCTCGAGAATAGCAAAATTCTCAAAGCCTTCATTCTTAAACTTACAACCATGATCACTTCCAACTAAAGTGATATGGGAACCCTTTTTATTTTAGACCTACATATAAAACCCCTAAAAAGTGTATAAGTGCTCATCCTTGTGAGCTAGGAATGCAACTCAAGTAAACCTTTTATAATCATTTACAATGACATATGCATGTGACTTACCACCTGAAGATGAAATATGAGTAAGACCAAACAAGTCCTATGCAATAGTTGCAAGGGTCTAGAAGTAAATACTACCTTTTTGCTCTTAAATGAGTTTTTATTTTTCTTACTCATTTGGCATGCATTACACACCTTATTGTCAAATTTCACCTTTGGAAGACCTACAAGGTTGTGTTAATTGAGTTTTGATAGTTGTTTTGTTCTTGCATGACCTAACCTTCAATGCCACATCCATGATTCTTCACTAACAAAGGCAAAGCACCTAACATCTTGGTGAGCCAAAGTATGCACATCAATAATATATTCATTGTTTGATTGCTTAGCAACAAATAATGAATCATTTATTTTGGACTGAGCAATAAGTAAGCATTTTGCTCAAATGATATCTTATAACCACTATCACACAATTGACTCATACTTAATAAATTGAAATTAAGTTCCTAATCAAGGGAGGCATTGTCAATCATTAGGGACTTTCCCTTACCTATTTTGCCAATGCCAACAATTTTACCTTTAGCATTGTTTCTAAACATTACTGTTTCACTATTAATTTTCTTAAGGAAAATTTCATGATTCCTTGTCATGCATCTAAAGCATGAATAAAAGCCATAAGGATAACTTTGGTGCCTTTTTTACTTATATAAGGATAACCATTTAGACTTCATCTCAAATTGCATGAATATTGAATATGACCATAGTTACCACAAAAATAGCATCTAACATGATCTCTATAATTATATCTATATGCATAAAAGCCATATCTACCATGATTATCCCATTTTTCATGAGAATTTACTTGCCTCTAAATGCTTTAAGCTTTTGTGTGTGCCTTTTGTACATATATACATACTCATGTGATGCTTTCCTACATTGATATGATGCATAAGTATTTTTATGTGTTATGCTGCTAAATGCTTGTACACATGTGAGCATAAGTTATTTTGCCCTCATAATCTTTGGGTTAATGTGCACAAGATGCATAGCCGAAACTATTCTTCTCACTTTAAGGCCTCTGAGAGTTAACTATCATGTCTAGTTTGTCTTTGCTTTTAGCAAATTTAGAGAAAGACTCTTTAAGTTTAAAAACTTCTTTCTTCACATAAATATTATCATCCAAAAGCTTTACAAGTCTTTTCTCATTGTAGACATTATCCAGCTCATTGCTTTCCTTAGTGAGTGAATTGACCTTATCTTTTAGAGAAGCATTCTTAACTTGTAGAGAAGCAATCTCCCTTTCCAAAAATGCAAGTTCATGCTTCATATAGACATTCTCAACATGAATACCCTTGTTCTTAATAGTTATGTCTTTGAGTTTTCTATCCATGCAATCTAAAGCATCATACAACTCATCAATTAAAGACTCATTATCATTAGAGGTATCATAATTAAAATTTACCTCATTCTCTATAGCCATGAATGTCAAGTTAACTCTAACATCGTTAAAATCACTTTATGAATCATTTGGGTCATCCCAGTGGCTTTGAGGGCTTTCTTTGCTAGCTTCTTGTCCTTCTTCTTATTTTAAGGATAGTTATAAGATATCTTTGTTAGAACTATAACAAATGATTTTACGCTTATCTCAATTGCTCTTAAAGGAACTCTTGCCACTTTTTTTCTTCTTTCTCCAAAGGTGTGTGAATCTCTTAGTTTTCATGGCAAGCTCCTCTTCATCTTCTTGATTATATTTGATCACTCTTATCATCTTTATCACTTTCCTTCGAAGAAAAAGCTCTAAAAGCAACTCCTTTCTTCTTTTCAGCAACCTTTTTGGTGAAGGTCATCTCATGGGTTAATAGTGACCTTATCAACTCATCCAAGTCTAGGGTGTTTAGGTCTCTAGATTTAATGATTGTGATTGCCTTAAGGTTTAATGATTTTAGAAGTGATCTTAATATCTTCTCTATATGATCACTCATCTCAATCTCTTTCTTAAGGTTGTTAAGTGGATTAATCATGTTCATTAACCTTATGTACATCTTTGAGATTTCTCATCATTCCTCATCTTAAATAACTCATATTCATGCATAAGCAAATTGATCTTTGCATCCTTTACCTATGTTGTACCCTTATGAATGATTTTGAGCATGTCTAATATCTCATTTGCTATCTTACATGGTGATACCATGTTATATTCACTTACACTTACGCCACAATGAAGCATGTAAATAGATTCAAAGTTGAGTGTTTTTGATCTTTTGACATTTGTAGTAGACTCACTTTCTTTCCTAGTAGTATTTGCTTTTAAGGCTTTCTTAAGTTCACTCTCAACTATTTCCTAAAGTCAATCCATAGAGGGCTTCTAAAGATCCACTGAGCATTCGAGAAGGGCCAATGACATGTTTCAAAGCTAAATAGACGAAAAGACACTAAATAGGTAGACTGAAGATGTTCAAGCCAATCAAGTAACAAATAGCATGAATTCAAACTTGAAAAAGGACCAAGACTTTATGAATATGATTGAAGTGCTTAATGGGTTAGGGTAAAGTAATAAATTCACTCTTAAGTATGAGTTTGTTATAAAGTAGGAGTTTGTTATAAAATAAGAGTTTACAATAAAATAGTAGTGTTCTTATATTTTAGGAGTATACAATTGTCTTTACTTTTAAGGTTAGAGTTGTTACTTTTAACTTATAAATATATTTGATTTCATCATTAAAAGATATAGATCATTGGTAAAAAAAGAAGTGATCATTTTCTCTTTTGATTCTTATTAAACTTTGTGAAATTATCAAGATCATTGTCTTGTGGTGTTCTAACTCAACTTATCACTCCCAAATCCCTTCTTTCTAAAAACGTGACATCCATTATTCTTCTTTATACCTTTGGTTCCTATTCCTTTTGAACCGTTAGGTTTAGATTTAATACCTTATGTTTGTTTCCTTTGTACATTATGTCAAGGTTTTACTTTTGTTAAACTTGATTTGGGTTTCTTGGGGTTTGAATTCCTTATTTTGCTTGTCGGTTTCATTGTACTCCTTTGGAGTTTCACATCAATTGGTTATTAGAGTTTTATGATTTAATCAAGTTTGCTTATTTAAATTTGAGTTCTTTAAATCCATTAAACCTTATCATACGTTCTCATTGTCTTTAAATTTGTACAAAAAAAAAAGAAAAAAATAAACAAAGAAAGAAACGGGAAAAAAATGAGTGACACAAAAAAAAAAATTCACTTTGTTGTAGTAACTTAATGGTTTGGTCAAACTAGCCATAATAATGATCTATTCCTCTAGCTCAACTCTACTTCCATGATCTTTTTTCTTGTTCTGTTGTCACTTGTTTCCTTTTAGTCTACTTCCTTAAATTTATTTTCCTTAATAACTTATTTTTGCTTTCTAGTTTCTTGTTTTCCATTGGGTCAATTATATCCAATTTATTTTATTTTGTGAGTTGGTTCACTTAATATTAATCTTCTTGATTTAACTTTTTAGTTCCTTAAAAGTTAAGAGACTTGTAAGAGGTAAGAGTATGAGCTTATTATAAGAAATGTCACTAAAGAGAAGTAAACATGACGGTTCAATAACAATAAATGAGAAAAACACATGAGGGGGGTGCCAAGTTATTTCTAACATTTTTGACACATGTGATGATGCTAGGATGAATCTTTTAAAGAAAGGGGGAAATGATGAGATTCATGGAGGTGCTGATGCATGGAGCACTTTTAAGGATTCACTAAGCATTCAAGAAAGGCCTGTGATATGTTTTAAGGTTAAAAAGATGAGGCAAGTACTAAATGAGCTAATTAAGGATATTTGGGCTAACCAAGTAACAAATGGCATGAATTTAAGTTTGAAAGAGGACCAAGGCTTCATTAATATGATTAGAGTGCTTAATGGGATAGGGTTAAGTAATAAAATCCACTCCTAAGTAAGAGTTTGGTATAAAGTAGGAGTGTATTATAACATAGGAGTTTACAATAAAATAGAAGTGCTCTTATATTTTAGGAATTTATCATTGTCTAGGTTTATACCTAAGGGTTTACAATAAAATTGAAGTTCTCCTATATCAGCCTATAAATAGGTTTGATTTCATTGTTAAAAGATATAGATCATTGGTAAAAGAAAAAAAAAGAAAGTGAGAATTTTCTCTTTCGATTTTTTATTGAACTTTTTGAATTTATCAAGGTTATTATCTTATGGTGTTCCAACCCAACTTATTACTCTCAAGTCCCTTCATTCTAAAGTATGTCGTTTATATCCTTCTTTATACCTTTGGTTTGTGTCACTTTGAATGTTGGGTTTAAGTTTATACCTTAAGTTAATGTTCCTTTAAACATTAGGTTAAGGTTTTATTTTTGTTAACCTTGATTTGACTTTCTTGGGATTTTGAATTCCTTGTTTTACTTGTAGCTTCATCATCCTCTTTGGCGTTCACATCACATAGCCAGCTTATCTCTTTAGTAATTATAGTTTAAACCATCAAAGATGGGGGTTTAGTGATGTTTCCACCTTTAACTTGACGCATAGGTACAAGCAATGCCATAAATTGACTCTAAGAGGTTAGGCCTATGCAATAAAGGGGGTGAATTGAGTTTATTTGGTCTGATCATTAAACCTACAATCAATCTCAACTCTAAGCAATAATGACAAGATAATCAATATCAAACAAATAACAATGAAGCAAAATAAATAAGCGAAACCAAATGAGATAAGGAAAGAAAGAGTGTGCACAATGATTTATAGTGGTTTTGATTAACCTAAGAGCTTACATCCACTCTTTGAGGTCTATCCCTTAAGAGTTCAATTTTCATAATTCTTTCTTCTTTTCCAAGACAAAGACAACCTTTACACTATGTCACTTTGACCTAAGCAATAACAAAGCCTCCCTGAAACTTTCACAAGAACCAATAGTTCTCCACAACTTAAAGACTCATGGTCTTATCACTTTTCACTAGAGCACTCTTGTTCTTTTCACAATTTCAATTAAAGCATTCTTACTCTTTCACAATCTTAGCTTTTCACTCTAAAACTCTTGATCTCTTTCTTAGATCACATTTCTTTTTTCACTAAATGTATATAATGAATAAATCTTCCTACTCTTTTACCTTCCCTTTACAAAAGAGTTCTATAACCCTTTTATAAACAAGCACAAAAATTAATTTCCAAAATGGGAAACCTTTCTCTTTGAGACATCAATCGACTATTACAAAATATCTACAACTAGATACAAAATGACTAAAGGGTTTGTATTGATTACTACAAACTAAATGTTACAACTTGCAAAGATCACTTTCCTTTACCTTTTATTGATCAAATGCTTGAAATGTTGGCTAGTCGATCTCATTATTATTTTCATGATGGTTATTCAACTCATAACTAAATTGTGATTGCACAAGAAGACTAGGAGAAGACAACTTTTACACGCCCATTTGACATGTTTGCCTATCAAAGCATGCCTTTTGGACTTTGCAATGCTCTAACCACATTTCAACTATGTATGGTTAGCATATTTTCTAATTATATTGAAAAAATTATAGAATTTTTTATGGATAATTTTACCATTTATAGAGACTCTTTTGATGCATGTTTAGATAACCTTACACTTGTGCTTAAAAGATGTATAGAAACTAACATTGTCTTAAATTTGGAAAAATGCCACTCTATGGTAGAACAAAGTATAGTTTTAGGGCATGTTATTTCATCTAAGGGAATCGAAGTCAACAAGGCTAAGATAGATCTTGTTTAATCCTTACCTTAGTCTATAAGTATGTAAGAAGTTCACTCTTTTCTTTGTCATGTAGTTTTCTATTGGAGATTTATCAAAGGATTCTTAAAGATTGCATTGCCCTTATGGAAATTATTACAAAAATATATGACTTTTAACTTTAACAATACATGCCAAAAAGTGTTTGGCGAGTTAAAGTAGCTATTGATTTTAGCTCTGGTGATTTGACCTATGAATTAGAGTCTTCCATTTGACATAGTGTGTGATACAAGCAACTATGCTATAGGAGATGTTTAAGGACAAAGAATTGGCAAAGCTGCTCACACTATCTATTATGTCTCAAGGACCTTGAATAATGCTTAGTTCAACTACTCCACTCTTAAATAAGGAATTTTAGTTGTTGTTTTTGCTTTAAAAAAATGTCCTTCATATTTTCTTGGCTCTAAAGTGATTATTTATTATGATTGTGCTAGCTTTGAGGTACTTATTATCAAAGAAAGATGCCAAGTTAAGGTTGATTCCATGGATTCTTATGCTGTAAGAGTTCAATTTAGAGATTAAAGATAAGAAAGGCATGAAGAACCTTGTTACAGATCATCTAAGTCATGTGATTAAGGCAAAGGATGCATTGGCTTTGCACGAACTCTTTCCAGATGAACAATTTCTTGCAATAGGGGAAAATGCCCCTTGATATGCAAATATTGTCAACTACTTAGTCATAAGGACTTTGCTAAATGACTTGACAAAAGATTAAAATTATAGGATCAAGTATGATGCAAAATACTATGCATGGAATGAGACAAGAATATATGTACTTGAAATTGAGTTTTATTCCATTCTCACCTTTTGTCATTCTCATGCTTGTGGAAGACACTTTGGATAAAAATAAAAATAAAAAAAGGGTACTTGAGTGTGGTTTCTTTTGGTCATCATTGTTTCATGATTCTTACATGTTTTGTGAGACTTGTGAACATTGTCAAAGAACAAATAACTTATCTTAGAGATTAAATGCCAGAAACCCTCATACTAATTTGTGAAATTTTTTATGTTTACGATACTAATTTTATAAAGGTGTTGATATGAATTATATTAATGAAAGAATAGTTTTTTCAAAATAACAAAAGTATTAAATACTACTAATAAAAGTAAGATTGTTATTATGTAGAAGCTATCATAGGTGACTATATGCAAGAAGGAATTTGCACAAAAATTCCTTTTGTGTTGGTTGAAAACATGTCTCAAGATGTTATCCTGGAAAAACTCTTCTCACACATGTTATATCTTATTAAGGATATTAATGATCAAAGGATTTTCTTAGAGATAAATGGAAAGCTAATCAGCTTAAGTATGTATCTACTCTCTAATATAGAGAGATAGATTTACTTCAAAAGACAATTAGAAGAAAAGAGAGATTTATTTAATCTCTTTAAAGTGAAGTAAAAAATAAATATTTTTAAGAAAAGATCAATGCTCTTGTTATTAAAGTTGAAATACAGGAGATATAAACAAAATTAGAAACTATGGTTTGTGTGGAAATTCCTACAACTTATTAAGATAGGAAAAAGCATGTAGTAGAGTTACCATTAAAATGACTTTTAATGAAAGTCAAATACCTACAAAAGGTTGACCCATTGTTATGAGACCAAGGCATCTAGAAATCTGTAAGATTGGAATAGATGATCTCTTAAAGAAATATTTTATAAGAAAAAGCAATAGTCTTTAGACTTGCCTAGCATTTTATGCTGAAAATACTATAAAACTTGAAAAAGGAGTTTTGAGGTTAGTTATTAACTACAAGCCTTTAAATAAGGCATTTCAATAAATTAAGTATCCTCTACTTAATAAAAAAGATTTGTTCAATAGGTTTTATGAAGCCTAGATTTTTTTCAAAATTTGATATAAAATTTGGTTATTAGCAAATCTAGATTCATAAAAAAGATAATTATAAAATAGTATTTGTAGTTCCATTTGGACATTATGAATGAAATATAATGTCATTTGATTAAAGAATGTCCCTTTAGAAGTTTTAAAAAATTATGAATAAAATATTTAATACTTATTCAACATTTATAATTGTTTATATTGATGATGCATTAGTATTTCCTAATACTATCAAACAATATTTCAAACATGTGAACCTTTTATTAGAGGTTATTGAAAGAGCTGGTCTAATAGTATCTGCTAAGAAAATGAAGTTATTCCAAACCAAATTTAGGTCCCTTGAACACTTCATTAAAAGTGGAACTATTACTCTCATTGATTAAGCAATTAAGTTTACCTCAAAATTTCCTAATGAAATTAGAAATAGACAACAATTGCATAAATTCTTAAGATGTATGAATTATATTTCAGAATTCTATAAAAGTTTAGCTTATAATGCTAAGCCTTTGTTTGACAGATTATAGTAAAATTGGCCAGACTGGATGGATAAGCATACAAAAACAATTAATAAAATTAAAATTAGAATGAAAGAACTACAATGTCTAAGTCTTCTTCATCCTAATGCATTTAAAATGGTTGAAACTAATGTATTAGATAAAGGATATGGATGAATCTTAAAGTAAAGGATCAACTTTAAAGAACAATTTGTTTGCTTCATTTTAGGGCTTTGAAGGGGAGTTATAGTTGATAACTCTAACATAAAGAAAAAAAATCTTAGCAATTGTACTATGCATTCAAAAGTTTGAATGTGATTTATTAAATCAAAAATTATTTCTAAGAATATATTGTGAAAAAGCAAAAAATATCATTCGTAAAGATGAAAAAAATTATTGCTTCAAAACAAACTTTTTCTAGATAGTAAGGAATTTTTTTTGATTTGATTATGATATCAAGTTTATTAAAGAAAATTATAATTTTTTACCTAATTTCCAAACCCGTGTTTTTTTTGCAGGGAACTACATCATGAGTCAAAGACCTCTCATACAAGGGCCTTAGTCCTAACAAAGTTGGTTAATTTACCAACTAAAGATGCAAAATCAAAACAAGTTGATAAACTTCACAATGATGCTTATGAGCGAGCTTTGGATAAATACATAATGTATCCTTTAATTCTAAAGTACATAGACTTTTTATGCGGAGTTGAGAATAATTATACTTAACTTAAAACTAATGAGGTCACTTGATTTTATGTTAAAGATAATATGTATCCTCATACTAGTATAAGAGATTGTTTATATTATTAATAGATATTACATGAAACAAACTTATTGGCTATTGAACCCATGGAGCAAGGATCTAAATCTTGCTATGGCTTTAGAGATTAGGCCTATGCCAAATTCAAGATGAAAAAAATTCTTTATCAAGAAGATTAGCAAGGTGATCTCTTTGGTTTTAAAGATCTAAAAGAATGGTGGGAGGTTAAATCCTATAATTACTTAGATTATATCGAAGTATGGGAAATAGTCTTATTATATGAAAATTGGCAAAAGAGATTCAATTGATTCATTCAAATATATCTTCTAAATGATCCAAAGAAATTTCTAAATTAGTTTAAAACCTAGTTTTTCGAATAAGGTTTACAAAACAAAATAACTGCCATGTCTAAGTCTTCCTCATCCTAATGCATTTATGCATGCTTTATGCATGGGTATTAAAACTGAAGGATTTGATATGATGCTTGCTTTGAAAATTTTAATCATTGATAGTGATACCACAAGATATGGATAAATTAAGATCTAATCAAATTTTTAGGAGTAATAGTCTCCATTCTTATCTTGGCAACACAGGATCACATTGAAATATATAACACAAAAATATCAATCACACAATTTCCATCTTGGCAGCACAAGATCACATGAAAATATATAACACAAAAATATCAATCACATAAAAAAGTAAAAGCTTAATTTAATAAAAAGTAATAAAACTGGCTTACTTATAGTAACAAAGCTTTCATTGAACAAAATGTTGTTACAAGTATATTTTACAAAGGGAGAGAAGAGAGAAGGATAAAGAGAAAACTTAATTCTAGAAATGGAAATTGGACTCTGCCTCTAGGAGTAGTTAAGAGGTTTTCTTTATACAAAAGAAAGGGTGATAACCATTATTGTAAAAATCTCCTTTTTTTCAAAGTAAAGTTGTCTTGATTCCTTACTTTTGTTAAAGTAATTTAATAAAATTGTCTATTAGGTACCGTGACTACTTTTCCACTGAAAGTAGTTTTGTCTTATGGTTCATACAGATCCTATGAATCTTGCATGATGTCGTCATTGAGGTGTCTCTAACTGCTTTTAGCCTAGTTTACTTATGTGTCTTATTCCAATTGGAGCAATGCAACCATCATTTCTAATAGCCTCTCTTTTGAAACTAAATCCATTAACATCTTCAATAATTCTTCTAGGTTAGAAAGAATGGGCTTTAGTGATGAATCTTTAGGCCCATTTATACTGATGACCCTTTTATAAGTATAGACTCTATCATCAAAGATATCAAACTTTTCCCACTAATGGATTTAGTCCTTTTTGCCAATAACATGCTTAATATCCATATCTAAAACATTGACCTACTTAGCTCTAATAGTATAGTCTCATTTAATAATTCATAAAACATGATATTAAACTACAAATATTAATAATGAGTCTTTAACCTTTTCATTTATTTTCCAAAACTGTTCATAAATAGTCCTTACTTTTTAAGGTAAGGTTAAATAATGTAAACCCCATTTGAGAAACCAAGTTTTAAACCAATTTGGAAATTTCTTTGGATCATTTGAAAGACGTATTTGAATGAACCAACTGAATTTCTTTTGCCTATTGTCATATAATAAGACTCTTTCCTATGCTTCAATATAATTGAAATAATTATAAGATTTAACCTTATACCATTCTTTCAAATCTTTATAACCAAAGAGATCACCTTACTAATCTTTGAGATAGATAATTTTCTTTATCTTGAATTTTGAGTAGGGTCAATCTCTAAAACTACAACCAAATCTAGATCCTCACTTTATAGGTTTGATAACTACTAAACCTATTTCATGTAATATTTGTTGATAATACAAGCAATCCTTCATACTAGTTTAAGGATACATATCATCTTTAAGATAAAAACGAGTGACCTTATTAGGTTTAGGTTGAGCATAATTATTTTCAATAACACATAAAAGTTTACATATTTTGGAGTTAAAGGATACATTATGGATTTATCCAAAGCTCGCTCATAAGCATCATTATGAAGCTTATCAAATTCTTTCAATTTTACATTTTTAGTTGGTGGATTAACCAACTTTGTTAGGGACTGATGTCCCTATATGAAAGGCATCTTACTTATGATGTAACTCCTTGCAAAAACTCATGAGTTAAGAAATTAAGTAAATAATTAAAATTTCCTTTAATACACTCAATATCAAAATCAAAAATAAAAAGAATTTCTTGTCATATGGAATAGATTTGTTTTGAAGCAATGTTTTTTACATCTTTAGTAAGAACATCTTTTATTACCTTACAATCTATTCTAAGAAGGAATTTATAATTTAACAGATCACATTCAAACTTTTAGTACAATTGTTAAGATTTCTTTCTTTATGATAGAGTAATTTTCTCTTATTCTCATCTTGATATCCCATATCAAATAAAAAAGGAGATATACATACCCTCATATACATATTAAACAACCACATATGTACACCTTTGGTGGTTTGAATCCATCAAATTCCATTAGACAAAGAAATCTATACATTGCAACATGCAAAAAATGGTCTTAAAATTAACTTTTGGACCCCTAACAAACTTTATATACGTTGCAACATGTATATTTATACACCCTTGTTATTAGGAATCCATTAAATTCTATCAAACGAAAGACAAATTGATCATTATTAGCTTTTCCTACAAGAATGCAATGATTCAATTCCTAAATAATGATACCATCTCTTCATTTCTTCCTAACAAGGCTCCACTTTTTATTGCAATAACTCATTCATGAAAAATGATCTTGAAATTAGCTTTTATATCGACAACAAACTTTATATTCATTGCAACAAGCATTATACCTTTGGTATCTAGACTACCAAATGTGTACGAACATGCTTGTTACAATGAATATAATGTTTGTTATAGGCACAAAAGTTAATTTCATGATCATTTTGTGTGAATGACTTCTTGCAATGAAAGGATAAGCCTTGTTAGGAAGATATGCAGAGACAATCACATTATTTAGGAATTGAACTATTGTATATTTGTAGGAAAAGCTAATAATAATCAATGACTTCTTTGTTTGATGAAATTCAATGTATTCAGACTACCAAACATGTATGAAGTAATGATGAATGAGACACTCAATTCTCTCATTATTCAATAATTGAACCACTCGATACTATTAAGAAAAGCTAATCAAGATCAATGATTTCTTAATTTAGTGGAATTCAATGGATTATGACTACAAAAGATGTAAAGACCTTGTTGCAATGAATATAATATTTGTTATAGACACAAGTGTTAATTTTAAGATCATTTTGTAAGAATGAGTCCTTGCAATGAAAGGAAGAGCCTTATTAGCATGAAATGAAGAGTTAGACTCATTATTCATGAATTGAACAAGTTAATAATTGTACTAATTTCAAAAGGAGTCACTCTAAATCCATTGAATTCCATAAAATAAAGAAGCCATTGATATTGATTTGCTTTGCATACTTATATTGAATGGTTCAATTCCTAAAGGATGAGATCATCCCTTCATTTGCTTCTTAAAAGTGTTCTCCAAAGGGTTCTCTAAAAGTGACTCATAAACAACAAATCATGATTATAATTGATTGTTCTTCACATCTTATGAAGCTTTACAATTTCTTTAAAGTAAAGATTAGAAACATTATAAGTATTAGAAGTTTTGGTGCAAGGAACACACGAGTCATTTTGGAAAATTGATCAACAACAAACAAAATCCCTGGTTACATCCTCCTAGGGAGCATTAGGCACTAGAAGAGGCATGTAGAGACTTGTATTCTGCCTATAACTCATTGCTTTATGACATACAACACACCACTCTATAATCTACATCATATCCTAATTAAGCTTTGACCAAAATAAATGTTCTTTTACTAGAACCAAAGTTTTGTTTTAGCCAAAGTGACCAAAAAACCCTTCTTTATGAGCTTCCTTAATGATAGCCTTTTTGCAAAAAGCAACTAGGAATACAAAAATAGTTCCCTTTGAAAGGAAAACCCTATGTTGTAAAAAAAAAAAAAAAAACTCTTGAAGGTTCCCCTTAAACAAGATTCCTAAATAGACAAGATGTTTGAATCATTGGGATATAGCACCTTCACCACTTCAAATCCCAATACCTTAGCCTCCATCATGCTAAGAAAGCAATGCCTCCTACTCAAAGCATCAAAGGAGAACATATGGCAGCTTGTGATCATTATTAGCTTCTCTTACAAGTATGAAATGGTTTAATTCCTCAATGATGAGAGTATCTCCTCATTTCTTCCTAACAAGGTTCTACCTTTTATTGCAAGAACTCATTCATATAAAATGATCTTGAAATTAACTTTTATATTGGCAACAAACTTTATATTTATTGCAACAAGCACATATGTACACGTTTGGTGGTTTTAATCTATCAAATTCCATCAAATAAAGGAGTCATTGATCATTATGAGCTTTTTTTACAAGTATGCAATGGTTCAGTTTTGAAATAATGAGACCATCTCTTTATTTCTTGCAAACAAGGCTCCTCCTTCATTATGAGGACTTATTCACACAATATGATTTGAAATTAACTTTTGTGTCCACACTAAGCACATCCTTACACCTTTGACACTATGAATCCATTGATCCCCATAAAAACAAAGGAGTTATTAATCTTAATTGACTTTTCTTATTGGTATTGGATGGTTCATTTTTTGAGTGATGAGACCATTAATTCATTTTTTGCTAACAAGGTTGCTCCTTTCATTGTAATAGCTCTTTCCCATAATATTTTCATGAAATTAACTTGTATAACACATTGAATGCAATGAATTTGTTCAAACATAGTATTCATTGGTCTTAATTAGCTTTTTTTTTTTCAAATATTGAAAGATTTAATTCCTAAATAATGAGATCATTTCTTCATTTTTTGCTAACAGAGCTCCTTTTTCATTACAATGACTCCTTTGCTAACAATATATTCATTGTGAAAAACACATCTTTACAACTTTGGTACTCTTAATCCATTAAATTCTATGAAATAAAGGAGTCATTGATCTTGATTAACTTGTTGATTCTCATTTCATTGCATGAACTTATCTGTGCAAAATGATCATGAGGTTAACTTTTTTGTCGCCAAACATTATGTTCAATACGACAAACAAATTCTTACTACTTTGAATGGCTCATTTCCTAAAGGATGAGCCCATCAATTCTTTTATTGCTAATAAGGATTTGCCTTTCATTGTAAGAAGTCCTACACACAAAATGACCATGAAATTAACTTTTGCATTTAGACCAAACTTTATGCTTTTTGCATTACACACCTCCTTACATCTTTGGTACTCTAAATCAATTGAATTCTATTAAACAAAGGAGTTGTTATCTTGACTAGTTAATCTGATAGGGATTGAATTGTTTAATTGTTGAAGGATAAGCCTTATCTTAACTTTTGCATCACTAAGAAACATTATATTCATTGCAATAAGCACATATGTGCACATGCAATTCCACCAAACAAAAGAGCCATTGATCATTATGAGCTTTTTTTACAAGTATGCACAATGGTTTAATTTTGGAATAATAAGATTGTCTCTTTAATTCTTCTTGAAATGAGACTATATCATTATTCAGGAATGCAACCAAAAATGTTTGAAATAAAAGATAATCATTATCAAAGACTCCTTAGCTTGATGGAATTCAATGGATTCCTATTCCCCAAGGAATCTTTTATTTTCTAAATCAAAGTTGTCCTTTTTCTTCTTTTTTAAAGTAGCTTTAATAAAACTTGTCAGCAGGTCCCTCTATTATTGTTCCACTAAAGGTGGCTTTGTCCTTTTTATAACTCATATGGGTCATAGGAATCTTGCATGATATCATCATTGAGGTGTCTTTAACTGCTTTTTGCCCAATCTACCTATGTGTCTTGTTTTGGTTAAAGTAGGGTAGTCATCATTTCTAATAATCTCTCTTTTAACAGACTCCATTAAAGTCTTTAATATTTCTTCTAAGCTAAATGGTGTGGGCTTTGGTGTTAAAGCTTTAAGCCCATTAATCCAAATAACTCATTTTCCCATATAAACCCCATCATCAAAGAAAATAAACTTTTCCCAACATCAGATATTAATCCATCTTACCAACCATGGAATATGTTTAATATCAACATCTACCACATTAACTTATTTAACCATAATAACATAATCCCCCCTAATGATCTATAGGACATGATACTAGGATACAATATTAATAATGGGTCTTTAACTTTATCGTTCACTTCACAAAACTATTCATAAATAGTTTTAACTTTATAAGGTAGGGTTACATGATGTAAACCCCACTTAAGAAACTAGGTTTTAAACCAATTTGGAAATCTCTTTAAGTCATTTCGAAGATGTATTCAAATGAACCAACTAAATTTCATTTGGAAACTATACTAATCTTTATCTTCAATCTATAGGAAATTAACTAATAAAGTTAAAGGTAAGATTGAAGAAATAGCTCAATAGGCTCCAAGACCCTTGATTAAACTAAAAATAGAAAAAAGAGTTTTACTTAAACTCATATTATCAAAAGAAATATATTACAACATGTTAGGTTAAAATCCTAAAAAGTCAAATTTGGTAAATGAAATAGTTAAAAGGTTAAATGACCTTGGATTAAAAGAAAAAAAAAATCCTCTATCTTGGGAAAAGAGGAATCTTTAAAAACCAAAGATTACATTAAGAAAATAAAAGAAATGTTATTATCAAAACAAAACCCTATAAGAAAAGATCCAATACCTTCTTATAAAAGGAACCCAAAAACATTAACAAAATTTCTTTTAATAAAGTCCCTACAAAATTATACTATCCTACACCAACCTTGGTCAACATCTTATTAGAGGAGTAGTATGAGTACAATTATGCACAATATGATGTTACTAGTATTGTAAAATGGAATTTGGATGGGATGTTGAAAAGTCAAATTCTCATGTTACTCTATTATATGATGATGTTTGTCATTGATATTAAACCAAAGGATACTTCTAACTCTCAAATAATAAGGTTTATAGCAAATGGATTAACTAGGCAACCTAAAAGTTGGTGAGATTTTTATTTATCAAATAAAGCTAAATCATAGATATTTTTTACTATAAAATTAGAGCAAGGGCTTCAGGTATCAGATTGTGTTAATACACTAATTTGTACTATCAACAATTACTTTATTGGTGCAATCACCTTATTAATCAATAAGACATACAAGAAACTTATTAATCTAAGGTGCCTAGATTTGTCTTATTTTAGGTGGTACAAGGATGTTTTCTTCTCTAAGGTTTTTACTAGGAAAGATAGTCAAAGCATTTTTTGAAAAAAAAAAATTTGTTTAGGTTACCTACCCTATTCACTAAAAGCTATTACAAATTGTCATTTGCAACAAAGGAATTTGCATTGAAATTTCATTTGTATTGGTTAAAAACCTATCACAAAATGTTATTTTGGAAAATCTTTTCTTGCACATGTTATATCATAATGAGGAAATTAGCAATAAAAGCATTTTCTCATAAATAGAGAGAAAGCTTATTAGTTTTAACTTTATATCTATTTTTCAATATAGGGAGATAGATTTACTTTAGAAAAAAATTAGAAGAAAAGAGAGATTTATTCAATCTCTTCAAAGTGAAGTAAAAAATAAATATATACAAGAAAAAATAAATACTCCTATTATTCAAGTCATAATATAAGAAATATAAAAAAAAATAGAAACAATAGTTTGTATGGAGATTCCTACAACTTTTTGGGATAAAAAAAGTATGTGATAGAATTACTATATGAAGTGACTTTTAATAAAAGTTAAATTCCTACTAAGGTTCTGCCTATGGCTATAGAGGCAAGGCATTTAGAGATTTGCAAAGATGAAATAAGCAATCTGTTGAAAAAAGGGCTTATTAGAAAAAGTAATAGCCTATGTAGTTGTCTAGTATTTTTTGTGAAAAATACTGCTGAATTGGAAAACTCTATATTGAAATAAAACTATATAGGTAGTTATAGAATGAGAAAATACAAGGTAAGAAAGTTTTAGGAGATTTCTTGAACAAATGAGTTATCCACCCATAAAATATCCTAAAAAATTTAGAAAGAAAGGTTATAACTCCATATTTCAAAAGAAATCTTCTTATGAAAAGGAAAAGTTGGAAAAAAAGAAAAGGTCTAGTCTATAGAAAAAGAAAAAGAACAGTCATCTGTTGCAAATGTGAAAATATAGGGTATTATTCTAATAAAGATACAATGAAGCAAAAAATTCAAGAGTTATCTATGGATGAAGACTTTAAAAGATCACTAATGCACATCTTTTTATCAAATGATGAATTTAAGGAATTATACTTAGAAGTAGTTTCTTCTTCTAAGTAGATCTTCTTAAAGAAGAAGAAACTACTTCTAAAGAGGATGTCAGTAATAGTTGTAACGGTTAGTGCAAATATTATCAAATTTTATGTAAAAGCAATGACTTATTAGTCTTTGCAAAAGAAGACAATTTTATATTAAATTTTATTGATAAGATTATAGATCCAAAAAAGAAAAAAGAGCACTTGGAAAAATATCTACATTTATCTCGAGATAAGATTAAAGTCGAAGAACTAAAAAGAGGTTATAGTTTGAAAACTGTTATTCAAAGAGTTAGAAGTAATCATTCTAGTTTAAAAACTAGAACAATAGCAATAAAACCTTTGATTAATGAGCTTAAACTTGAAATCAATCATTCAAAAACTAAAATAAAAGAATTAAAAGAAAAAGTTTTAGTTTTGAAATCTATCTGAAAAAGAAAATAAACCTCTAAACATTGCACGTCTACTTCAAATGGTAATTTCATTATGACACAACAAGCACATCAAAACACCTTAAAGAGCCTAAATCCATTGAATTCCATCAAACCAAGGAATCATTCATTTTGATTAGTTTTTGTTATATGGCTAGAATGTTTCGTTGCCTAAAAGACAAGATTCTCACTCCTTTTTATATAATAAGGCTTATCATTCCTTCTAAGGAGTCATTCATATACAAAGGTTTCATGAATTTAACTTAAATGTCTACTCCAATCACTAATTTAATTGCAAGATGCACATTATTATATATTAGGTTATCTAAATCCATTGAATTCTCTCTCCATCACTCTAGGAAGTCCTAAGATCACCGAAATAGATTATAAGATATATAAAAGGAAGCATAAATCATAAACACATAATAATGGGAAAATTGAAGAGTCATTCATCTTGATTAATTTACATGGATAGAAGTCATTTCTTAAAGATGAGACTGTCACTTTATTTTTTGCTAATAAACCTCAGCTTTCCTTCTAATAAGTCATTCTTACAAGGAAATTTTGAAATTACTTAAATGCTTACACTTATCATTGATTTCATTATGAGATGCATGTTATTATATCTTAGGTAGTCCAAAGTCATTCAAGTTCATCTAATAATGAAGCTATTACTCTTGATAATCTTTCATTATAGTCAAAGAATCATTGATAGCTTAAAACATGAGACCATTTCTTATTGACTTGATAATGAGACTTCTTTTTTAGGTAGTCTAAATCCATTAAAGTCTATCAAATAAAGGGGTTATTATTCTTAATTAACACTCTTTTCCATGTGAAAATTGTTTATTACATGAAACTTGAGACCATCACTAGATCCCTTGCCTATAAGAATTCTTCTTTCATTAAAAGGTATCTTCCACCTAAAAGAATCTTGCAATTAGCATCCATGTTTACATCGAATATTAATTTCATTGTGATATGCATGTTAATACACCTTAGATAGTTTGAATCCATTGAGTTCCATCAAACAAAAGAGTTATCATCTTAATTATCTTTGCTTACATAAATGAAATGGTTTATTGCCTAAAAGATGAATTCCATCACTTCCTTTCTCCTTTTGTTCCAAAGAGTCCTCTAGGAAAAGAGATCATGAAATTAACTTTAATATCTATACTAATCCTTAATTCCATTATAAAATGCACATTATTATGTCTTGAATAATCCAAATCCATTGAAGTTCATCAAATGAACAAGTTATTGCTCTTGATTAGGGTTCTTTATCATGAGGGAATCATTCATTGCATGAACCATGAGATTGTTTGTTGATTGCTTGACAATAGGACTTCTCTTTTAGTAGTTTAAATCCATTGAACGTCATCAAATAAAAGAGATATCACTATTGATTAGGTTTCTTTACTATGAGTGAATCATTATTTCCTTGAAATGTGATATCATTTGATTCTTTTGCAATAAGGCATATGTCATTGTTGTAAGGAATGATTGACATAAAATGATCAAGCAATTAACATCCATGTTTACTCTAAACATTAATTTCAATTAATGTCATTACAATATGCATATCAATACATCTTTAGTGGTCTAAATCTATTAACATCAATCAAACAATAGAGTAGTTCATCTTGATTAGATTTTGTTCCAAGAATAAAATGGTTTATTGCCTAAAACATGGGACTCTTACTTTATTTCTAGCTAATAATGTTTTTCCTTCTATTCCAAATAGTCATTCACATAAAAGAACCATGAAAGTAACTTAAATGAAAACACCTATAACAAATTTCATTGCAAAATGCGCATTATTATGTCTTAGGAAGTCTAAATCCATTAGAGCTATCCAATAAAGAAGCTTTAAATCTTGATTAGCTTTCTTTGCTATGAGATAGTCGTTTACTACTTGAAACATGAGATCGCCTCTTGATTACTAGATAATAAGACTTCTCCTTTGGATAGCACAAAAAATTAAAGTCCATCCAATAAAGAAGCCAATACTCTTGAATACCTTTTTCTAATAGGAGAGAATCGTTCATAGCATAAAACTTAAGACCATCATTTGATTTTTTGGCAATAAGGCTGCTGCTATTGTTTCATGGAATCATTTATACAAAATGATCATGCAATTAACATTGATGTCAATACCAAACATTAATTTCATTACAACATATGTGTCAATACACCTTGAGTAATATAAATCCATTGAATTCCATCAAATTAAGAAGTCATTCATTTTGATTAACTTTGTTATATGGATAAAATGATTCATTGCATCAAAGAACAGATTCTCATTTTATTTCTAGCTAGGAAGGCTTCTCCTTTCATTCCTAGGAGTCATTCACACAAAGAAATTAAGAAATTAATTTAATTTCTACACCGATCATTAATTTTAATGCAAGGAGCAAATTATATGTCTTAAGTAGTATAAATCCATTATAGTCCATCTAATAAAGGGAGTGAATCCTTCAATGTTTGAAACATGAGACTGTCTCTCAATTATTTGACACTTGCACTTCTCCTTTAGGTGATCTAAATCCTTTGAAGTCTATCGAATAAAGGCATTATTACATTTAATTAGCTTTCTTTACTAGGAGAAAATTGTTCATTGCATGAAACTTGAAACCATCATCTAATTCCTTGGTAATAAGGCTTCTCCTCTTTTTTGAAAGGAATCATCCACAAAAAATGATTATGTAATTAACATCCTTGTTCACAACAAACATAAATTTCATTGTGGTAATTAGCTGTCTTTACTAGGAGAAAATCATTCATTGCATGAAACTTGAAACCATTATCTAATTCCTTGGTAATAAGGCTTCTCCTTTTTTTTGAAAGGAATCATCCACAAAAAAATGATTATGATATATTTGTCAATACATCTTAGGTAGCTAAATCCATTGATATCCATTAAACAAATGAATTATTCAACTTGATTAGCTTTTCATAAATGAATAGAATGGTTTATTGCTTAAAAGATGAGAGGGTTGGTTCACTCTAGTAAGGCTTTTCCTTTCATTCCAAGGAGTCACCCATACAAAGGAATTATGAAATTAACTTAATTGTCTACATCGATCACTAACTTTTGTGTGAGATACACATTATTGTGTCTTGAATATCTCAAATCTATTGAAATTCATCCAATAGAGAAACTTTTATTCTTAATCAGTTTTCTTTTCTACAAGTGAATGACTTATTTTCCGAAATATGAGACTATTTCTTAGATGCTTAGCAATTGAACTTCTCTTCTAGGTAGTCAAATCCATTGAAATCCATGGAATAAATAAGTTATTATTGTTTAGTAATATTTTTTATTGGGAGAGAATCATTCATTACTTAAACCTAGAGACCCTTGAATAATTCCTTACAAATAATGCTTCTTCTTTCATTATAAGGAGTCATTCACATGAAATGATTATACAATTAACATCCATATTACACCAAAAATTAATTTCATTTCAACATGTACATCAATATAGTTTGGGTAAAGTATAACACGAGATTTGCTTCCCATTCCAGTGGTGGTTTTTAAAATATTCATTCTTGTTCCCTTAGATTGGGGAATCAGATCCCTGTTTCTAAAGGAATCACCACTCTCATACCCAAGACACCAATAATTTCTATTTCCCCCACAACCACCTCAACTTTCCCTTCAATTATATCCCTAAAGGAAAATCTTCAACCAAAGCTTATAAACCCTGGACGCTATAACTCTGTACGTTGCGGACCTATGATCGGCAATAGCTCTGGAAGCCATGGAAGCCGTGGTATGGGCAGTGGTATGAGAAATCGAAAATTGAGTATTGTCTTGGACGTTCGTTCTTGTCTCCACTTTTCATCTGCTCACCTCTCTCTTTTTATCTTATCGCAGTAACTTTTTCGAACTCAACGTATTATTTGCATAGAGACCCGTTAATAATTTTTGTTCTTATTTATAATATAAAAAGGGAAAAGAAAAAGAAAAGCTTGTTTAATTAGTTGATTTTTCTGTATAAAATGGTAATGGCAAGGAGAAAACGTGAGGATGGAACCTATCCTGATGAATTGAATGTCCAATTTCAGGTAAATTCGCTATATGTTTTATCGTTTGATTTATTTATTTATCTGTATTTGGCTTCGGCAATGAACCGAAAGGGGATTTTCTTTCTTTTTATTCCCGTTGTTTATAGTACATTGATTGACATAATTCATGATCGGTAAGAATGTTATAGTCAGAAACAATTTCTGGGAAACGTGGACACTGGAGTGGGAGAGAACTGTAGATATTTAGCTGAAGCCTATGTTCAACAGTTGCAGTGTGAGAGACATTTTCAGATCGCTTTAGACATTTTTATAAGGAGAACGTCACGCCCGCTTCTCTCTATACTATCTAAGAATGAAACCAACTACGCGTGGAAAATGTCCTTACGTTGGTCAAAGGCTTTATGACATGTTCTCTCTGAGAATTATCTGTCTCTCTTATTATCTTAGTATGCTCTATATTACATTCAATCTTAGTCTATGAAGCCATTGAAAACGAGGGTGCTCTAATTTAGATTATCGGGGGCTAAATCAATACTTACAATAAGTTTATTATTGCCAATTCGTTTTGCCTAATTATCCCACTAATTTGCCCTGTAAGGATTCTACTTTACTTCTCAATTTCTTTCTTACGGCTGTCTGGCAACCATGTCACTTTGATTCATTATAGAATATGTGGATTGATTGCAATATTGTGTCTCATAGTGGAAATCCCAAACCGTGCTACTTTTGTGTTTGTGTTTGTCATGATCAAGTTTGTAAAACTGTGGTATAAGATGTTAACAATGATACCATGAAATATAGATAAGTTAACACTAAATTGACTTTTTAAGAATAATAGTATTTATAATAATAAAAATAGAAAAATAATTATCAATAAAAGTTTAAATAATAATTACTTATAGAACTGAACTCTCCTTTCTTTTCCCTCTTTCTATATTTATAAATAAAGAAATATCTTAACAAAAAATAATTATGTTATTAAAATAGTTGAAAAAGCACTACCCTTATTGTTATCTTAGGAGTTTATTACCTTGTAGCAATAAAAGTATATATTTCTTCATATTGAAATGATACAAGTAGTATTAAAACCTACTACTAGACGAAATTTAAATAACTTAGATATTATTTTGTGTTTATAATAGAAAACACAACAAATTTCATGATTTCTTATTAAGAGTAGTTGAATCTACTTTAAATAATGAACTTATTTGGTTCTCATATTTTTTGTACTTCATTATGTTTTTATCAAATTCTAATTTGATACATACTTTATATTTGAACATTAAAATTGTAGGATTTGATATAATGCTTGGTTCAAAAAAACTAATTTTTATTTACAAGATACATTATATATTTATGAACTCTACTCTCCCAAGATTTAAAGAAATTCTAGTAAGATATGTAGACAAAGAGACTATAACATTATTTTTAACTAATAGATTAAAAACTAATATTTTGATTCTTTAAACAAGTATTTGGGATCATGTTAAATTACTTAGAGAGATGAAATTTAGAAAAAGCAGTTAAACTTGTTAAATAGGTGAATAGACAAATGAAATTTGGAATGTTTAGATCTACCTCTTTTCATGTAATATAAGAATGAATTCTTTTATAAAGAATTGATTAGAGAAGATAGGGTATTTTCTAGAAGGAAAAATTTCTTAGTGGGTTACTTACCTTGTTTGCAAAATGAGTAAAAAGTATGGTAAAATACTATCACTTTAAAGAAATTGATTACTCTAACTATACATGTAGAGAATTGGTTATTGAGGTAGTAGAAGAAAGAGTTAAAGTTTGTAATAAGATAAAACTATATAGGCAATTACAATAGGAAAAATCTCAGGGTAGAGAGGTCTTAAGAGATTTCTATGAACAAATGGATTATCAAACATAAAGTTGCTTAAAAAATTCAAAAAGAAGGGTTATAAACTCATAGTTAAAAAAAAAAATCCTTTCATTTAAAGAAAAAATTAAAAAAAAAAAGAAAAAAACCTATCCTGAAAAAAAAAAGAAGAAAAAGACAGTTGTTAGTTATAAATTCAAAAAAATAATGTATTATTTAGATAAATGTAAAATAAAATAAAAAATCTAAGAGTTATGCTTGGACAAGGACCTTAAGAGGTTATTGTTGCACATTTTTCTTGTTAAAAAATGAATTTGTAGAATCAAACTTATAAGTAGATCTTCTTGAAGAAGAAACTATCTTAAAGGATGATTCAAGTAATAGTTATGATAAATAATGTAATTATTATCAAGTTTTATATAAAAATAATGACTTATTAGTCCTTATAAAAAAATAGCTTAATATTGGATTTTATAAATAAAATCATAGATCCAAAAGGGAAAAAATAACAACTGAAAAAATATTTTCATCTAACTTGAGATAATGCTAAAGTCAAAGAGTCAAAAGAGGATTACAGTTTAAAAACTATTATTCTGATAATTAAAAATAATCAATCTAGTTTAAAAACTAAGACTATAGACACATTTATTTGAGAGTTTAAAATTGAAATTAAAGGGTTAAAAGGAGAAGTGTTAGTTTTGAAATTAATATCTAATAAGGTAGAAGATCCTCTAAACATTCCAAACACCTCTTTAAAAGAGGAATTAAATACTCTTTAATATGTCAATATTATTTTTTTGGTTATTACCTTAATAGATTCAAGCATTGGTATGAATTGTATTAATGAGAGAATAGTTTCTTCAAAATACTTTTGAAAAATAACATAAGTGTTAAACACTACTAATAAAAATAAACTTGTTATTAAATACAAACTATCATAAGCTGTTACATGTAATAAAAGAATTTGCATAAAAATTTCTTTTATATTTGTTAAGAACCTATTTTAAGAAGTTATTTTGAAAAATTCTTTCATGCATATACTATATCCTATTCAGGAAATTAGTTATCAAGGAATTTTCGTAAAGATAGATAGAAAGTTTATTAGTTTTAAATTTATATTTACTCAATATAAAAAGAGATTTACTTCAAAAAGTAACAAAAAAAAAGATATTTATTCAATTTTTTCGAAGAAGTAAAAAATAAATATTCACATGTAAAGATTAATACTCCTACTATTTAAGTTAAAATATAAAAATATAGAAAAATCATAAACATTGGTTTGTACAAAAATTCCTATAGCTTTTTGAAGTAAGAATAAACATATAGTACAATTACCATATGATATAACTTTTAATAAAAGTTAAATACTTATAAAGACCTAGCCCAGAGCTATGAGATTGATGCATTTAGAGATTTGTAAAAATAAAACAAATGATATCTTTAAAAAAAAAGGACTTATTAGAAAAAGTAATAGCTCTTAAAGTTATCCAATATTTTATGTAGAAAAAGTTACAAAATTAGAAAGAGGAATACCAAGGTTAGTTATTAATAGAAAGTATTTAAATAAGACATTAAGATGAATAAGATATTATATATCTAACAAAAAAGGATTTGCCTAATAAACTTCATGAAGTCTAAATATTTTCAAATTTTGATATGAAATATACATATTGGCTAATCCAAATTCATTAAAAGAATAAATATAAAACCACATTTATAGTTTTATTAAAAAATGATAAGTGGAATGTGATGCCTTCTAGGTTAAAAAATGCACTATCAGAGTTTCAAAAGATTATGAATAAAATATTTAATACTTATTCAGTATTTACCATTATTTATATCGATGATGTATTAGTATTCTCTAATATGAAACAACATTTCAAGTATTTGATCCTTTTCTTAAAAGTTATTGAAAAAGTTGGTCTAACAGTATCTGCTAAAAAAATGAAATTATTTCAAACCAACGTTGATCCTTGGGCACTTTATTGAAAATGGAACTGTTGTTTCCATAGAGATTTTTGGGATGTTTAAATTATATTTTAGAATTTTATAAGAATTTAACTTATGATGTTAAACCTCTTTTTGAAAGGTTACAAAAAAATTTGTCAAATTGAATGAATAAACATCCAAAAGTAGTTAAAATAATAATATAAAATCAAAAGAACTGCCATGGTTAAACTTTTCTCATTCTAATATTTTAAAATATTTGAAATTGATGTATTAAATTAAGGATATGGAGGAATCCTTGGGCAAAGAAATAACTTTAAAGAACTATTTGTTCACTTCCCTTCAAGAGTCTAAAGAAGAGTTAAAGTTAATTACTATCATAAAGAAAGAAATTTTAGCCATTGTACTTGCAAAAATTTGAAAGCAATTTGTTAAATTAAAAATTTTTGTTAAGAACATATTGTAAGACAATAAAAAATGTTCTTACTAAATATGTTAAGAACATTGCTTACAAACAAATTTTTGCATAATGGTAAGGAATTTTATTGGTGTTTAACTTTGATATCAAGTTTATTAAGGAAATTCAAATTCTCTACCTAATTGCTTAACTCGTGAATTTTTATAAGGATGTTATTCCCACAGCCTTGTATGGGTAGTAATTGTTGTCAATTAGGGTTAAGTGTGCAAGAAAGTAAAGCCACATAAAAGGGCCAAAAACTAAATTCGTTGCGTAAGGGCAAGAACGTAAATCTGCCATGTAAGCCCTATTAGGGTTTCATGGAAGAGAGTATATAAAGGCCTTGGAAGACAAAACTGGTTAAGGCCAACACAATTGAATAAACGGCAACCCTACAACAACCAGCCAAAAAAGCAAACCAGAAACGCCTCCTGCAAGCAAACCAGAAACACATAACCAACAAGAGGAGAAATAAGAACAGACCACCCTGAAGAGAAGATAGCAGACCTGGTATCCGTGAGACCACCCAAAAGAGAAGACAGCAGACCTGGTATCCGTGAGACCACTCGGAAGAGAAGACAGCAGACCTGGTATCCGTGAGACCACCCGGAAGAGAAGACAACAGATCTAGTATTCGTGAGACCACCTGGAAGAGAAGACAGCAGACCTAGTATCCGTGAGACCACTCAGAAGAGAAGACAGCAGACCTGGTATCCATGAGACCACCCAGAAGAGAAGACAACAGATCAGAAGCTTGAGGCAAGTCGAAAGACGTGAACCAGAAAAACCAGTAGCGTGAGGCAGGCCAAGAGACGTGAAACGGTAGACCAGAAGTGTGGGTGTATGTCAGGAGACGGCATGAGACCAAAACGTGCAATGGTGTGATAGACCAGAAGCATAAGGACAGGCCATGAAATAGTAAGATCGTGAAATAGGAAATAGGTGAGACCGTGAGTCGATGAAAGCAGGAGCTGTGTGAGACAACCTAAAGAAGGAATTTGGCGAAGCATCAGAAAGAACTCAATGTATTTCCAGATTTCTTCAAGAGAGGTTAGAGAGCGTTGTGGTGAACTTCTAAGCGGTAGTGGAGCAGCCTTTCAATTCAACAGAGGCAAGACAAGCTAGAAGAAGGGTAGACACAGTAAGTGACACTCTTTGTATTGTACTTGCTTAGTAATTGCAATAGTGAAAGGAGCAGAAGATTAAGACATCCATTGTAACTGAAATTCTCAAGTATAATGGATAGTCTCGGTAAGGGAGAGTCCCTACCACCGTGCATGTACGTCACATTGATGGAACCACGTAAATCTCGTGTGTCCTTAATTTGCTTTACGTTCTGTGTTTTGAATTAAGTTGTGAACGCAGCTAAAGTATCAACCAACCCATAACCTAATGAAGATCTAAACAAGAACATTCGAATTGTCTATTAGGCAAGGTGCTTGAAAGGTGACTTTGGGGACTATTGTAATTAATAAGTGGCAATAGATCTACCTTAGTCGAATCTGAGAAAGAGTTCATTTTTAAGAAGAGATTGAAGTTGTTCACTTACCTGCAAATTGCGAATTGTGGGGATACTAATTCACCCCCCCTCTCAGTATCACAAACTAGTAGATCCTAGGGTGAAGTTGGGAACTTCAAAGGAAATACATCATGAGTAAGAGGTCTTTCATACAAGGACCTCAGTCCTAGTAAAGTTAGTTAATTCATCGGTTAAAGATGCAAATTTAAAAGAAATTGATAAATTTCATAATGATATTTATAAGTGAATTTTAGATAAATCCATAACGCATCTTTTAATTTCAAATCACATAGATTCTTTATGTGTTGTTGAGAATAATTATACTTAATTAAAACTTAATAGGGTTGCTTGATTTATCTTAAAGATAATATATATCCTCAAACCAATATGATGAATTGTTTGTACTATCAACAAATATTATATAAAACAGGTTCAGTTGTTATTAAACATATAAAGCAAAGATCTAGATATGGATATGACTTTAGGGAATAGGCCTAAGCCAAATTCAAGATAAAGCAGATTTTTTATCCTAAAGATTGGCAAAATGATCTTTCTGACTACAAAAATCTGAAAGAGTTATAAAAGTTTAAATCATATAATTATTTCAATTATATCAAAGTATGAGAAAGAGCCTTATTATATAAAAATAGGTAAAGGAAATTTAGTTGGTGCATTTAGGTATATTTTCCAAATGATTTGAAAAAATTTTGAATTGGCTTAAAGCATAATTTTTCAAATGGAATCTACATCATCTAGCCCAACCTCACAAAGTGAGAACTATTTATGAATAACTTCATGAAATAAATGAAGAGGTTAAAGACACATTATTAATGTTTGCAATTTGGTATCGTGTCCTATGGATTTTCAAGTGGGAGCTAAGCAAGCCAATGTTATAGCTGCAAACATTAAGCATGTTCCATGGTTAGGACAAACAAAGTGATGACAATTTCAAAAGAGAGGTTATTAGAAATAATGGCTGCATTGCTCCAATCTAAACAAGACCTATAAGCACATTAAGTTGAAAGCAATTAGAGACACCTCAATGATGACTTCATGCAATATTCACAAGATCTATATGAGCTATAAAGACAAAACTACTTTCAATTGAAAAGTAGTCACAAGATTTGTCAGACTGCTTTTATTAAAGCTACTTTATAAAAGTAAAGAATCAAGGACAACTTTACTTTAAAAAAAAGATTCCTTCAATAATGGTTAATACCTTTTCTCTTGCATAAAAAGACCTTTTAGTTACTCCTAGAGGTAGAGTCTAATTTGCTTTAGAATTGAGTTCTCTCTCCTCCCTTCAGTCTTTATTCTCCTTGTGTCATTCTTTCTTCTCTTTTATGATAAAATATGCACCTGTAATGATGTTTTGATTAATGAAAGCTTTGTTTTTGTAAGTAAGCTAATTCATTACTTCTTTATAACTTTTAAATACTTATAAGTGTTGTTGTTTTACATCTCTATGCATATAATTCTCCTTTAAGTTGTATATTAGCATGTGATCCTATGAGCTACCAAGATAGAAATTGCAACAAGTTTACTTTTATCAACAATATTTAACATTTTTGTTGTTTTTGAAAAATATTTTGAAGGAACTATTCTTTCATTGATACAATTCATATTAGTGCTTGAATCTATTGATATAATAGTAGAAAAAATATACTCTTTATTGATTACAACTTCCTATCATAGTAGCACACAAGATCACATAATAATATAAAACTTAGAGGAGAATTACATGCATAAAGATATAAAATGACAACACTTATAAATATTTAAAAGCTTTAAAGAAGTAGTGAACTAACTTACAAAAACAAGGTTTTCATTGATTAGGCATTGTTACAAGTGTATATTTTACAGTGGTAAAGAAGAAAGAAGGATACAGGGAGAATGAGGAGGAAAAGGAGGGGGAACTTAAGTCTAAAGTAAATTGGACCCTACCTCTAAGAGTAATCAAGAGGTATTTTTTATAGAAGAGAAAAGGTTTTAACTATTATTAAAGGAATCTCTCTTTTAAAGTTAAGTTGTTCTTAACTATTAATAAAGTTAAGTTGTTCACAAGTTGTCCTTTTATAAAGTAACTTTAATAAAAGTCATCTGATAGGTCTTGTGACTACTTTTCTACTAAAAGTAGTTTTATCTTTGCAACTCATTCTGATCCTGCAAATCTTGTATGATGTCATTATTAAGGTGTCTTTAATTGCTTTTAACCTAGTTAGCTTACATGTCTTGTTCGGGTTGGAACAATACATTAATCATTTATAATAATCTCTCTTTTGATACTAACTCTATTGAAGTCTCCAAAATCTCTTATGGATTACAAGGAATGGGCTTGAGTGGTGGAGTTTTAACCTTATTTATACAAATAACTCCTTAGCCAGTGTAGATTATATAATCAAAGAAATCAAATTTCTCCCACCATCAGATATTAATCTTTCATAACAACCATAGAACATGCTTAATGTCCACATTCAAAACATTGATCTACTTGGTCATTATAGTATTATTGCACTTATTAATCTGTGAGACATGATATGAAACTACAAATATTAATAATATGTCTTTAACCTCTTTATTCATTTCATATAACTCTTCATAAACAGTTCTCACTTTGTGAGGTAAGGTTAAATGGTGTAAACCACATTTGAAAAACTAGATTTTAAACCAATTCAAAAATATTTTTGAATTTTTTGGAAGATATATTTGAATTAACGAACTAAATTTTCTTTGCCTAGTTTCATATAATAAGGTTATTTCTCATAATTCAATATAATTAAAATAATTATAGGATTTAACCTTCTTCCACTCGTTCAAATCTTTGTAGCCAAAGAGATCACCTTACTAATCATTTGGATAAGGAATTTTCCTTATCTTGAATTTGGCGTAGGCCCCATATTTAAACTTATAACTAGATTTAGATCCTCACTTTATGTGTTTAATAACCACTAAGCTTATTTCATGTAATATCTATTACATATCCTTTTTAAGATAAAATCAAGTGACCTAATTAGGTCTCAGTTGAGTATAATTATTCTCAACAACATATAAAAAATCTATGTGCTTTGGAAATAAAAGATACATTGAGGATTTATCCAAAACTTGCTCATAAGCATCATTGTGAAGTTTACTAACTTCTTTTGATTTTACATCTTTAGCTAATGAATTAACTAACTTTGTAAGGGATTGAGGTCCTTATATGAGAGGTCTCTTACTCATAACATATTTCCCTGTAAAAACTTATGAGTCAAAAAATTAGGTAGAAAATTTGGATTTCTTATAATAAACTCAATTCCAAATTTAAACACTAATAAAATTCCTTGCCATCAAGAAAAGATTTGTTTAGAAGCGATATTCTGAACATCTTTAATAATGACATCCTTTACTCCTTAACAATTTATTCTTAACAAAAATTTTTTATTTAACAAATTGCTTTCAAAATTTTGAAAGTATAGCATAATGGCTAAAATTTCTTTCTTTATAATAGAATAATTATCTCTAACTCCTCTTTAAACTTTTGAAGTGAAGTGAACAAACTATTCTTTAGAATCAATCTTTTGCTTAAGGATTCCTCTATATCTTTTATTTGATGCATTAGTTTCAACTATTTTAAAAGTATCAAAATTAAAATGGTTTAGATATAGCATTTCTTTTGATTTTATTTTAATTTTCTTAATTGCCTTCGTATGGTCATCTATTCAATCTAGTAGATTTTTTTGTAATCTTTCAAAAAAAGGTTTAGCATCATAAGTTAGATTATTATAAAATTATGAAATATAATTTAGTCATCTAAAAAATCAATACAACTATTGTTTGTCCTTTATATCATTAGGAAACTTAAAGACAAACTCAATTACTTGATCAATGGAAAAAGTGTTTTTATTTTCAATGAAGTGCCGAAGCAACCTAATCTTGGTTTGAAATAACTTCATCTTTTTACTAGATAATGCTAGACCAACTTTTTCAATAACCTTTAAGAAAAGTATCAAATGCTTGAAATGTTGCTCAATGGCATTAGATAATACTAATACATCACCGTTATAAATAATAATAAATGTTGAATAAGTATTAAATATTTTATTCATTATTTCCTAAAATTCAAAGGGTATATCTTTTAACCCAAAATGCATCACATTTCACTCATAGTGTCTAAATCAAACTATACATGCAATTTTATATTTATCCTTCTTATGAATTTAGATTTGCCAATAACCAGATTTTATATCAAATTTTGAAAATATTTGAGTTTCATAAAGTTTATTAAGCAAATCTTTTTTGTTAGGTATAAGATATCTTATTCATTTTAATGCCTTATTTAAAAAATTATAGTTAATAACTAACTTGGGTACTTTTCTTTCTAATTCTATAGCATTTTCTACATAAAATACTAGACAACTCTAAGAACTATTACTTTTTTGAATAAACCCTTTCTTTAAGAGATCATTTATTTTATTTTTACAAATTTCCAAATACCTTAGTCCTATAGTTATGAGTGTAGCCTTTATAGGTATTTAAGTTTTATTAAAAGTCATCTCATACAATAATTATACTACATGCTTCTTCCTATTCTAAAAAGCTATAGAAATTTTCACAAAATCCAATATTTATAATTTTTCCTATATTCTCTATATTTTAACTTAAATAATGGGAATATTAATATTGTTTTGTAGATATTTATTTTTCACTTTCCTTTGAAGAGATTGAATAAATCTCTCTTTCTTTTGATTGCTTTTTGAAATAAATTTATCTCCCTATATTGAGGAGTAAGTATAAATTTAAAACAAATAAGTTTTCCATTTACCTTTGTGAAAATCTCCTGATCACTAAGAAAGGATTTTTCAACATAATATTTTGAGATAGATTCTTAACAAATACAAAAGAAATTTCTATGTGAATTCCTTCACTGCATATAATAACAAATTTACTTTTGTCAGAATGTTTAACACTTTTGTTATTTTTAAAAAGTATTTTAAAAGAATTATTCTCTCATTAATACAATTCATATCAATGCTAAATCTATTAAGGCAATAGCAAAAAATATATATTCTTTATTGATTATGACTGTAATCTTAGTATGTCATTTATGGGTAACAACCTTATCAATAATATTGACATATTGAAAAGTACTTAATTCCTCTTTTAAAGAGGTGTATGGAATCTCTAGAGGTTTTTTTTATCTCATTAAACATTAACTCTAGAACTAATACTTTTTCTTTTAACCATTTAATTTTAATTTTTAATTGATTCATTTTAGCTTTAAGCTCTTTAATAGAGAGCTATATAGTTTTAGTTTTTAAACTAGATTGATTATTCCTAATTATCTAAATAATACGTTTAAACTATAATTTTCTTCTAACTCTTTGACTTTAACATTATCTCAAGTTAGATGAAAATATTTTTCCAACTATTTTCTTTTCTATTTTGGATTTGTAATATCTATAAGATCAATATCTAGTTATTTTCTGTTATAGGAACTAATAAGCCATTACTTTTGTATAAAACTTTATAATAGTTGCATTGTCCATCATAACTATTGTCTAAATCATCCTTAAAGGTAATTTCTTCTTCTTAGAAAAGATCCACTTCTCAATCTGATTCTTTAGACTCATTTTCTAATAAGAAATGTGCATCAATGACCTCTTAAGGTCCTCATCTAAGGATATATTGTTTCATTTTACATTTATTTGAATAATGTCCTATTTTTTTTCATTTATAACAGACAATCGTCATTTTCTTCTTTTTCTTCATAATAGGCCTTTTCTTTTCTTTTAATTTATCCTTTGAATAAAAGGATTTTTTTTGGGCTATGGGTTTATAACCCTTTTTTTTTTTTGAATTTTTTAGGATAACTCTAAGATGGATAATTCATTTGTTCACAAAAGTCTCTTAAGGCCTTTCTACCTTAAGATCTCTCCATTTGTAATTGCCTATACAACTAAATACTTTAGAGAAGACTACATCTTTATACCACCTAAAATGAGACTGATTTGGATATCTCAAATTAATAAGTTGTTTATATATCTTATCAATTAAGATGATTGTACCAATGAAATGATTAGTAATAATGTATATTAGTATTTAACACAATTAAATAATTAGAGCCCTTACTTTGTTTTTGTAGCAAAAAATATCTGTTATTGATCCCACCACCCTTTAAATTGTTCTATAAATCCACTTACTAAAAACTTATTTGAGGATCAAAATTACGCTTTAATTTTGCAATGCTGGCAAAAATCATCATATAGTGGAGTAAAATGAGAATCTTATGTTCAAACATCTTATCTAGATTTCATTCTACGATACTACTATCATCATACTGTACATAATTGTACTCAATTGTTCCTTTAATAAGAGATTGACTGGAGTTGGTTTTGGATAGTATAATTTGGTAAGGACTTTATTAAAAGTTATTTTGTTAATTCTCCTAATTTCCTTCTCATAAGTAGGTGATGTATTCTATTTTGATAAAATTTTATCCACATAATTTTTGGACTAAAAAAATTCTTCTTTTTTAATTTGTTCCTTTTCTCCTATGACAGAAACTTTTTTTCTTTTAATCCAAGGTTTTTTAACCTTTTAACTATCTCATCAATTGATTTTATTTTTTTCAAAATTTTTACCTAACATGTTATCATACACTTGTTTTGAAAGCATGAGTTTAAATAAAATCCTTTTTTCTTGGAGATTATTGAACTATCTTTTTAATCTTTTCTTCAACTTTATTAAACTAATTACTTATAAAATTACTATAATTTTTTTGTTGTATTATAGCACTAGCAGATACTTCAGTTTTATATGGTGAAGTTATAACTTCACTATTTCTACTTTTTAACTTAGATTTAAAGTAGGAGGGTGAACACTAATAACCTTTTTTCCCTTTTAGGTAGTGTATTCTTGATATATTTTTCTAAGGACTGTACACTCCCTTGGGACAAAAAAATTTAAGAAAGATTTTTTCTTTTATAAGTGAAAATATCTACTACTCTCATTTTAGTAGTATACCTTTTATAACATTTACATCATAAGTCATATTCTTTTTCATTAAAGGTTATAAAAAACTATTTTCTTTTTACATTATTTTCAAGAGAGTAAAATAACATTTTTACCTTTTCATCTACCTTATTTACAACTTTAAGGATATAGAGACTTTTATTCTCATCTTGATATCCTATATCAAATAAAGAAGGAGACCTATACCTATAAACTTGACTAGATGTTTCTAGTGGTTCATTAACCACAGAAGTAAGAGTTAAATGAGAAAAGTCAACTTTATAATAAGTTTGACTAACCTATTTTCTTATTCTTCTAATACCTTCTAGTTCAATAATTAGTATTGAAGGGGTGAAGGATCTAGGTTTAATTTTTTCTTTTCCTTTTTTTGATGTTTGAGCTCACACTTCTAGATGAAACAAATCGAATTTTAACATCCTTATTTTTGTATCCTATTATTTCTTCAATTTGTCTATTCACCTATTTAATAGGTTCAATTTGTTTTTTCCAAAATCCATTTCTCAGGTAATTTAACTTTATCCTAAGCAATTGTTTTTGGAACCAAAATATTAGCTTTTGACTTATTAGTTAAAAACAATGTTGTAGTCCCTTTGTTTGTATATCTTGATGAAATTTTATTAATTGTTAAGACAGTGATATTCATAACCTTATAATATATCTTGTACATAAGGATTAGATTTTTTTAAGTAGGCATCATATCAAATTTTTCAGTTTTAATATCCAAATATAAAGTATATATCAAATTAGGATCTAAAAAAGACAGAGTAAAGTTAAAAAAAACATAAGAACCAAATAGGTTTGTCATTTAAAGTTGATTCAATTACTCCTAATAAAGAGTCATGAAACCTATTTTGTATTTTATCACAAACACAAATAAAAGTTGAGTTTTTAAACATAGTCTAGTAGCAAGTTTTAATGCTACTCATATCATCCCAACATGAAGAAATTTATACTTTTGTTGATGTAAGCTAATAAGCTTCTAGGATAAGTATAAAGAAATCATTATAACCTTGAGATAAGAGTAATGCTTCTTTAATTATTTTAATAACATAATCATTTTTTGTTAAGAAACATCCTTGTTTATAAACATGGGAAGAGAAAGAAGATGGGAGAGTCTAATTCTACAAGTAGTTATTATCTAAATCTTTACTAATAATTATCTCTCTATTTCTATTCCTAAAGAGACTATTACTCCTAAAAAAGTTAATTCGATCTTAACCTATCCATATCTCATGGTATCATTATCAACATCTGACACCATAGCTTTACATGTGATCACAACAAATATAAGCACAAAGGTAGCGCGACTAAGGGTTTCAACTATGAAACACAAATAAATTAAAACTTTTCTCAACAACTTAGAAAGTCATAGGCTTTAATACCATTGCTATCTTAGTAGCATAGAGGATCACATAATACTATAAAACTTAGAGAAGAATTATAAGCATGAAGATATAAAACAACAACACTTATATTTAAAAGCTTTAAAGAAGTAATGAATTGGCTTACTCATAAAAATAAAACTTTCATTGATTAAAATGTCATTACAAGGGTATATTTGACTGTGAGACAAAAGGAAGAAAGATATAAGGGGAATGAGGAGGAGAGAGAACTCAATTCTAGAGAAAATTGGACCCTACCTCTAGGAGTAACTAAGAGGTCTTTTTATACAAGAGAAAAGGTATTAACTATTATTGAAGAAATATATTTTTTTTAAGTAAAGTTGTCCTTAATTCCTTACTTTTATAAAGTAGTTTTAATAAAAGTTGTATGATAGGTCCCATGACTACTTTTTCACCAAAAATAGTTTTGCCTTTATAACTCATACAAATCCTGTGAATCTTGCATGATGTTATCATTAAGGTGTTTTTAACAACTTTTGGTTACATGTCTTATTCAAGTTAGAGCATTTTAGCCATCATTTTTAATAACCTTTTTTTTTTTTAAATTGACTCCATTAAAATCTTTAAAATCTCTTTTGGATTATAAGAAGTGGGTTTGGGTGGTGGAGCTTTAGGTCTATTTACACAAATAACTCTTTTTTCATTGTAGACTCTATCATCAAAGAAATCAAATTTCTCTCACCATTGAATATTAATCCTTTATGTTGACCATGGAACATGCTTAATATCCATATCTAGGACATTGACTTGCTTGGCTATTATAGTATAACGCCACTTAATAATCCATGGGACATAATACCAAGCTACAAACATTAATAAGGGTCCTTAACCCTTCCATTCATTTCATAAAACTATTCATAAATAGGTCTTAATTTGTGAGGTAAGGTTAGATGATATAAATCCCATTTGAAAAACCATGTTTTAAACTAATTCATTTTTTTTTTATTGTTTGGAAGATGTATCTGAATGAACCAACTAAATTTCCTTTACCTATTTTTATATAATAAGGCTCTTTCTCATACTTCAATATAATCAAAGTAATTATAGGATTTACCATTCTACTACTTTTTCACATTTTTGTAGTTGAAGAGATCACTTTGCCAATCTTCTGGATAAAAAACTTTCTTCATCTTGAATTTGGTGTAGGTCCAATCTTTAAAGGCATAACCAAATCTAGATCTTTATGGATCATTTATTTCATTTTTACAAATCTCTAAATGTCTCAATCTCATATTTATAGGCCTGACCTTTATGGGTATTTGAGTTTCATTAAAAATCATCTCATAAAATAATTCTACATGTTTTATCCTATTCTAAAATGTTGTAGGAATTTTCACACAAACCAATGTTTCTAATTTTTCCCATATCTCCTATATTTTAATTTGAATAACAAGAGTATTGATTTTTTCTTGTAAACATTTATTTCACTTCACTTTGAAAAAATCAAATGAATCTTAGTCACTCGATTGTATCTTAAACTTTGTTTTTGCAAGTAAGCTAGTTCATTACTTCTTTAAAGCTTTTAAATATTTATAAGTGACGTTGTAATTCTCCTCTAAGTTTTATATTATTATGTGATTTTATGTGCTACTAAGATAGGAATGATGTTAGAGTTTATGACGTTTTATGTTGTTGAGAAAAGTTTTAGTTTATCTATATCTCATAATTGAAACCCCAAGTCATATTGCCTTTGTGGTCATGTTTATCGTGATCTAGTGTAAAGAGTTGTGGTGTAAGACAATGATAGTAATACCATGAGATATGGATATGTTAAGATCAAATCAACTTTTTAGGAATAACAATATCTCTAGGAATAGAAATAGAGAAATAAATATTAGTGAAAATTTAGATAATAACTACTTGCAAAATTGGACTCTCCCATCTTTTTCCTCTTCCCATGGTTATAAATAGGGAAGTTTCTTAACAAAAAATGATTATGTTATTAAAATAGTTGAAGAAGCATTACCCTTATCTTAGGGTTATAATGATCTTTTTCTACTATACTAAAGGCTTATTAGCTCACTTTAATATAAAAGTATAAATTTCTTCATGTCAAGATGGTACAAGTAGCATTAAAACCTACTACTAGATTGAGTTTAAATAACTCAGCTATTATTTATGTTCATGATAAAAGACATAATAAGTTTCATGACTTCTTATTAAGAGTAATTAAATCCATTTTAAGTGACAGACCTATTTAGTTCTCATGTTTTTTGAACTTTTCTCTGTCTTTATCAAATCCTAATTTGATACATGGTTTATGTTTGGATATTAAAACAAAAGGATTTCATATGATACCTCCTTTGGAAAATTTAATCCTTATTTATAAGGTACATTATAAGGTTACAAACATCATTGTCCCATAAATTAAAGAAATTTTAGCAAGATATGCAGACAAAGGGAATACAACATTATTTTTGACTAATAGATCAAAAGCTAATAGTTTGGTCCTAAAAACAATTACTTGGAATTAGGTTAAATTACCTTAAAGATAGATTTTGGAAAAAGTAGTTCGATTTACTCCATCTAAAAGTGTGAGGATAAACCTTAAAAAAGGAAAAAGAAAATGTTAAACCTATATTCTCTACCTTTTTAGTATTAATTATTAAACTAGAAGGTATTAGAAGAACAAGAGAGACCTCAACTTCTACTTCTGTGGTTAATGAGTCACTAGAAACATCTAGTTAGGCTTTTAAGTCTACGTTTACTTCTTTATCTAATATGAGATATTAAGATGAGAATAAAAGTTTTTATGTCTTTGAAGTTGTAAATGAGTTAGATGAAAAGGTAAGAGAGTTATTTTATTCTTCTAAAAATATTGTAAAAAAATAATAATTTTTTATAACCTTTAATGAGAATTAATGAGTTATGGTGTAAATGCCATAAAAGGTACATTGCTGAAATGGGAGCAGTAGATATTTTCACTTATTTGGAAAAATTCTATAAAATTAAGAAAAAATCTTTCCCAAATCTTTTTATTTCAGAGGAGTGAATGGTCCTTGAAAGAACATATTAGGAATACATTATCAAAAAGGGAAAAGGGTTATCAATATTTACCCTCTTGCTTTAAATATAAGTATAAAAGTATAGTGAGATCATAGTTTCACCATATAAAGTTGAAACATCTATTAGTGCTTTTATATAGTAAGAAAATTATACTAATCTTTGTCTTCAATCTATAGCTAATCAGTTTAATAGAGTTGAAGAAAAGATTGAAGAGATAGCTTAACAATCTATAAGACCTTTAGTTAAACCAAAGATAGAAAAAAAGGTTTTATTTAAACTCATGCCTTCAAAAGAAGTAGATTATAACATGTCAAGTGAAAATCCTAAAAAATTAGAATTAATTGACAAGATAGTCAAAAGGTTAAAAAACCTTGGATTGAAAGAAAAAGAAGCTTTTGTTCTAAGAAAAAAGGAATAGATTAAAAAAAAAAAGTCTTCAAAATTCAAAGATTATATGGATAAAATTTAAAAAATGTTCTTATCAAAACTTAATCCATCACCTTTTGATAAGAAGGAAATCATGCAAAATTGACAAAATGACATTTAATAAAGTCCTTATCAAATTATACTATCCAAGACTAACTTTAATCGACTTGTTATTCAATGAACAATCTAAGTATGATTATGTACAATATGATGGTAGTAGTATCATATAATGGAATTTGGATGGGAAGTCTAAACATCATATTCTCATTTAACTTCATTATATGATGATGTTTGCACTACTATAAAATCAAAGGGTAATTCTAACTCTCAAATAGTAAGGTTTATAGCAAGTGAATTTACAAGGCAATTTAAAAGCTAGCAGGATTTTTATTTGTGAAAAAAAAGCTAAATCACAGATATTTTCTGCTATAAAAAAAAAACCCAGGGCTTTAATTATCTAATTATGTTAATATACTAATGTACACTATTACTAAGCATTTTATTGATACCACCACCTTATTAATTCAAAGGACATATGATTAACTCATTAATTTTAAATGCCCAGACCTATCTCATTTTAAGTGGTATAAGGATGTACTGTTCTCTAAAGTATATACCAAAGAAGATAGAGTATTTTTTGGAAGGAAAAATTTCTTAGTGGATTACATACCTTATTTGCCAAATAAGTGAAAGATAAGTTAAATTTCTATCACATTAAAGTTGTTGGTAACTTTAACTACACATAAAGAGAATTGGTTATGGAGGTAGTAGCAGAAGGGGTTAAACTCTATAATGAGATAAAACTATAAAGACAATTACAAAAGGAGAAATCTTGGAGTATAAAGGCCTTAGGAGACTTCTATGAACAAATGGGTCATCCACCCTAGAGTTATCCTAAAAAATTCAAAAAGAAGGGTTAAAAATATATAACTCAAAAGAAATCCTTTTATTCAAAGGAAAAATTAAAAGAAGAGAAAAAACCTATTCTATAGAAAAAGAAAAAGACAATTGTCTGTTATAAATGCAAAAAATTAGGATATTATTTAAATAAATGTAAAATGAAACAAGAAATCAAAGAGTTATCTCTGAATAAGGACCTTAAAAGGTCATTGATGCACATTTTCTTATTAAAAAGTGAGTCTAAAGAGTTAGACTTAGAAGTAGACCTTCTTAAGGAAGAAGCTAACTTTGAATCTAATTTTAACGAAGGTAATAGTTCTAATCAATGATGCAATTATTATCAAACTTTATGAAAAAAATATTAACTCATTAGTCCTTACAAAAAAACATAATTTGATATTATATCTTATTGATAAAATTATAGATCCAAAAGAGAAAAGAAAATAGTTAGAAAAATATCTTTATTTGACGCAAGATAATACAAAAATCAAAGAGTCAGAACAAGATTATAGTTTAAAAACTGTTATTCAAAAAATTAGAAATAATCATTCTAGTTTAAAAACTAAAATTGTAAAACCCTTTTTAAAGAGTTTAAAATTGAAATCAATTAGTTAAAAGTTGAAATCAAAGAGTTAAAAGAAAGAGTATTAGTTTTAGAATCAATGTTTGATAAGGTAGAAATTACTCCAAACATTCTAGATACCTCTTTAAAAAGGAGTTATGTACTCTTAAATATCTCAATTTTATTAATAGGGTTATTACCCATAAATGACATACTAAAATTACAATTGTAATTAATAAAAAATATATTTTCTTTGTCATTGTTGTAATTGATTCAAGCATTAATATGAATTGTATTAATAAGGAAATAGTCTCTTCAAAATACTTTTCAAAAATAACTAAAATGTTTAATACTACAGATAAGAGTAAGCTTATTATTAGATACAAGATATCACAAACAGTAATATGCAATAAGAGGATTTGCATCAAAATTCCTTTTTATTGGTTAAAAACTTATGTTAGGATGTTCTCTTGGCAAATCCCTTCTTGCACATGCTATATTAGTGATAAGGGATTCACTTGGAGATAAACGAAAAGCTTATTAGTTTTAAATTTCTATTAGTGATAAAGGATTCACTTGGAGATAAACGAAAAGCTTATTAGTTTTAAATTTCTATATACTCCGTAATATAATGAAATATATTTACTTCAAAAAAAAAACACAAAGATTTATTCAATCTTTTCAAAGTGAAGTAAAAAATAAATATTTATAAGAAAAAATTAATACTCTTGTTATTCAAGTTAAAATACAATAAATACAAAAAAAAAAAATTAGAAACCATGGTTTGTGTGAAAATTCCTATGATTTTTTGGAATAGGAAAAGGCATGTAGTAGAATTATCGTACAAGATGACTTTTAATGAAAGTTAAATACCTATAAAGCTAGACCTATAATTATGGGACCAAGGCAATTAAAGATCTATAAAAATAAAATACATGATCTCTTAAAGAAAGGGTTTATTAGAAAAAGTAATAGTTATTGGAGTTTCCTAGTATTTTATGTTAAAAATGTTGCAGAATTAAAAAGAGGAGTTCCACAATTAGCTATTACTTACAAACTTTTAAATAAGTTATTAAGATGGATTAAGTATCCTACATCTAATAAAAAAATTGCTTAAAAGGCTTTATAAAATTTAAATATTTTCAAATTTTGATATAAAATTTGGTTATTAGTAAATCTAGATTCATAAAAAAGATAAATATAAAACAACATTTATAGTTCCATTTAGACATGTTAAATAGAATGTAATGTCATTTAGGTTAAAAAATGCACCCTCTGAGTTTTAGAAATCTATAAATGAAATATTTAATACTTATTTAGCATTTACAATTGTTTATTTCAATACTTATTCTCTAATACTATCAAGTAAAATTTGAAACATCAAAACCTTTTCTTAAAGGTTACTAAAAATGTTGGTCTAGTAGTTATTGCTAAAAACTAAGGTTAGATTCCTGGGGCACTTCATCGAAAATAAAACTATTGTTTCCATTGAAAGAGCAATTGAGTTTATCTCTAATTTCTTGCTAAAATAACAGACAAACAACAATTGCAATGATTTTTGGGATGTTTGAATTATATTTCAAAATTTTATAAAGGGTTAGCTTATGATACTAAACCTATTTTTGAAAGATAAACAAAAAAATTTGCCAAACTAGACGGATGAGCCTATGAAGGAAGTTAAGAAAATTAAAATAAAAACAAAAGAACTACAATGTTTAACCCTTCCTTATCCTGATGCTTTTAAAATAGTCAAAACTGATGCATCAAATAAAGGATATAGAGGAATCCTTAAACAAATAATTGGTTTGCTTCACTTTAAAAGTCTAGAAAGGAGATAGAGTTAATTACTCTACTATAAAGAAAGAAATTTAAGCAGTTGTGCTATGCATTAAAAAATTTGAAAGTGATCTATTAAATCAGAAATTTCTATTAAGGATAGATTTTAAGGCAGCAAAGAATGTCCTTATTAAAGGTGTTAAGAATATTGCTTTTAAACAAATCTTTACCTAATGACAATGAATTTTATTGATGTTCAAATTTGATATCATGTTTATTAAAGAAAATTCAAATTCTCTACCTAATTCCCTAACTCTCGTACAAGGACCTCAATCCCTAATAAAGTCAGTTAATTCTTCAATCAAAGATGCAAAATCAAAAGAAATAGATAAACTTTGTAGTAATGCTTATACGTGAGCTTTAGATAAATCTATAACGTATCCTTTAATTTCAAAGCACATAGACTTTTTATGTGTTATTGAGAATAATTACACTTAATTTAAACCTAAGGAGGTTGATCAGTTTTATCTTAAGGATGACATATATCCTCATAACAATATAAAGGATTGCTTACACTATTAACAAATATTGCATGAAATAGGTTCAGTGGTTATTAAACCTATAGAAAAAGGATCTGGATTGGCTTATGGCTTTAGAGATTAGGCCTATGCTAAATTCAAGATAAAGAAAATTCTTTATCTAAAAGATTAGCAAGGTGATCTATTTAGTTATGAAGATTTAAAGGAATGGTGAAAGGTTAAATCTTATAATTACTTCGATTATATTGAAGCATGGGAAAAAGCATTATTATATGAAAATAGGCAAAAGAAATTCAATTGGTTCATTCAAATACATTTTTTGAATGAATTGAAGAAATTTTTTAATGGGTTTAAGATCTAGTTTTTCAAATAGGTTACATCATTTAACCCTGCCTCACAAAGTGAGAACGATTTATGAATAATTTTATGAAGTAAATGATGAAGTTAAAGACTCATTATTGATGTTTGCTGCATGGTATCACATCTTATGGATTATCAAATGAGATTACATTATTATGCAAAGCAAGCCAACATTATGGATATGGACATTAAGCATGTTCCATGGTTGGCACAAAAGATTAATATCTGGAAAAGGAGTCATTTGTATAAATAGGCCTAAATCTCCACCTTAATGATGACATTATGCAAGATTCTTAAGAACCATATGAGCTATAAGAGATAAAACTACTTTCAATGGAAAAGGAGTCATAGGACCTAATAGATAGTTTTTACTAAAGCTACTTTAACAAAAGAAAGGAATCAAGGACAACTTTACTTTAGAAAAGAGATTCCTTCGATAATGGTTATCACATTTTCTTGATCTCCCGGCTACTCCTAAAGACAGAGTCCAAGTTCCTTCCTTCTAAGATTAAGTCTCTCTCTCTCTCTTTCTCTTCTCTCCCTTGGTAAAATAAACACTTGTAATGACATTTGGTTCAATAAAAGCTTTATTCCTATAAGTAAGCTATTTCTACTATTTTCATATAAGTTTTTATAAATTTTGTAGCTTTATATCTATCTTTACATATTTTAATATCCCTTTATATTTTTGTGAGATCCTTTGTTATTAAGATAGAAATGGTATTAGAGTCTGTGACCTTCAAAAGTGTTGAAGAAAGTTTTAGTTTATCTTTATCTCATAGTTGAAACCCTAAGTCATACTACTTTTGTGTTTGTGTTTGTCATGATTAGGTGTGTAGAGTTGTGGTATAAGACATTAATAGTGATACCATGAGATATGGATAGGTTAAGATCTAAAAGACTTTTTAACAGTAATAGTCTCTTTAGGAATAGAAATAAAGAAATAATTATTAGTGAAGATTTAGATAATAATTATTTGTAGAACTAAATTCTTCCTTCCTCTTCACATGTTTATAAATTGGGAAGTTTCTTAACAAAAAAATGATTATGTTATTAAAATAGTTGAAAAAGCATAACCCTTAACTTAAGGTTATAATGATTTCTTTTTGCTATCCCAAAAGCTCGTTAGCCCACATCAACAAAAGTATAAGTTCATTTATATTGGGATGGTACAAGTAGCACTTAAACCTACTACTAGATTGAGTTTAAATAACTCTACTATCACTTGTATTTATGAAAAAAGACATAAGAGGTTTCATGACTTTTTATTAAGAGTAATTGAATCCACTTTGAGTGACGAAGCTATTTAGTTTTCATGTTTTTTGAACTTTATCTTTATCAGATCTTAATTTAATGTGTACTTTATGCTTGGATATTAAAAACTAAAAGATTTGATATGATGCTTGCTATGGAAAATTTAATCCTTATTTATAGGATACATTATAAGGTTATGAACACCACTATCCCAATAATTAAAGAAATTCTAGTAAGATATTCAAACAAAGGGACTATGACATTATTTTTGACGAATAAGTAAAAAACTAATCTTTTGATTCCTTAAGCAATTGCTTGGTATCAAGTTAAATTACTTAAGAAATGGACTTTAGAAAAAAATTTTGAACTTGTTAAACAAACATTAAGATGGATTAGGTATCATATACCTAACAAAAAACATTTACTTAATAAGCTTTATGAAGCCCAAATATTTTCAAAATTTGATATGAAACTAGTTATTGGAAAATCTAGATTCATGAAAAAGATAAATATAAAATAACATTTATAGTTTCATTTGGACATTTTGAATGAAATGTAATGTCATTTGAGTTAAGAGCAAATCAAATTTCAACATCCTTATCTTTATATTCAATAATTTCTTCCATTTGTTGATTTACTAGTTTAACAAGTTTGATAGGTTTTTATAAAGTCCATTTCTCAGGCAATTTAACTTGATCCCAAGAAATTGTTTTTGGAACCAACACATTAGCTTTTGACCTATTCGTCAAAAACAATGTTGTAGTCTCTTTGTCTACATATCTTGCTAGAATTTCTTTAATTCTTAGAACAATGGTGTCCATAAACTTATAATGTATCTTATAAATAAGAATTAGATTTTATGAAATATACATCATATCAAATCATTTAGTTTTAATATCTAAGCATAAAGCATGCATTAAATTAGAATCTAACAAAGATAAAGTAAAGTTTAGAAAACAAGAAAGCCAAATAGATCCATTACTTAAAGTGGATTCAACTACAGCTAATAAGGAATCATGAAATCTATTATATCTTTTATCATAAACATAAATGATAGCTGAGTTATTTAAACCAAGTCTAGTAGCAGGCTTTCGTGTTACTTATACCATCCCAATATGATTAACTTATACTTTCATTGATTTAACCTAATAAGCTCTTGGGATAGTAAAAAGAAATCATTATAATCTTGAGTTAAGGGTGGTGCTTCTTCAACTCTTTAAAGGTAGCTCCTTCACTAAAAAGGTTTATTTCTAAGTTTGACTCTTTAGACTCACTTTTTAATAAGAAAATGTGTGTTAATGACCTTTTCAAGCCCTTTATCTAGAGATAACTCTTGGATTTTTCACTTCATTTTACATTTATTTGAATAAGTTCTATTTTTGGCATTTATAATAGGATTGTCTTTTTCTTTTTCATGTGTGAACTAGGTTTTTTCTTTTCTTTTGATTTATCTTCTTAATAAAATGTTTTCTTTTAAGTTATGGGTTTATAATTCTTCTTCTTACATTTTTTTGGATAATTTCGAAGTTAATAACCCATTTTCATTTTGCAACTACTATTATTCGAATGAATTTGAAAATATGGGAAGATTGTTTACTGTACATTGAGTTTGCATATAATTGGAGTGTTTATTTTACTACTAGTTACTCTTTATTTGAAATTGTATATGGTTTTAATCTTTTGACTTCTTTGGATTTAGTGCCTACATTTGTTGATGAGTATGCTAGTTTAAATGGTAAACACTAGGCTAACATGGTGAAGAAATTACATGAGAAGGTGTAGCAACATATTGTAAAAAAAATTGAGCAATATGCACCCTATGTAAACAAGAGGCGAAAGAAGGTGGTGTTTGAACTTAGTGATTGGGTTTGGGTGTATATGCATAAGGAATAGTTCCTAGCTCAAAGGCTTTCAAAGATACAACCTAAAGAAGATGGTCCATTTCAAGTAGTAGCAGGAATTCATGACAATGCCTATAAGTTAGATCTTCTTAGTGGGTATAAAGTGAGTGGAACATTTAATGTTTATAATCTTTCTCATTTTGATGTAGATGATGATTTGAGGATGAATCCTTTTGAGGAGAAAGGGAATGATGAGAAGCTTGGAGATGATGCATGGAAGGCTTCAAAGAAAACAAGATATCCATTACACAATTTATAAGGTCTAATAATGCAAACTAAAGACAAAAAGATGAAAGAAACACTAAATGGGTTGATTGAAGACATTTGGGCCAACTAAATTACAAATGATTTGAATCCAAGCTTGAAAGAGAGTCAACACTTTATTAATATGATTGAAGTGTTTAATGGGTCAACATTATGTAATAGCATTCGCTCTTAAATAAGAGTTTGTCCTAAATAATTTTTTGTTATAAAAATGAAAGTTTTTTAAATAAGAATTTGTCTTTAATAAGATTTGTCCTAAATAGGAATTTATACCTCTTTTAGGTTTGCTATCTTAGCTTATAAATAAGCACCTCCTTGTAAGCTTTAAAATCAAGTAATTTGAGAGAAATAAAAAACAACAACTTTCTCTTTCGATTCTTTCAAGAACTAGAGAACTTATCAAGAAGTAACTCTTTTTATAGCATTTAACTTGACTTATCACTCCCAATTCCCTTCTTTTCTGAAGTGTGATGTTCATATTCTTCTTAATACCCTAGGTTTATGTTCCTTTGAGTATTGAGCCTGGGGTTTGTGTGATTAAAGTTTGACTTAACTTTCTTAGGTATTGTTTTGATTCCTTGTGTGCATTGGGGCCCTAAGCCATGTCTTTTGGGGTTCATATCACAAGATGTTGATTGGAGTTGGTCTAAAATAGTATAATTTTGTAGGGATTTTATTAAAAGTCATTTTGTCAATATACATAGATTCATTCTCATAAAAGGTAATAGGTTTTTTTGTATTGGATTTTGCCCTAATAAGAACATATTTTGAATTTTATCATCATGGCCTTTGGTTTCTGAAGATTCTTTTTCTTTAATATATTCCTCTTTTTCTAAAATAGAGGTTTCTTTTTCTTTCAATCCAAGGTTTTTTAATCTTCTAACTATCTCATCAACCAATTCTGCTTTCTCAAGATAAAAACTATCATATTATAATTTATTTCTTCTAATAACATGGGTTAAAATACAACCCCTTTTTTCATCCCTAGTTTAACTAGAGGCCCTAAAGCTTGATAAGCTATCTCTTCAATCTTTTCTTCAATTCTATTAAGCTGATTGCCCATAAACTGAAGACAAAAACTAGTATAATTTCCTTGCTATATAACAACACTAGTAGATGCTTCAGCTTTGTATAAAGAGGCTATAATGAGTTTTAGCAAATGAGTTCTTATAGTTAAAGGTGGAGACTTGTTAGGAAGAAATGAAGAGGACTTGTTAGGAAGAAATGAAGAGACTTATTATTCCAAAATTAAACCATTGCTTACTTGTAAAAAAAGCTTATAATGATCATTGACTCCTTTGTTTGATAGAATTTGTTGGATTCAAACTACCGAATGCGTACATATGTGCTTGTTGCAATGAATATAAAATTTGTTGCCAACATATAAGTTAATTTCAAGATCATTTTGCACGAATGAGTTCTTTCAATGCAAGGGTGGAGACTTGTTAAGAAGAAATAAAGAGATAATCTCATTATTCTGAACTTGAACCACTGCATACTTATAGAAGAAAACTCATAATGATCAATGACTCCTTTATTTGATGTAATTCAATGGATTTGAACCACCAAATGTATACATATGTGCATGTTGCAATGAATATAAAGTTTGTTGACAATGTAAAAGTTAATTTCAAAATCATTTCATATGAATGAGTTCTTGCAGTGAAAGGTATAGCCTTGTCAGGAAGAAATAAGGAGACAGTCTCATTATTAAGGAATTGAATCATTGCATAATTATAAGAGAAGCTAATAATGATTAATGTCTCCTTTGTTTGATGGAATTTAAAAGATTCTTAGTACCACATACATGTTTGTTGTAGTGAATATAAAGATTGTTGCTAACGTAGAAGCTAATTTTAAAATCATTTTATGCAAATGAGTTCTTCCAATAAAAGGTGGAGCCTTGTTAGGAAGAAATAAGGAGACAATCTCATTATTAAGGAATTAAACCATTACATACTTGTAAGAAAAGCTAATAATGATCAATACCTCCTTTGTTTGATAGAATTAAGCTAAAAATCTATTGAATTCCATCAAACAAAGGAGGCATTAATCATTATTAGTTTCTCTTATAAGTATGTAATGGTTTAATTCCTTAATAATGAGATTGTCTCCCCATTTCTTCCTAATAGGGCTTCACCTTTCACTATAAGAACTCACTAGTGCAAAATGATTTTGAAATTAACCTTTACATCGGTAACAAACTTTATATTCATTACAACAACCACATATGTACACCCTTGGTGGTTTGAATTAATCAAATTACATCAAACAAAGGAGTCATTGATTGTTATAAGCTTTATTCAATATGATGAGTATAAAGATAATCGAACTCTTTCTACTTATGATGATATTATGCAAGATTTCCAAGACCTATATGAGTTGTAAAGAGAAGGACAAAACACTTTCAATGGACAAAATGTTATAGGCCAGCTTTAATAAAGCTACTTTAGCACAAATGGAGGAAAATGGAAAATAAAGGAGCATTCCACTTAAAAAATTAGATTCCTCCCATGATGGTTATCACCTTTTTCTATGTATAAATAGATCTCCCCTAAGCTAAGGGAAGCAGAGTCCAATTTGCTTCTTTCTCCCTTATTTGTAATAGATCTCTCCTCCTTCTCCTCCCTTTGTAACATAAGATTCTAACAATTTTCAGTTTTCAATGAAATTTTTAATAAAAAAACCCATTTTGGGGCAATAACTCAATAATTTGGTCAAACTAGCCACAATAATGACCCAGTCCTTTAGCTTGACTCTACTTCCACGATCTATCTTCTTATTTTACTATCCAAGTACTTGTTTCCTTAGAGTCTACTTCATTAAATTTATTTTCCTTTATGTCCCTTTTTTCATTTTCTAATTTTTTGTTTTCCTTTACTTCAATTATGTCTTATTTATTTTATTTTATGAGTTGATTCACTTAAGATTAATCTTCTTCATTTAGCTTGTTTAATTCCCTAAGGAGCTAAAAAAGGGAAGTTAAAAGTGGTAAAAGGTATAAGTGTGGGCTCATTATAAAAAAAGTACACACAGGGGTGACTCACAATAATGGAGAGAAAAACATGAGAAAGTGCATATGAGGTTATTTCTAACGTTCCTAATATAGGTGATGCATATAAGCTTTTTCTCTAAATTTCTTTTGCCTATTTATAGAACTAGACTCATCCTTCTTTATCTTCTTCTTAGGTTTATAAACAGGGAAGTTTCTTTTCTAGGGTTGATTATGTTATTAAAACTATTAAAGAAGCTTTACCCTTAACTTAGGGTTACAATGATTTTTTCTTGCTATCTCAAAAGCTTATTAGCTTTCATTAGCAAAAGTATAAATTTATCCATATTGGAATGGTGCAAATAGCATTAAAACTTACTACTAGACTTGGTTTAAATAACTTAGCAATTATATGTGTTAGAAATAAAAGACATTACCTTTTCCATGACTTCTTATTAGGAGTAATTGAATCCACTTTCATTGTCCCAAGAATTAAAGAAATTTTAGCAAGATATGTTGACAAAGGGACTACTGTATTATTTTGGACTAATAGGTCAAAATCTAATGTAATGATTCCTAAAACAATAGCTTGGGATCAGGTTAAATTACTTGAAAAATGGGTATTAGAAAAGGCAATTGAACATGCTAAACAAGTTAATAAACAAGTGGAAGAAGTAATTGAATTCCAAAATGGGGATGTCAAAATTAGATTTGCTGCATTTAGAAGTGTGAGGTTAAACCTCAAAAAGGGGAAAAAAAAAAGGTTAAACCTAGATTCTCTACCTCATTAGTACCAATCATTAAGTTGCATAAATATGGACAATGATTTTAAAATTAGCTTCTACGTTAGTAACAAACTTTATATTCACTGCAACAAGCACATTTATGGTACTAAGAATTTATTGAATTCCATCAAGCAAAGGAGGCATTAACCATTATTAGCTTCTTTTATAAGCATGCAATGGTCCAATTCCTCAATAATGAGATTGTCTCCTCATTTCTTCCTAACAAGGCTTCACCTTTCACTGCAAGAACTCATTCGTGTAAAATGATTTTGGAATTAAATTTTACATTGGCTACAAACTTCATATTCATTACAACAAGCACAAATGTACACGTTTGGTGGTTTGAATTTATTGAATTACATCAAACAAAGGAGTCATTGATCATTATGAGCAAACAAAGAGGTTAAAGACCCCTTATTGATGTTTGTAGCCTAGTTTCATGTTCCATGGATTATTAAATGGGACTATACCATTATGGCTAAATAAGCTAATATCTTAGATGTGGACATTAGACATGAGTTGCATAGAAAAGTAACAACCAATGTTCTTTTAATTACAAGGAATTCTCCTTTCATTGTAAGGAGTCATTCATATAGAATGATCATGAAATTTACATGTTTGTTTATGTCAAACATTATATTCAATGCAAATTCCTTTAAGCAAAGGAGTTACTGATGTTGATTAATGATTTGTTGTCAAACTTTTGGCTTAATTTGTTGTCATCCATAGTAACTACAAATCCTTAAAGCATTTGAAGGAATAAGTCAAGTTAAACAAGAGACATGCTAAATGGGTCAAATTTATTGAGACCTTAATTTAATATCATTTTATTAGAATAAGGCAATGTAATGAAAGGAGAAACTTGTTAACATGAAATTAAGTGATGGTTTCTTCCTTCATTGATCTTCAACAATCTTTCCATGTTTTCAAATTCATTCAAATAATAGCATGAAACAAAATAGAAAGAGTTTTATTATCTTTTTGGGTCATTTTGAAGATGTATTTGAATGACCAACTAAATTTCCTTTACCTGTTTTCATATACTAAGGCTTTTTTACATGCTTTAATGTAATCAAAGTAATTATAGGTTTTAACCTTCCACCATTCTTTTAATTCATGGTAACTAAAGAGATTTGCCTACCAATCTTTTGGATAAAGAATTTTCTTTATCTTAAATTTGGCATAAGCCAATTCATCGAACCAATTACTCTTATTCCATTAAGTCCTAGATAGGTTTATGAGGATCAAGTGAGAGTTAAGAAAAAGAGTGAATTAAAGAAAGAACATGAGGGTGAGAATAAGAAAAGCAAAGAGAGAACACTTGAAAATGAGTCAAAAAAGAGAGAAAAAAGGTTGAGAATGTTAAGAAGAAAGAGAAAAAATTAGTAAGCATTTATGCAAAAGCAAGTGATGTCAAGGCTACATTTTAAACAAAATAGCCTATGTTTGTACTTTTGTACAAAGATGCTTTGTTTAGTAGTAAAAAGCTTAACCTCTCTTTGCCTTATATTGTTAAATCTCTTTTATAGCATTTTAAGGATATAGTTCCTAGGTGTATTCCAAATGTTTTACCACATATAAGGGGAATTAAAAATCAAATTGATTTTATCCTTGGAGTAGCAATTTCAAACTGACCTACATATAGAAATAACTCGAAAGAGATGCAAGAACTTCAAAGGCTGATTGAAGAGCCCTTGATGAAGGGAAATATGAGAGAAAGCATGAGTTCACATGCAGTTCCCATACTACTTATGCCATAAAAGAATGGGACATCGTGAATGCGCATTGATTGTCATGTAGTCAACAAAATCTCTATAAAGTAATGGCATAGAGGCTGTTTTGATACAAGAGCATAAACTTATTGCATTCTTCAATGAAGAATTAAATGAGGCAGCACTAAATTATCCAATTTATGATAAGGAGTTATATGCATTGGAAAGGGCCTTAAAGATATGGCAACATTATCTTTTGCCTAAGGAGTTCATGATCCATACTAACCAAGAGTCCTTGAAGGATTTGAAGGCACAAGGTAAGTTGAATAAACAACATGCTAAATGAGTGGAATTCCTTGCGACATTTTCTTTTGTGATCAAGTATAAGCAAGGCAAGGAAAACAGTTAATGCATTTTTGTGAAGGTATGTGCTATCTCTACTTTAAATGCAATATTGTTAGGATTTGAGCAAATTAAAGATTTATATGTTAATGATCCTAATTTTGCGAATGTTTTAATGCATGTAAAAAGGCTGTCTTTGGAAATTTTTATAGGCTTGATGGGTTCTTGTTTAGAGAAAATAGGTTATGTATGCCTAAGAGTTGTTTAAAAGAATTACTAGTGAGGGAAGTGCATAAGGGTCATTTCATGGGACATTTTGGTGTTAGAAAAACCTTAGATATTTGAATGATTACTACTTTTAGCTGCACATGAAAAGAGATGTTGAGAGGATGTGCAAGAAGTGCCTTACATGTAATCGAGCTAAATCTAAAGTTTTACTATATGGTCTATAACCTTTACCCATACATAGTGAAACTCGGGTTAACATATCTATGGACTTTGTTTTGGGCTTACCTAGGTCAACAAAATGGAAGGGATTATGTTTTTGTTGTTGTTGATAGGTTTTTGAAGATAACACATTTTATTCCTTGCCATAAAACTAATAATGCAACCAACATAGCAGATTTTAGCTTCAGGGAAATTTTGTGTTTACATGGCATTCTAAGGACTATTGTTTTTGATTGAGACATTAAGTTCATAAGCTACTTTTGGAAAACTTTATAGGGAAAGTTACTAAAGTGGTTAATAGAAATTTGACAGCCTTTATATGCACTATCATTCATAAAACTTGAACTATTGAGAAGAGTGTTTGCCCTATTGATAAGATTCATGGAGGGATTCTAAGGATTCATTGAGCATTCAAGAAGGGTCAAGACACACTCCAAAGATAAAAGGATGAAAGAAGCACTAAATGAGTTGATTAAGGATATTCAAGTCAACCAAATAACCACGGGTGTGAATTTAAGCTTGAAAGAGGACTAAGACTTCATTAATATGATTGAAGTACTTAATGGGCCAAGGTTAAGTAATAAAATCCACTTTTAAGTAAGAGATTGTTATAAAGTGAAAGTTTGCTATAAAATAAGAGTTTATAAAAAAATAGGAGTGTTCCTATATTTTAGAAATATATCATTATCTATAATTTTAGAGTTAGGGTTGTTACTTCAACTTATAAATAGGCTTCATTTCATTGTTAAAAGATATAGGTGATCAATGAAAAAGAGTGAGAATTTTCTCTTTTGATTTTTCATTAAACTTTACGAACTTATCAAGATCATTTTCTTGTAATATTCTAACCCAACTTATCACTCCTGAATTCCTTATTTTTGGAGTATGACATCCATATTCTTCTTTACACCTTTGGTTTGTGTTCCTTTGAACATTAGGCTAGGTTTATGTGTTTTATTATACTCTTTGGGGTTCACATCAGTTGGTATCATAGTTTTAGGGTTTAAATTAAGTTTGCTTATCTAAATTTAAGTTTTTCTCTTATTCTTTTTCTTAGTTGTCTTTTATAACCTTTTGTTCTTTGAATCTACCAAACCCTTATTTATCTTTTCTTGTCGTTAATTTCCTGCAAAAAAAAAAAAGACAAATAGAACAAAACAAAGAAAGAAATAGAAAAAAAAAGAGCAAAAAAAAAAACGAAAAAAAAAAACATTTTAGGGCAATAACTTAATAGTTTGGTCAAACTAACCATAATAATGACTTAGTCCTCTAACTCGACTATACTTCAATGATCTATCTTCTTATTCTATCATCCAAGTACTTATTTCCTTAGAGTCTACTTCATTAAATTTATTTTCCTTGATGTCTTTTTCATTTTCTAATTTCTTGTTTTCCATTGATTCAATTATGTCCTATTTATTTTATTTTGTGAGTTGGTTTGCTTAAGATTAATCTTTTTGATTTAGCTTGTTTAGTTCCTTAAAGAGCTAAAAGAGGGAAGTTAAGAGTGGTAAAAGGCATGAGTGTGGGCTCATTATAAGGAAAGATACTAAAGATAAGTACATATAAGGGTGAGTCACAATAATGGAAAGAAACACATAAGGAAATGCATGTGAGGTTCATGATATAGGTGATGATTCATGAATGAATTCTTTTGAGGAGTAGGGGAATGATGAGATTCATAGTGGTATCATCTAAGGATCCATTAAGCATTTAAGAAGGGATAATGACACAAGCTAATTGAGGATATTCAAGCTAACCAAGTAACAAATGACATGAATTCAAACTTGAAAAAGGACTAAGGCTTCATTAATATGATTAAAGTGCTTAATGGATTGAGGTTAAGTAATAAAATTCACTCCTAAGTAGGAGTTTGTTATAAAGTAAGACTCCACTCCTAAGTAGGAGTTTTTTTGTAATATAGGAGTTTGTTATAAAATATGAGTGTTTTTATATTTTAAGAGTGTATCACTGTCTCAACTTTTAGAATTAAGATTGTTACTTCAACTTATAAATAGACTTGATTTTATTATTAAAATATATAAATGATTGGTGAAAAATAGTGAGATTTTTTTCTTTTGATTCTTCATTGAACTTTTCAAACTTATCATGATTATTGTCTTGTGACATTCTAACCTAACTTATCACTCCCAAATTCCTTCTTTTTGGAGTGCGATATCCATATCCTTTTTTATACCTTTGGTTTGTGTTCCTTTGAACATTAGGTCTAGGTTTATACCTTAGATTTGTGTTCCTTTCAACATTAGGTCAACGTTTTACCCTTGTTAAACCTAATTTAACTTTCTTGGGGTTTTGAATTCCTTGTTTTTCTTATAAGTTTCATTATGCTCTTTAAGGTTGACATCACCTATGTGGAATTCACTTATAATAAAAGCATCCATTTAGTAACTAATTGTTCTCCATTTAAGGTTGTTTATGGCTTGGACCCTTTTACCCAAATTTTGTTTCCAAAAAGATGAGGAAGTTGAATTCTACCCTTATATAGTGGTGGTGCTTATCCATTTGCACTGCCTTTCTACTTCCATTTTCATATGCATCATATCTTCTAATTCCATACAATATGACAACTTAACCACATTAGCCATGCCACAGTTGTTGCATTGCATTAAGCATGAATGATTCATCCACCTTTCTCTCTTTGGCTACTCTTTTATCTTTGTTGTTTGAAATGATTGAAACCTGAAAAGAATTGCTAGAAAAATAACATCATAACTCTCCCTTACATGTTTCACTCCACTCTTCATAGTATGACAATCACACTCGTGTTTGTACACTATATAAATTTGGCTTTTCTCTATAATATTGCTTACACTGTGATGTGAATCCTAAAAAGCATAATGAAACCAACAAGAAAAATAAGGAATTCAAAACCTTAAGAAAGTTAAATCAAGTTTAACAAAAGTAAAACTTTGACCCAATGTTTAAAGGAACATGAACCAAGGTTATAAAGAAGGATATGGATTCCACACTTTAGAAAGAAAGGATACAAGAGTGATAAGTCGGATTGGAATGCCACAAGACAATAATCTTGATAAGTTTGCAAATTTAAATGAAAAACTGAAAAAGAAAATTTCCACTTTTTTTCACCCATGATCTATCCCTTTTAACAATGAAATCAAGCCTATTTATAGGATGAACTAACAACTCTAACCCTAAAAATAAGAAAAACTTCCTAAATAAGCTGACAACAAATGAATTAGTGTTGGTTCGGTCAAATTCGTAGAGCCATATGTCTATCATCAAACCAATTCACCACTAGCTCATGACTGACTCCATTCCAACCTTCTAGCAGCAAACTAGTCTTGTAACCAATTTTATAACTAGTCCACTCCTTGTCCTCCATTTTTTAGACTTTACTGAAGTGGACAACCCCAAAAAGATGTGGCTTAGGGACCCAATGCACAGAAGCAATCAAAGAACAACCAAGAAAACTAAATCAAACTTTAATAACACAAACCCTAGACCTAACATTCAAAGGAACACAAACCTAGGGTATTTAAGAAGGATATGGACGCCACACTCCATAAAAGAAAGGAATTGGAAGTGATAAGTCCAGTTGATCACCACAAGAAAAAGTACCTCTTAATAAGTTTTTTAGTTCTCAAAAGAACCGAGGGAGAAAACCCTTGCTTTCTATTTAACTCAAAATTGTCTGATGTTTTAGAGCTTACAAGGAGGTGCCTATTTATAAGCTAAGACAACAATCTTAAAGAGGCACAAATTCCTACTTAGGACAAATCCTTTTTTATGAGGAATTCTTATCTAAGGACAAATTCCAGCACAGACAATAAATTCCTATTTAAGAGTGAATGCTATTACTTAACCCTGACCCATTAGGTACTCTAATTATATTAATAAGGCTTAGACTCTCTTTCAAACTTGAATTCACACCATTTGAAACTTGGTTAACCTGAATGTCCTCAATTAGCCCATTTAGTGTCTCTTTCATCTTTTTGGCTCTAACTTGTGTTATTAGGCTTTTTGGAATATGCAATGGACCTTTTGCATCCTTTGAAGCCTTCCACCCATCATCTCTAAGGTTCTCATCATTCCCCCTCTCCTCAAAAGGATTTGTCCTCAAATCATCACTTACATCAAAAGGGGAAAGATCAAAAACATTAAATGTTGCACTCACATTATACTCACTTAAAAGGTCTAACTTATAAGCATTGTCATTAATTCATACTACAACTTGAAATGGACCATCTCCTCTATGTTGTAGCTTTGAACGCTTCTAAGCTGGGAATCGTTCCTTACGCATATGCACCCAAACCTAATCACCAGGTTTAAACACTACCTTCTTTCGCCCTTTGTTGACATGGGATGCATATTGCTCAATTTGTTTTTCAATATGTTGCCGCACCTTCTCATGCAATTTTTTTTTACCATGTTAGCCTTGCATTCACCATCTAAGCTAGCATACTCATCGATAGGTATAGATACCAAATCCAAAGAAGTCAATGGGTTAAAACCATATACAATTTCAAATAAAAAGTAACTAGCAACAAAATGAACACTCTTATTAGATGCAAACTTGGCATGCGGTAAACAATCTTCCCATATTTTCAAATTCGTTTGAATAATTCAATTAACCACCTCAGTTTACCCATCAATTTATGGATGACAAATAGTTAAAAATAATAGCTTAGTACCTAATTTACCCCATAACATCTTCTAGAAGTAGCTTAAGAACTTTATATCTCTCAATCTAAAATAATGCTCTGCGACATGCCATGTAAATGTACTACTTCTTTAAAAAATAAGTTAGTTACATTACTTGCATCACCAGTTTTATGGCATAGGATAAAGTGGGCCATCTTTGAAAACCTATCAACAACGATAAATATAAAATCCCTACCCCTTTTTTATTGTGGCAATCCTGGTACAAAGTCCATAGATAAATCAACCTAGGGATAGCTAGGTATGGGTAAGGGGGTATAGAAGCCATAAGGTAAAAGTCTAGATTTAGCTTGTTTGCATGTGATGTATTTCTTACACACTCTCTCAACATCTTGTTTCATATGTGGGAAAAAGAAATGTTCAGTTAGGACATCTAGGGTTTTCCTAACTTTGAAATGACCCATTAGACCACCCTCATGAACTTTTCTCATAACCAACTCCCTTAAAGAACTCATAGGCACGCATAAACGATTTTCCCTAAATAAGAAACCCTTATGCCTATAAAACTTCTCAAATGCTAACTTCTCACACGCTCCATACACATTAGCAAAGTTAGGATCATTTACATATAAATCTTTAATATATTTAAATGTAATTAATTTTGCAGTAAGTGTAAAGATAAGAGCATACCTATAAGATAATGCATTAGCTACCATATTTTCCTTACCTTGTTTATATTTGATGATGTAGGGAAAAGTCTCAATGAATTTGATCCACTTGACATATATTTTGTTCAACTTTCCATGTCCCTTCAAGTGCAATGCATACATCTTTTTATCATAAGTAGGATAATTAAGGCTTGCTCCACTTAACTTTTCACTAAAATGGGCAATTGGGTGCCTTTCAATGATTTTGTTGATTGCTCAATAGTCAACACACATCCTCTAAGTTCCATCTTTTTTGGGTACAAGTAAGACAGAAATAGCACAAGGACTCATGTTTTCCCTCATATATCCTTTCGAAATAAGTTACTCAACCTACCTTTGAAGCTTCTTTGTCTCTGTGGGATTACTCCTATATGCTGGCCAGTTTGGGACGAATGCACCAAGGAGGAAATTAATTTGATGTTTAATTCCTCTCTTAGGTGGCAATCCATTTAGGACATCATCAAGGAATACATCTTTAAATTCTTGCAATAAAACAACAACACTAAGCAAAGACATATCAAACTTTTTAGTGTTAAAATAAGCCTCTTTGTACAAAAGTACAATCATAGGTGTTTGGCATACAATGCTCTTTTGACATCACTTTCTTTTGCATAGAAACTTTTTGTTTTCTTCTCTCTCTCTTATGTCCTCACTTTTTCTTCTCTTTTTCTCCTTTTTCAATCTCTCTTTTCTGTTCACTCTCACTTTTAATCCTTAACTGATCCTCATAAGCTTGTTGAAGTGATAATGACACAAGAGTGATGGATTTTTCATTCATTACAAAGGAATAACAATTCTTGAAACCATTATACATAACTCACCTATCAAATTGTCATGGCCTTCTTAATAGAATATAACCTGTATACATAAGTGCAACATCACATAAAACTTCATCATGGTACCTTTTGATGGAAAATGACACAAGCACTTGCTTATTTACCTTGACTTCACCACTCTTATTCAACCATTAAAGCTTATATGGCTTAGGATGCTTCATAGTAGGTAAATTCAGCTTATCAACCATAATTGTGCTAGCAACATTAGTGCAACTCCCACCATCAATAATCATACTACATACCTTATCTTTGATGAGACACCTTATTTAAAAGATGTTATCCCATTGGACCTCATTTTCTTCCTTCACTTGCACATTCAATGCTCACCTTGTTATGAAAACTACTCCATTAACTGAATACTCCTCTCCATCACTTTCACCCTCTGAAGATGGCATAGAATTATCATCTGATTCACTTGCAATTTTAACATCATCGTTACCTCTCAAGATCATTGCACACTTATTTGGACATTGAGATGCGATGTAACCCCTGCCCAAACACTTAAAACACTTAACATCTCTATTTCTACTTATTTGGGGGTCAGAATTACCTGCCTCCTTGGTAAAACCCATATTCTTATGCTTAGATAGCTTGGCTTTGGACTTGTAATCGGCCTTCTCATCCCTTTTACTCCAATTCGGCTTCCAAGATTAGGTAAAATCTAAATTCTACCTAAACTGTATGGAACCTTTTTGTTTAAGTTGCCTTTCAACTTTCATTATCATGTGCACCATGTCTTTTAATTCCACATAGTGTTGCAATTCAACCACATTTGCTATGTCTTTATTTAGCCCTTGTAAAAATTAAGTCATGGTTGCCTTTTTCTCTTCTTCTACATTTGTCCTAATCATAATAATCTCTATCTCCTTATGGTAGTCCTCCACACTTTTAATGCCTTAAGTGAGCCCTTGTAGCCTTTGGTACAACTCCCTATAATAGTCATTAGGAACAAACCTGCTCCTTAAAATAGCCTTCATCTTCTCTTATGTATCAATAAGCTCCTCATGATGCCTTCTCTTAGTCAAAACAAGTTTATCCCACCAAATAATAGTATAATCAGTAAATTCAATGACAACAAGTTTTACCTTTTTCTCCTCAGAATAGTTGTGGCAATCAAAAACCAATTTAACCTTCTTCTCTCGTTCTAGGTACACATCATAATCATTTTTACCTTAAAATGGAGGAATTGTCATTTTAATACTACCCAAATCATAGTTATAGGTGTCTTGCCTCCCAAAATCTCTTTGATCCCCTTCTATTATTGGCAGTTCTAACCACAGCAGTTCGATTGTCAAATTCATCATCTTTTACATCATCTCTATGGTCATAGACATGTCTCAATTGCCTTCTTGCTCTTGCTTTTAGAGTCTCATATTCCCTATGCCTCCTTTGCAATTTTTCTATTGTATTAGTTTGCTTCTCCATCATCTCCCTCATATCATCAAATCTAATATTCAAGCACTTAAATTGTTGTTGTATAGTTTTGATCATGAAGAACACATCACAAACTCCCTCCTGAGCTGCTCCTTTATCTATATAAGTCATAGTATTACTTTTACAAAAAATGATTAGGATACCTCACAAAACACTCCTTAACGTGTTTCACTCAAAAGAAAAGATGTCACTCTCCCTCATGTTTACACTTTTTATGGCTTTTTCTTAATATGAATTTGCACTCTTGCCTTTTTCCACTCAAATTTCCCCTTTTAGCTCTTTGAAGAACTAAACAAACTAAATTAAAAGGATTGATTTTGAACAAAATAAGATAAATGACTAAAATTGAATTGATTGGAGAACAAGGAGTAAAAAAAAAAAAAAAAACAAAAACAAAAGATATCAAGGAAAATAAATTTAATGAACTAAACTCACAAAAATCAAGATAGGGGATTAAATCTAGAGGACAAACTTGGATAACAAAAAAAGAAAATAGATTTCTTAGTATGAATTTGCACTCTTGCCTTCCCCTTTCAACTCTTTGAAGAGGTAAACAAACTAAATCAAGAGAATTGATTTTGAATAGAATAAGATAAATGACTAGAATTGAATTAATTAGAGAACAAGGAGTCAAAAAAAATGACAAAAGATATCAAGGCAAACAAATTTAATGAACTAAACTCACAAAAATCAAGATAAGGGGTTAAACCTAGAGGACAAACTTGGATAACAAAAGAAGAAAATAGATGGTAGAATTGGGGTTGAGCAAGAAAACTATATTATTATTATGGCCAATATGACCAAGCTGTTAACTTTTATCAATAACTTGAATTTAATGTTTTCTTTCTTTTGTTCCTCTTCTTTTCTTTTTCTTTTTCTCTTTTTCTTTGTTGTTACTACCTTTTTCTTTTCTTTTCTTTTTTGCTTAACACAAAATAACAATAAAATACTTAGACAAAACAATTGGAATTGAAATTAACACGTTTTGATAGTTATGATCTTAAACAAACAAGCAAAAAGAGAAGGATTGCAAGCAAACAGATTGGTGCATTTGAATGGTAATGCACTTAATCGACAAACTAAACAAAAAAATAAATCACAAGGTAGAAAATTGAAGAATGAGTTGATTCAACCTGATTTAGAGTTGGGCTCTGATACCAACTGATGCAAAAAACCCCAAAAAAACGTAGCTTGGGGACCTAATGCACAAAAGGAATAAAAAAAACAACTAAGAAAGCCAAATCAAGCTTTAATAACACAAAACCTAGACCCAACATTCAAAGGAACATGAACCTAGGGTATTTAAGAAAGATAGGAATGCTACACTCTAGAAAAGAAAGGAATTAGGAGTGATAAGTCGGGTTGAATGCCACAAAAAGAAGTACCTTTTAATAAGTTCTTTAGTTCTCAAAAGAACTAAGAGAGAAAACCCTTGCTCTCTATTTCACTCAAAATTTTCTAATTTTCCAGAGCTTACAAGGAGGTGCCTATTTAAAGGCTAAGACAACAATCCTAAAGAGGCACAAATTCTTACTTAAGACAAATCTATATTTAAGAGGAATTCCTATTTAGGGACAAATTCTAGCACAAATAATAAACTCCTATTTAGGAGTGAATGTTATTACTTAGCCTTGACCCATTAGGTACTCCAATCATATTAATAAGGCTTGGACTCTCTTTGAAGCTTGAATTTGCACCATTTAAAGCTTAGGTGGCCTGAATGTCCTTAATCAGCCTATTTAATGCCTCTTTCATCTTTTTGGCTCTAGCTTATGGAATTGGGTCTTTTGGAATGTGCAATGGACCTCTTGCATCTTTTAAAACCTTCTACCCATTATCTCTAAGGTTCTCATCATTTACAATAGGTCCAACTCATTAACTTCATTACTTTGTTGCTTTAACTCTTTATAATCACCTAACCTAGACCAATTTAGTATACTTATACAATTAATAATGCCTTGGCTTATATTAAGATATATTTTGTTTCCCTTTAAACTTAAATTAGCTTCCTTGGCCCAAATGTCTTTAATCAACCCATTAAGTACCTCTTTCATTCTTTTAGCTCTGGAACATGTCATTGGCCCTTTTTAAATATCAATGGATCCTTGGAAGCTCTCCATGAATCCCATCAATATCTACTTCTAATTTTTAGGAATTGCTATAGAAATTCAATCACTTAACAAATAGGCTCATTCATCATACTTATACAATTAAGAAAGCCTCAATCCATTTTGAGGCTTTGCTGCTTTTCATGATCACTTTGTATAAATAAGTTCATGTAATGAAAAAAGAAGCAACAAAATTAACCAAGATTAGCAACTCCTTTATTTCATGGAATTCAATGGATTAAAAGCACCAAAGTTATAAGGACATGTTTTTCACAATGAATATAATGTTAGCAAAGAGTTATTACACTGAAAAAAGGAGTCTTGTTAGCAAGAAATGAAAATATGATCTCATTATTTAGGAATTAAATCTTTTAATACCTAAAAGAAAAAGCTAATCAAGACCAATGACTATTATGTTTGACTAAATCCATTGCATTCAGTGTGTTATAGAAGTTAATTCCATAAACATATTATGGGAATGAGCTATTACAATGAAAGGACAAACCTTGTTAGCAAGAAATGAACTAATAGTCTTATCACTCAAAAAATGAACCATCCAATACCAACAAGAAAAGCTAATTAAGATTAATAACTCCTTTGTTTTGATAGGGATCAATGGATTTATAGTGTTAAAGGTGTAAGGGTAGGTTTATTGTAGACACAAAAGTTAATTTTAGATCATATTGTGTGAATGAGTCCTTACAATGAAAGGAGGAGCCTTGTTTTCAAGAAATGAAGAGATTGTCTCATTATTTCAAAATTAAACCATTGCATACTTGTAAAAAAAGCTTATAATGATCAATAACTCCTTTATTTGATGGAATTTGATGGATTCAAACCACCAAACATGTACATATATGCTTATTGCAATAAATATAAAGTTTGTTGCTGATGTAAAAGTTAATTTGAAGAATATCTTGCATGAATGAGTTTTTGCAATAAAAGGTGGAGCCTTGCTAGGAACAAATAAGGAGACAGTCTCATCATTAAGGAATTTAACCATTGCATACTTGTAAAAGAAGCTAATAATGATCACAAGCTTCCATATGTTCTCCTTTGATGCATTAAGTAGGAGGCATTGTTTTCTTAGCATGATGGAGGGTAAGGTATTGGCATTTGAAGTGGTGAAGGAGCTATCTATGACAAATTCTTATTCAAAAAACTTCCACTTTTATACCAAACACTTATATAGGACAAATTCCTATTTGGGAGTGACTTCTATTACTTAACCTTGTCCCATTAAACACTCTAATCATATTAATAAGGCTTTGACTCTCTCTCAACCTTGAATTTGCATCATTTGTAACTTAGTTAGCCCTGAATGTCTTCAATTAGCCTATTTAGTACTTTTTTCATCTTTTTAGCTCTAGCTTGCATTATTGGACCTTCTAGAATATGCAATAGATCTCTTGCATCCTTTAAAGCCTTCCACACATCATCTTAAAACTTCATATCATTCCCCCTATCATCTTCAACCTACATCAAAAGGAGAAAGATCAAAAACATTATTGCATTCACATTATACTTACCAAGAAGGTCTAACTTATAGGCATTGTCATTAATCTATACTACTACTTGAAATGAACCATCTCCTCTAGGCTGTAGCTTTGAATGCCTCTGAGCTGGGAACCATTCCTTGCACATATACACCCAAACCCAATCACCAGGTTTAAACACCACCTTTTTTTTTCCTTTGTTATTGTGGCATGCATATTATTTAGTTTGTTTTACATTAGGTTGCTACACTTCCTCATGCAAGTTCTTCACCATGTCAACCTTGTGTTCACCATCTAAACTAACATACTCGTTAATAAGTATAGGCAACAAATCCAAAGGAGTCAAAGGATTGAAACTATATACAATTTCAAATAGAGAATAACTAGTAGTAGAATGAACACTCCTATTATATACAAACTTGACATGTGGTAAACAATCTACCTGTGTTCGTAAATTCATTCAAATAATAACATGCAGCAAAGTAGAAAGAGTTTGATTAACCACCTTAATCTGCCTATTAGTTTGTGGATGGCAAGTAGTTGAAAACAATAACTTAGTACCTAACGTACTCCACAAAGTCTTCCAAAAGTAGCTTAAGAATTTGTATCTCGATTTGAAATTATACTCCAAGGCATGTCATGCAAACTTACTACTTCTCTAAAAAATAATTCAGCCAAATTGTTTGCATTGTCAATTTTATGACATAAGACGAAGTGTGTCATTTTTGACAATTTGTTAATAACAACAAATATGGAATCCTTACCCCTTTTTGATTACAGCAACCTAGTACAAAGGTTCTAGGTAAATCAACTCAAGGATGGCTAAGTATGGATAAAAAGGTGTACAAGTCATAGGGTAAAACTCTAGATTTAGCCTATTTGCATGTTATACATGTCTCACATACCCTCTCAACATCTCGTTCAATGCATGGCCAAAAGAAATGTTTAGTTAAGACATCTAAGGTTTTCCTAACTCCAAAATGACCCATTAGACCACCCCCATGAGCTTCTCTCACAACCAACTCCCTCAAAAAATTCATATGCATGTATAAACAATTTTTCCTAAATTAAAAACCCTTATGCCTAAAAAATTTCTCAAAGGTTGACTTCTCATATGCTCCAAACACATTAGCAAAGTTAGGACCTTTCATATATAAATCTTTAATATATTCAAATCCTAATAATTTTGCAGTAAGTGTAGAGATAAGGACTTATTTATGAGATAATGCATCAGCTACTACATTTTCCTTACCTTATTTATATTTGATGATGTAAGGAAAAGATCTTAATAAATTTAACCCACTTGGCATGTCTTTTGTACAACTTTCCTTATCCCTTCAAGTGCTTAAAGGATTCATAGTCAGTTAGATGACAAACTCCTTAGGCCAAAGATAGTGTTGTAATGTCTCTAAAGCCCGTACCAATGCATACATCTCTTTATCATAAGTAGGATAATTAAGGTCTACTCCACTCAGCCTTTCACTAAAGTAGGTAATTGGGCACCTTTCCTACATCAAAATAGCTCTAATGCCAATACCTAAAGAATCACACTTAATATCAAAAGTTTTTGTAATGTCAAGGAAAGCAAGTAAGGGTGCAAGACCATGTTCTTTTTAATAACCTTAATTAGTGGTGTAACAATGGAGCTAAAGTCCTCAACAAAGTGTCTATAGAAACTAACTAGACTCTAGGCACATCACTAACAAACTTAAGTGTAGGCCAATCATGGATTATCCTAACTTTTTCCTTGTCAACTTCAATACCGCTAGCACTTACAACATAGCCAAGAAATATGATTTGGTTAGTACAAAAGGAACATTTCTTGAAATTAGCATACAATTTATCAAAGTGAAAAACAATTAAAACAGAATGTAAATGATCAAAATGCTTTTCCATGTTTTTGCTATAAACTAAAATATCATCAAAATACACAACCACAAATTTAGAAAAGACACATGAACCATACAATTCATCTAACATGTCATCTAACCTAGGTATGGGGTGACGACACTTTATAGTGATTTTGTTAACTGCTTGATAACAAGACACATCCTCTAAGTCCATCCTTCTAGGCTACAAGTAAGATAAGAACTGCACAGAACTCATGCTTTCTCTCACATATCCTTTCAACATAAGTTATTTAACCTCCCTTTGAAGCTCCATTATCTCCTTGAGATTACTCCTATATACTGGATGGTTTGGAATGGATGCACCAAGGATAAAATCAATTTGATGCTCAATTCCTCTCTTATGTGGTAATCTGCTTGGAACATCTTCAGGGACTACATCTTCAAATTCCTACAAAAGAAAAATAACAACACTAGACAACGATAGATCAAACTTGTTAGTGTTAAAATAAGCCTTTTTGAACAAAAGTACAATCATAGGTTGTTTGGTATAAAATGTTCTTTCAACATCACTTTCTTTTGCAGAGAAACTTTCTTTTTTCTTCTCTCTCTTTTATACCCTCACTTTTTCTCCTCTCTTTTCTATTTCAATTATCCCTCTCTTTTCAATCTCATTTTTTTGTTCACTCTCATTTTTAATCCTTATAAGCTTGTTGAGATGTTAATGGTACAAGAGTGATGGGTTTTTCATTCATTACAAAGGAATATTGATTCTTGAAGCCATCATGAATAACTCGTCTGTTAAACTGTCATAACCTTCCTAATAGAATATGACTTGCATGCATAGGTACAACATCACATAAAACTTCATTATGGTTCATTCTAATAGAAAATGAAACAAGCACACGCTTATTTACCCTAACTTCACCACTCTCATTCAACCATTGAAGCTTATATGGCTAAGGATACTTCATAGTAGGTAAATTTAGCTTTTCAACCATAATTGTGCTAGCTATATTAGTGCAACTCCCACCATCAATAATCATACTACATATTTTATCTTTGATGAGACACCTCATATGAAAGATGTTATCTTGTTTCACCTTGTTCTCTTCTTTTACTTGCACATTCAATGCTCACCTTATGACAAAAGCTACCCATTAACCAAATACTCCTCTCCATCACTTTCATCTTATGATGATGGCACAGAATCATTCTTTAACTCACTTGCAATCTTAACATCACCATTACCTCTCAAGACCATTACACACTTATTTGGACATTGAGATGCAATGTGACCCCTTCCCAAACACTTAAAACATTTAATATCTCTAATTCTACTTGGTTAGGGATTAGAATTACTTGCCTCCTTGCTAAAACTTATATTCATGATTTTGGATGGCTTGGCTTCGGACTTATAATCAGCCTTCTTGTCCTTTTTACACCAATTCAACTTCCAAGATGACGTAGAACCTGAGTTCTACCCAAACCATGTGGAACCCTTTCATTTAAGTTGTCTTTTAACTTTCATTGTCATGTGCATCATATCTTCTAATTTCATGTAATGTTGAAACTTAACCACATTAGATATGCCTCTATTGAACCTTTACAAAAATCAAGTCATGGTTACCTTTCTATCTTCTTCTACATTTGCCCTAATCATGGCATTCTCTATCTTTTATGGTAGTCCTCCACACTTTTGGTGCCTTGAGTGAGCCCTTGTAGCCTTTGGTACAAATCCCTATAATAATGATTAAGGACGAAACTCCTCCTCATAATAACCTTCATCTCCTCCCATGAATCAACAGGCCTCTCACAATTCCTTCTCCTAGTCAAAACTAGTTAATCCCACCAAATAATAACATAATCAATAAATTTAATGACAATAAGCTTTACCTTTTTCTCTTCAAAGTAGTTATGGTAGTCAAAAACCAATTCAACCTTCTTCTCCCATTATAGGTACACATTAGGATCATTCTTACACTGGAATAGAGGAATTTTCATTTTAATGCTGCCAAATCTTGGTTATAGGTGCCTCTCCTCCCAAAATCTCTCTCATCCTTTCTATTGTTAGCAATTATAATCACAGTAGCTTGATCATCAAATTCGTCATCTTATACAACATCTTTATGGTCATAGGCTTGTCTTACTTGCCTTTTTGCATTAGGAACCTCATAGTCCCCATGCCTCCTTTGCAACTTTACTATTGTATTAGCTTGCTTCTCCATCCTTTCCCTCATATCATCCAATCTAGTATTCTTACACTCAAATTGTTGTTGAATAGCCTTGATCATAAAGGACACATCACTAAGTCCCTTCTGAGCTGTACCTTTTTCTTTAGAAGTCGTAGTATTACTTTTGTACAAAAATGATTCGGACACCTCACAAAACACTCCCTTAAGTGTTTCACTCAAAAAAAGGTGTCACAGTCCCTCATGTTTTACACTTTTTATGGATTTTCCTTAATATGAACTTGCACTCTTGCCTTTTACCACTCAAATTTTCCTTTTCAACTCTTTAAAGAACTAAACAAGCTAAATCAAGAGAACTGGTTTTGAATAGAATAAGGTAAATAGGGTACAATTTAACTAATTGGAGAACAAGGAGTAAAAAAAAAATGAAAAAGGACATAAAGGCAAATGAATTTAATGAGCTAGACTCACATAAAACAAAATAAGAAGTTAAACCTAAAGGGAAAACTTGGATGACATAACAAGAAAATAGACGGCAGAATTAGAGTTGAGTAAGAAAACTATATAATTATTGTAGTAAGAAAACTATATAATTATTGTAACTAATTTAACTAAATCATTTAACTTATATTAATAACTTGAATTTGATGTTTTTTTCATTTCCTTTTTTTTATTATATACAAAACAATGGTAGAAAACTTAAGAGATAGCAAATGAAATTGAAAATAGCACATTTTGATAGTCATGCATTCAAACAAATGAGCAAAGTAAGAAGGATTGGAAATGGATAAATTAGCGCATTTGAATGGTAATGCACTAAATAGATAAACTAAACAAAACTAAATAAATCACAAGGCAACAAATTGAAAAATTAATTGATCCAACCTAATTTAGAGCTGGGTTCTAATGCCAATTAATGCAAACCCCAAAGGACGTGGCTTAAGGACCCAATGCACATAAGGAATCAAACAATACCTAAGAAAGCTAAGTCAGATTTTAATCACACAAACCTTATACCTAATATTCAAAGGAACACAAACCTAGGGTTTTAAAAAGAATATAGATAAGACATTCCAGAAAAAAAGGGAATTAAGAGTGATAAGTTGGGTTGAATACTACAAAAGTTCTTGAAAGAAATGATGGAGAAAACTCTCACTTTTTATTTCTCTCAAATTTTTTGATTTTAGAGCTTATAAAGAGGTGCCTATTTATAGGCTAAGATAGCAACCCTAAAAGAGACATAAATTCCTATTTAGGACAAATCCCTATTTAAGACAAATGCCTATTTAGGACATTTTTATTCAAAAAATTTCCACTTTTACAACAAACACTTATTTAGGATAAACTTTTATTTATAAGTGAATGTTATTACTTAACCCTGACCCATTAAGAACTTTAATCATATTAATAAGGTCTTAACTCTCTTTCAAGTTTGAATTCACACCATTTGTAGCTCGGCTAGCCTGAATGCCTTCATCAATTCATTCAGTATTTCTTTCATCTTTTTGGCTCTAACTTGTGTTATTATACCTTCTAAAATGTGCAATGAATCTTTTGCATCCTTTAAAGCATTCCACACATCATCTTTATGTTTCTCATCATTGAGAGTTATCAGTCGAGTTAAACACCACAAAAAGAGTTAATTATTGATAAGTTCTTTAGTTCTTAAAAGAATTCAAGGAGAAAATTATCACTTTTCAATTCACCTAATCATCTGCTCTTTAACAATGAAATCAATCCTATTTATAAATTGAAATAATAACCCTAAAACTATTTAGTACTTCTTCCATCTTTTTAGCCCTTGAACATGTCACTGGCCCATTATAAATGTTTAATGGATCCTTAAAGCCCTTTAATGTATTAGCTTTATATATGCCTATAAGTTCCTTAAGGGAATTGGTTATGAGAGAAGCACATGAGAGTGATCTAATGGGTCATTTTAAAGTTAGGAAAACCTTAGATGTCTTAGTTAAGCATTTTGTTGAGCCATACATGAAATGAGATGTTAAGAGGGTGTGTGAGAAGTGCATAAAATGCAAACAGGATAGGTCTAAAGTTTTATCCTATGGCTTGTCCTCCTTTACCCATATTTAGCCAACCTTGAATTGATCTATCTATGAACTTTGTGTTAAGATTGTTACAGTCAAGAAAAAAGCTAGGGATTCTATATTTGTTGTTGTTGATAAGTTTTAAAAAATGGCTCACTTCATCCCATACCATAAAACTGACAATACAAACAACATGACTAAATTGTTCTTTAGAGAGGTAATATGCTTACATGGCAAGCCTTAGAGTATTGTTTTAGATCAAGATACAATGTTCTTAAGGTACTTTTGGAAAACCTTATGGGGTAAGTTAGGTACTAAACTAGTGTTCTTAACTACTTGTCATCCATAAACAGATGAGCAAACCAAGGTAGTTAATTAAACTTTTTCTACTTTGTTACATGCTATTATTCAAATGAATTTGAAAATATGGGAAGATTGTCTATTGCATGTAGAGTTTGCATATAATAGGAATGTTCATTTTGTTATTAGTTACTCCTCATTTGAAATTATGTATGGTTTTAATCTTTTGAATCCTTTGGATTTGATGCCTTTACTTGTTGATATGAACATGCTAACTTAGATGGTGAATGCAAGACTGAAATGGGGAAGAGAAGTAGCATGAGAAGGTGCAACAAAAAATTGCAAAAAAAATTGAACTACATACATCTCATGCCAACAAACGGTGAAAAAAAGTGGTGTTTCAACTTGGTAATTGGGTTTGGGTGCATATGTACAAAAAAAGGTTCTTGGCTCAGAGGCTCTTAAGCTAAAGCCTATGAGAGATAGTCTATTTCAAGTAGTGGCATGGATTAATGAGAATGCTTATAAGTTTAACCTTCTTAATGAGTACAATATAAGTGTAACATTTAATATTTCTGATCATTCTCCTTTTGATGCAAGTGATGAATTAAGGACAAATCTTTTTAAGGAGAGGGAGAATGATGAGATCCATAAAGGAGCCAATGCATAAAGGGATTTTAAGGATTCATTAAGTATTCACGAAGGGCTAATGACATGTTCAAGGGTTAAAAGATGACAAAAAAACTAAATGGACTAATTAAAGCTATTTGGGTTAGCCAAATTACAAATGGCTTGAATTCAACAAGTGGCATGAATTTAAGCTTGAAAAAGGACCAACACTTTATTAATATGGTTAGAGTGCTTAATAGGTTAAAGTTAAATAATAAAACTTACTCCTAAGTAGGAATTTGTTATAAAGTAAGAGTTTATTTAAAATAAGAGTTTACAATAAAATAAAAGTATTCCTATTTTTAGGAGTATATCGTTGTCTCTATTTTATGATTTTTAGGGTTATTATATCAACCTATAAGTAGGTTTGATTTGATTGTTAAAAGCAAATGATTATGTGAATTGAAAAGTGAGAATTTTCTCCTTTGATTCTTTTAAGAACTAAAGAACTTATCAAGTACTAACTCTTCTTATGGCATTCAACTTGACTAATCACTCCCAAATTTATTCTTTTCTAGAGTGTGGCATCCATATTTTTTTTATATACTTTAGGTTCATGTTCCTTTAAACATTAGGTGTAGGGTTTGCATGATTAAAATCTAAGTTAGCTTTCCTAGGTTCTTGGTTGATTCCCTTTATGTGTAGGTCCCTAAGACCTATCTTTTGAAGTTCACATATGTATTTTGCATGCATTGCATTCATGAAGGATTTTGTGCGTATATCTTCCAAAAACCCTCATAAAACATAACTCATCAACTAGGTGTGACCTAAGGGTTTAAAGGCTTATTACATATGCCAAATGCAATTGTGATTCCTACAAAAATGAGTCAAGATCATTTTACTTTGTTTTGTTTTGCTTGAGGACTAACAAAAGTCAAGTGTGGGGGAACTTGATAAGTATGTTATATGTATTATATTTATTCTCTTATATTTAACCTTTTTAGCATATTTTCTTCCTAATGTACTTATTGTTGTTAATCTTATGTTTTAGGAGAACAAAGGGATTGGAGTAATTTGGAAACTTAAAGATATAGTTTTGAGCAAATTTGACCACTAAAGAGTATTTGAGGAATTACACATTTAAACATTATTGGATGGACTTGGGGCCTTCATAAGAATTAAAATAGAAATCTTGAGCATTCTAGAATGGACTTATTTGCAAAGATCTAGGAAAAATTAGGTCATAAACCAATATCCTCAATCTAACTTAAAGGCTAATCAAAGCGATCCTAATTCAATTAAAGGTTGTTCTCCAACTAAACAAAGTTGGTTTTAAAAAGGAAGTGTCTAGCTATCTTTGGTTATTTTATTGCTTCTTAAAGCTATAAATAGACATGTTAGGATACCAAAAATGGATAGATACATAGACCTTTTCTTTTTCTTTTTTTTTTGTGCATGCCTATAAAAGAAAAGGCTAGGATTTTACTTTTGATTATAAAAATTGAACTTATTGGCGGAAGCATTGTGAAATTTATTGTTTTTTATTGCTAATCTAAATTCTAATTTTCTTCTCTTATAATCATTGTTTATGATTATATTATTTGATTGCTAGGATACATACTAGACAATAATACTTTATGGTCTAATACTATTTTAAAATTCAAGTTCATAATTACTCTATAATTTTAACACTAAATAGCAAATAGAAATTGATAATTATGGTCAAGTCTTTCTTTAATTTTGATGGAGAACATGGTTTAAAATTAAACAAGTCAACTTGTAAATTTGTTATTTTGATTTAACTATCTTACTTATATTAATGCTATTAAGAAATTATATTGAGAGAGCTTACCCTAGGTAGTTTAATTAATAAGAGATTAATTCAAAAGCGTGTATCAATTAACAATGAACTAAGGAAAGATTTAAAAAAATAGAACTTGTCATTATTCTAGGCTGAATATTCAATTAAAGAATTGATGATCCTCAATGTCAATGATCAATGTGTGAATCCAATGATATAAACATCTTTATTACCAAAAGTGTATTCATCTAATGATTTTATTTGTTATTAATTTTTTATTTTAATTTTTATTAATTTAATTAAAATCAAATTTTCTTCATTTGTTCTTTTATTTATATTTACATTAACTCAATATGATCAAGATCATTAATTAATTAATTAATCAAAAGTCAATCCCTAAAGATTTGACCTCTACTCGCCTTAATTACAAACTTTTTAATTAAATAATTCAGAGTAAGTTTGGTGTAGACGTAATGAAAAGCTTCAAGATGGTGCATGGAAGGCTTTAAAGGATGAAAGAGATCCATTGCACAATCCAAAGGTCCAATACCACAACCTAGAGCCAAAAAGATGAAAGAAGCACTTAATGAGTTAATTAAAGACATTCAGGTCAACCAAACTATAAATGGTGCAAATTCAAACTTGAAAGAGACTCAAGGTCTTATTAATATGATTAGAGTGCTTAATAGGCCAAGGTTAAGTAATAGCATTGACTCCTAAATAAGTGTTTGTTATAAAAGTGGAAGTTTTTTGAATAAGAATTTATCCTAGATATGAGTTTGTTCTAAATATAAAAAGCAAAAGTTTTCAACCTTACTTATCACTCCAAATTCTCTTCTTTTATAGAGTGTGACATTCATATTCTTCTTAATACCTTAAGTTCATCTTCCTTCGAATATTGGGTTTAGGGTTTATGTGATTGAAATTTGACTTAGCTTGCTTAGGTATTGTTTGATTCCTTGTGTATGTTAAGTCCCTAAGTCACATCTTTTGGGGTTCACATCAATTGGTGTTAGAACTCAGCTCTAAATCAAGTTGGATCAATTAATTCTTTAATTTCCTGCCTTGTGATATATCTATTTCTATTTAGTTTATCTATTATGCACATTACCATTCGACTACAATAATTTGTCTATTTGCAATCCTTCTTACTTTGCTCATTTATTTGAGTGCATGACTATCAAAATGTATTATCTCTAAGTATTCTACTATTGTTTTGTGTTAAGCAAAAGAAAAAAGAAAAAAAAAAGGAACAAAAAAAAGGTGGAATAAAAAAAAAGTATAAAATTCAAGTTATTGATAGAAGTTAAATGGTTTGGTCAAATTGGTCACAATAATAATATAGTTTTCTTACTTCAATTATATCATCTATTTTTATGTTATGTCATCCAAGTTTTTCCTCTAAATTTAACCCTTTATCTTGATTTATTTGAATCTAGTTCATCAATTCGTTTGCCCTATTATCCTTCTTCAGGTTTTTTTTTCTTTTTGACTCCTTATTCTCTAATTAGTTCAATTCTACCCCATTTACCTTATTCTGTTCAAAATCAATCCTCTTGATTTAGCTTATTTAGTTCTTTAAAGAGCTAAAAGGGGAAATTTGAGTAATAAAAGGTAAGAGTGCAAGTTCATATTAAGAAAAAGTCATAAAAAATGTAAAACACGAAGGAGTATGACATCCTTTTTTGAGTGAAACACGTGAGGGAGTGTTTTGTGAGGTATCCTAATCATTTTGTACATAAGTAATATTATGATTTCCAAAGACAAAGATGTAGCTAAGATGGGAGTTAATGATGTGTCCTTCATGATCAAAATTATACAACAACAATTTAAGCACACGAATACCAATTTTAATGATATGAAGGAGAGGATGGAGGAGCAAGTTAATACAATAGTAAAGTTGCAAAAAAGGCATGGGGACTATGAGGTTCTTAATGCAAGTAAAGTGAGATGAGCTTTTGACCATGAAGATAATGTAGAAGATGATGAATTTAATGATCAAGCTACTGTGGTTATAATTACTAACAATAGAAAGGATCAAAAAGATTTTTAGAGGTGCGGCATCTATGACTATGATTTAGTATTAAAATGAAAATTCATCTGTTCCAAGGTAAGAATGATCCTAATATGTACCTAGAATAGGATAAGAAGGTTGATTTGGTTTTTGACTACCACAACTAGTCCAAAGAGAAAAAAAAGGTAAAACTTATTGTCATTGAATTTACTAATTATGTTATTATTTGGTGAATCAACTTGTTTTGACTAAGAGAAGGAATCATTAAAGGCCTATTAATACATAAGTGGAGATGAAGGTTATAATGAGGAGGAGGTTTATCCTAAATCACTGTTATAGGAAGGATATCAAAGGTTTCAAGGGCTCCTTCAGGGCACCAAAAATGTGGAGGTCTACCATAAGGAGATGGAGATTGTCATGATTAAGGAAAATGTAAAAGAAGATAGAAAGGCAACCTTAGCTTAATTTTTGTAAGGGCTAAATAGAGACATAGCCAATGTGGTTAAGTTGAAACACTATGTGGAATTAGAAAACATGGTGCACATGGCAATGAAAGTTGAAAGACAACTTAAATGAAAGGGATCCACACAATTTAGGCAAAATTCAAGTTCTACTTTATCTTAGAAGCTGAATTGGAGTCAAAGGAATGAGAAGGCCGATTACAAGACTAAAGTTGAGCTATCCAAAAGCAAGAATATGGGTTTTAGCAAAGAGATAGGTAATTTTGATTCCCAACCAAGTAAAAATAGAGATGTTAAATGTTTTAAATGTTTAAGAAGGCGATCACATTGCATCTCAATGTCCAAATAAGTGTCCAATAGTCTCAAGAGGTAATGGTGACATTGAGACTGCTAGTGAGTCAGATAATGATTATGTGTCATCATTAGAAGGTGAAAGAAATAGAGAAGAGTATCTAGTTAATGGAGTAACTCTAGTCATAAGGAGAGCTTTAAATGTGAGAGTGAAGGAAAAGAATGAGGTGCAATGAGATAATATCTTTCACACGAGGTGTCTCAACAAAGATAAGTTATGTAGTATGATTATTAATGGTGGGGGTTGGACTAATGTAGCTAGCACAAATATGGTTAAAAAGTTGAATTTACCTATTATAAAGGATCTTAGGCCATATAAGTCTTAATGGTTGAATGAGAGTAGAGAAGTCAAGGTAAATAAGCAAGTATCATGTCCTTTTCTATTAGAAGGTACCATGATGAAGTTTTATGTGATGTTATACCTATGCATGCAGGTCATATCTTATTAGGAAGGTCATGACAATTGATAAGCAAGTTATGCATGATGACTTCAAGAACTAATATTCCTTTGTAATGAATGAAAAACCCATCATTCTTGCACCATTAACACCTCTGCAAGCTTGTAAGGATCAATTAAGAATTAAAATGAGAGCAAAAAGAAAAGAGAGATTGAAAAGAAAGGAATAACTGAAACAAAAAAAAAGGAAAAAAAGTGAGGACATAAGAGAGAGAGAAGAAAAAAGAAAGTTTATCTATAAAAGAAAGTGATGTCAAAAGAGTATTTTATGTCAAACAATGTAGATTGTAATTTGTACAAAGAGGCTTATTTTTACATTAATAAGTTTGACTCATCTTTGCCTAATGTTGTTATTTCTCTTTTGTAAGGATTTAAAGATGTATTCCCTAAGGATGTTCCAAATGGATTACCACCTAAAAGATGAATTGAGCATCAAATTAATTTTATCCCCGGTACATCCATTCCAATCCGGCCAGCATATAAAAGTAATCCCAAGGAGACAAAAGAGCTTCAAAGGTAGGTTCAAGAACTTATGTTGAAAGGATATATGAGAGAAAGCATGAGTCCTTGTATGGTTCTTGTTCTACTTGTACCCAAGAAGGATAGGACTTGGAGGATGTGTGTTGACTATCAGGTAGTCAACAAAATCACTTTAAAATATCATTACCCCATACCTAGGTTAGATGACATATCGATGCACCATATTAGGATAAGAAAGGGAGATAAGTGGAAAACAACTTTTAAAACTAAGTATGGTCTATATGAACGGCTTGTTATGCCATTTGGTCTCACTAATCACTGAGTACTTTTATGCGATTGATGAATCATATTTTGCATATATTCATTGGTTTGATGATATTTTGGTCTATAACAAAAACATAGAAAACATTTTGATCATTTATATTTTATTTTAATTGTCTTGCATTCTGAGAAATTGTATGCTAATTTCAAAAAATATTCCTTTTGTACTAATCAAATCATATTTCTTGGCTATATTGTAAGTATTATAAATATTGAGATTGACAAGGAAAAAATTATGGCGATCCGTGATTAGCCTACACTAAGTCAATTAGTGATGTGCTTAACTTTCATGGTCTACCTAATTTCTATAGACACTTTGTTCAAGACTTTAGCACCATTGTTGCACCACTAACTGAAGTTATTAAAAAGAATTTGGGGTTTAAATGGGGTAGTGATTGAGACAAGGTTTTTAATTACATTAAAAAAAAATTAAGTTCTACACCCTTACTTGTCTTACCTGACTTTACAAACCTTTAAGATTAAGTGTGATATTTCAGGTATTGGCATTGGAGCTGTTTTGATACAAGAAAGGCGTCCAATTGCCTACTTTAGTGAAAAGCTAAATGAACCAAGCCTTAATTACCTTACTTATGATAAGGAGATGTATGCATTGGTACACACTTTAGAGACATGGCAACATTACCTTTGGCCCAAGGAACTTGTCATCCATACTGACCATGGATTCTTGAAGCACTTGAAGGGACAAGGAAAGTTGAACAAAAGACATGCCAAGTAGGTTGAATTCATTGAGACCTTACATTACATCACTAAATATAAGCAAGGTAAGGAAAATATAGTAGTTGATGCATTATCTCACAGATATGTCTTTATCTTTATATATATACTGTGAAATTATTAGGATTTGAATATATAAAAGATTTATATGTGAAAAATCTTGACTCTACTAATGTGTATGAAGTATGTGAGAATTCAACCTTTGAGAAATTGTACAAGTATAAGGGTTTCTTATTTAAGGAAATTTGTTTATACATGCCTATAAGTTCTTTGAGGGAGTTGGTTATGAGAGAAACTTATAAGTTTGGTCTAATGGGTCATTTCGGAGTTAGGAAAACCTTAGATGTCTGAACTAAATATTTCTTTTGGTTACATATGAAACGAGATGTTAAAAGAGTATATAAGAAATGCATAACATGCAAACAGGCTAAATTAGAGTTTTACCAAATGACTTGCACACCCCTTTACCTATACCTAGTCATCCCTAGGCTAATTTATCTATGGGTTTTATATTAGGGTTGTTATAGACAAAAAGGGGTAGGGATTCTATATTTTTTGCTATTGATAGATTTTCAAAAATGGAATCCTTCCTCCTATGCCATAAAACTAACAATGCAAAAAATAAAACTAAATTATTCTTTAAAAAAGTAGTAAATTTGCGTAGCCTGCCTCAAGGTACTGCTTCAAATCAAGATACAACATTCTTAAGATACTTTTGGAAAACGTTGTAGGGTAAGTTAGGTACTAAGCTATTATTTTCAACTACTTACCATTCATAAACTGATAGGTAGATTGAGGTAGTTAATTGAACTCTTTCTACTTTGTTGTGTGTTATTATTCATATGAATTTAAAAATATGGGAAGATTGTTTACTATACGACAAATTTGCATACAATAGGAGTGTTCATTCTACTACTTGTTACTCTCTATTTAAAATTGTATATGGTTTTAATCCTCTAACTCATTTAGTTTTGGTGTCTATACCTATTGATGAGTATATTAGTTTAAATGGTGAATGCAAGGCTAACATGGTGAAAAAATTGCATGAGAAAGTGCAGCAACATATTGTAAAATAAATTAAGTAATATGCATCTCATGTCAACAAAGGGTGAAAGAAGGTGGTGTTTGAACATAATTAGGTTTAGGTGCATATGCATAGGAAACGGTTCCTAGCTCAAAAGTGTTCAAAGCTACAATGTAAAGGAGATGGTTCTTTTCAAGAAATAGTATGGATTAATAACAATACTTATAAATTGAATCTTCCCAGTGAGTATAATGTGAGTGCAATATTTAATATTTTTGATTTTTCTCCTTTTGATATAAGTAATGGTTTAAGGACAAATCCTTTTAAGGAGAGGGGAAATGATGAGAAACTTTGAGATGATGCATGAAAGGTTTCAAAGAATGTAAAAGATTCATTGCACATTTTAGAAAGTCCAATAATGCTAATTAGAGTCTAAAAGATGAAAAAAATACTAAATGGACTAATTAAAAACATTCAAACTGATCAAATTACAAATTGTGTAAATTCAAATTTGAAAGAAAATTAAAATCTAATTAATATAATTTAAATGTTTAATAAGTTAGGGTTAAATAATAACATTTACTCATAAATTTAAGATGGTTTTAAATAAATATTTATTATAAAAGTGAAAATTTTTTGAATAAAAATTTGTTGTAGATAGGACTTTGTCCTAAATAAATATTTATATTTATTTTAAAATTATTATTTTAATTTATAAATAGATACTTCTTTGTAAAGTATAAAATTAGACAATTTGAACAAATTAAAAAGTAAGAGTTTTTTCCTTTAATTTTTTTCAAATTAAAGAACTGATTAAAAAGTAACTTTTCTTATGATATTTAATCAAACTTATTACTCTTAATTTTCTTATTTTTTTGAGTGTGACATTTATATTTTTTTAAATATTCTTAATTTGTATTTTTTTGAATATTGGGTCTAAAATTTGTATAATTGAAATTTAATTTAATTTAATTTTTTAAGATATTGTTTGATTATTTACATGCCTAAGTTGCATCTTTTGAAGTTTACATCCAGACGACACATGGCAATGTTGCTTGTCATCTTACATAGATCATCTACTATTATGGGACACAAGGGAATGGCTTCTTAATCACGAGCTTCCGCTCCGGGATGTGATTAGGGAGGGTGGATGATGTGCATGGTGCGGGGGAAAGGCAAGTCATCTTTTGTCTCCTTCTCAAGGTGTGTTATCACCATTACCTTCTGCGGCTTGCTGAGATCTCCACAGATGTCTGACCTAGGAATCTTGCCAAGTGGTTCCCAGTAGGTGGCCAGGGTGTGTGCTAACATGGCTAGTTCACACTACTGTAGACAAATGGTTTGCTTGCACAGCCAAATCTGCATTCAATACTGTTGTTAAAGTATCGACTCGGTTATCCAGCGAGTTGACCGATTAGTCATTACGTATGTGGAGCCCAAGGTCATTCCGTAAGTAGGGCAAATGGCCCTTATGCTCATGATGGGTAATCTTTAGGAGATGTCAGCCTTACCATTGTGTCACTTGAGGGTGCTTAAAGCCCGAGCCTATTTATATGTTCTTGAGATCCCGTAATGAGTGTGTTTTCAACGATGATAGGACAGGTGAGGAGGCCAAGCTCCTGAGATATGTACTAAGTGGGGCAATAGCCCATATGCTCATGATGAGTAATCCCTAGGAGAGATCCCAGCCTGACCACTGTGTCGCTTGAGGGTGCTTAAAGCCTGTAGGTCACCTCGTCACTTCGCCTAGGACTTTTTCTGGACTAGCCTTGGACTAGGTTTAGCCATAAGGCTCGGGCCTCCTTATCAATGTACTGATGGGATATTTCCTTCTACTTGACATTTTCTTTTTTATAAATTTGCTTAAATTAAGCTTTTCATGGAGCCTAGCACTAGGAACACAAAAAGTACATAAGAAAGAGAGAATTAACTCACATTAGGTATACAAATGATCTAAATGCACTCCCTATTGACATGGAAAATATTTTAGCAAACTGTTATCACCCAAACATTTCCGAATGTTATACTTGAATTTTAGGTGGTCTGCTCAAAACAGACATATAAGCTCAATTTCCGCTCTGCAAAAGGTAGCAATATGCAGTTAAAAATGTGTCAATGTATATTCTCGTAGGAAGTGGATTGGTTACTATTTATTGTATATATTTGATACTTCGTGCATATTGTTAATCTATAAAAGATATTCTTTTTTTTTTGCTATGATTTATTTGCATGATATGGTTGTCAATAAATTTTTAAAAAATTATATAAAATAAATATAAGTTACAAAAATAATGATAATTAAAAATCTATTGTGTCAATATATTATTTTTAGATATTCTAGGTGTCAAACATGTAAATAACCCGCTGCTACCAGAGGATAGCAGCACGCATATGATGCGCATGCCCACTTCCCTACCTAGCGTCAGTGCTAGGCAAAATTTTGGCTAATTGAATGGGTACAACATGCACACTGGTATTGTGAAAATACACTCTACCCTGCAGCATGAGTAGCGCATGCTAACAGTCTGTGTGATAGGTTGTAGTGCTTGAAAGGACTGATGATAATGGTTGTAAGTAAGAAAGCAGCATGCATGGGCATGCTGTAGCACCAGCGCACGCTGTGTGCCTAGTAGATTGGGCAGCAAAATTCCTTGCGCATGTTGCCCATCGCAGAACATGAAACATTCCCATCACATAGTTAACTTCCACTACTAGCTACTCTGGTCACGCATTTAGTGCCAGCCTCTTATGTCGTCAAATGACCTAGAAACATTTCCGAGCATTTGGTTGATGTTGGATAATGTGTCATTTAGTAACTCAAATGTGTAGGTTACTATTTTTAAAGACTTGTTTGGCTTACATGTTGATAATTACTGTTACTATTTGCTGTTGTTATTTGATATTGTTAATTATTGTTACTGATGAATAAAATAAAATTTTAGTGTTTACTTAGATTGATATTAGATACTGGTATTGAATATTAAATGAATATTTAAGATACTTTGTTTTTTTTACTATAATAAATAAATTTTTTGGCATGTTTGTTTTGTACTTTTTCTCATGCAACAAAAATTTCAAATTTTAGTGATCTTGTTTACCTTTGCCATTTAGTACATAATAAGTGTAATGTCTTGACCTATTAGTGAATACCTAATATAAATAAATTAAGTATTACAAATATATAAATAAATCTTGAACTTTACGCATTTTAACAAATATGCCTTGATCTTTTAAAAATAACAATTTGATAATTGTACAATTTTTTAGTAGAAAATGGGTTAATATTATAAAAAAATCATTAAATTTGCATTATTTCACAAATCTAGTACAAATTTTAAAAAAGTAATAGTTTACCTCCTGTATAATTATTTTGTAACAAATCTAGTATGCTGTCACATTTCATTGACAGAATCTATCTAATCCAATGAAATGGCAAAGAGGCATGACAAAGGCACTGGCATGGAGAGAGAACAGTGGTTGATAGGGCGCCATGTAAGTGAGTAATAATTAGTGGACTATTTAAGCTTAGTTCAACTAAAATTACAAACTTATTTAAATCAAAATAAAGTAATATGATAATTAGAGATTTTTAATTTAATTGAATAAATATAAACAAAGATCAAAATTGGTTTAAGTAACCAATGGATTAAAACTCTAAAAAGTTGAAAAATTGTTAGAGGGAGAGAAGGAGAAAGCGACAACATCATAAGAGTTATGCAAGTATATTGACACCATTCCTTGACAACGTAAGTGGGAGCAAAAGTGTGGAGATTTCTTTTGTGTCAACTTCTACAACAAGGAGTGAGACAAATCTTGTATTATGTCATCATGAAGTTGCAACTCAAATATATACCTCATAGAGTCAAAATAATCTTCGGAGAAGGACTTTGACGTACTACTTGTAAAAGCACAATAATTGCCAAATTTTAAGATGGGTCAACCTAGAAATAGGAGAGTGTTGTGAAGGGATTATTAGGCCTCTTTGAACCAAGAATAAAGACTTAAAGGCAATAGTTAATAGTATTGTTGAGATAGACAATTAGGTTATGCAATAAGAATCTAAAACTATGTTAAAGAATGATGAAATCCAATTTTTAGGTAAGAAATGGCTAAATTAAGATCTAAATGAAACAAGAAATTGGTACGAAATATTATAGATTTGAAAGGCTACAAGAGGTGTAAAGTGTGTGTTGTACTTTGCAATTTTATTATTGTCATTGTTGCCTCTTATTTGTTGAAGGTTGGTGGCAACGAAAAAATTATGCATTTGTCATAGCTTCTTAAAGGAGAAAATGTAACAACTTTTATTAGAATGACAATGTTATTGTAAGTTAATGTTACATTCAATGGGAGTAAGAACAAACAATGCATAATTATGATTTGTGGAACAAAATATTCCAAGCAACAATAATGATATCTTATTTAAAACAACATGAATGGCTATGACATAATATTGCTGATATAATGCTTAATGATATATAAATAAGTTTTTGTGTCATTGAAGGCAATAGAATAGTACATACATCAATTATAATTAACAAAGGCAATAGGTGGTCCCCAAAAAGGACATTTGTTTTCTCTAATGGGTATATGTTACATAATCAATAAACTTGGATTGAACAAAGAAATGGAAATTCATGTATGTTGTCCTAGTAAGTAGCAGAGAGTTTACAAAATAAGTTGTCCAAAAAGTCAAAAAACAAAGTGCCCAAACAATGGAATATCTTGAAGACTACTATCAACAGCTTTCTCAATGGAGATTTTCTTAGACTTTACATAGTACTCTTTGACTAAACATCTATTATGTCTCTAGTAGTTGCACTTGCACTTTTGGCTACTTTTGAAGCACTAGTCTTGATTTAGTTAAATGTGAAAACTACTATTGTAAGTCAAGTGGATGACATATAGTTCATGAAATAAAAAAAAAAAACTAGTCAATAAACAATAGAGTATAATCTTAAACTTTATATTTTAATGCAACTTTACCCTCGAATGCAAATTTCTTATCTTTATTGCATGATGAACTCCAAATCCTTATCTAGCTTATCTTCTTTTGCAACTTGCTTGTTATATGCTACAAATGATGGATTAACCTTTATAAGGTATTTGTTCTCCTCACTCTCCCTCTAGTTCTTATAGGAGGTTAGCCAAACTAGGTTGGTGGGGTTAAAGAGCTTGTTCAAGTATGGTGTCTTTCCTAAATCTTCCTCATTTCTTGTCCTGCAATAATGTAATAAAGAAACAATAATTACTTTTTGTGAATCAACCTATTAAAAAAAAAAGGCAATAACCAAAAGTCATGGGCTTCCCCTTATTGACTACACTTGATTTGTATTTTTTCCATTTGTCCCATTTATTGGTGTTTGTTGACTTGCATTGGTACCTATTGTACCATGTACCCCACTTATTTGTACTTTTTGGCCTCTATTAGTAGCCTTCTTTGGTCTTCCCCTCTTTCTTGGCTACATCCATAAATAGAAATGGGAGAAAGTATTATAAGATATTATATTTTAATGGAAATTGAACATATTGAATCTAATATTACAAATTATGGATTCATTACTTACAAATTTACCAGCTAATATAATCAACATTTGAAGATGAGTTCTTGGACATCCTCTTTTATTATGACTAATTTCTATGCACCACTTACATTGCATTTTCACTCCAGCCCTTGACACATGTCTATGCCTCTTAGGAGACTCATTTTTCTGTGACCTACTAGGCATAGTCCTAAATGTTGGAGGTAGCATGGTATAGTTCTCAACTATTGGCCACATTTTATACCTATTCAATGGCTCCATTGCATGGGCATACACACTAAAGTATGTTGCCTTTTTGTAATAATGATCTATAAAATTGTTGTGGTTTAGCCTTCAATGATTTATACATGACACACCATACTTGTAGGAAATTCTAGTCAAATCCCACTCTCTACAACTGCAACTTGAAATGCTTAAGTCAACAATGAACTTATCATCATAACAAAAGTCCTCATACTTCACAATTCCATTTGAATTGATGGTACACATCCTTGAATCAAATTTAATCTTTTCAAACTTCTTTCTTATACAAGGAAAAAAAGCATAAGAAGATTGCTCTTTCAACATTCCCAATCCTTTTTATTTACACCACCTTTATATCCTCAAGCATGTTGATTATGCTTTTTGTCCTTGCCTCTACTATGTATCCATTAAAGTATTTAGAGATGTTATCCACCATGTCACACTTAGGTCATGTATTGATAAAGGCTTTCACAAACCTGTTGGCCTCTCTATTGTTGAAATCTACATACACTTTTGGAGATCATTGCTTGATTTCTTCCTATGCTTGTTTGAAGTAATGGGTTGTTATGCTCTTAACTGCCCTCTAAAAGCACTTATTCAAAGAATGACCTTTAAATTTCTTGTGTTAATTTGCATATATATGCCTAACATAATTCTTATGTCTAGTTATGGCATCAATTTGCTTGTTCACTTAGTCCCTATAATAGAAATAAGGAATAAGGATAATTAAAAAATAATACATCATTTGATTATATTATAATATAAATAACAATGCATAATAGTTTAGTATCTTTTGCTAATCACTTATGATTGTCCACACAAAGACCATCTGTGATATTTAGTTCTTTTGCAAAGAGTTTGAGAAACCAATCCCAATTTTTAATATTTTCCTTGGTCACTACAGCCCAAGCAATAAAATACATTTGATTGTTCTCATCCTTTCTTACAACTCATAGCAAAGCTCCACCCAAAAATGTTTTTAAGAAACATTTGTCCAATCCAATAACTAGTCTACAATCATTTAAAAAGTAAATCTTTAATGCCCTAAACCCAATGTAAAACCTATAAGAAACAGGCTTTGGTTAGTGAAGTGGTGCTCAAAGGAGTCACAAACTCTTTACAAGGTGAGCCCTTCTTGTCTCGAATTTTGAGATCAAATTATTGGAGTAGTAAACCCACTTAATTATCTATGGCTTGGTGTCTTTCATTGCCAATAGGTACTTAATTGCTGGATGGTTAGTATAAATAATCACCTTAGAACCTACAAAATATGATCAAAACTTGTCAAAAGCAAATACTAGAACAAGCAATTCTTTCTTAATAGTTGCATAATTCAACTATGTATCATTTAAAATATGATTAGAATAATGTATAACATGCAACTTCCCTTATCTTCTTTGGCCACGAACAACACTCAAGGCAAAGTCACTTGCATCACATATTAGCTTAAAGGGCAAACTTCAATATGGTACTGTTAGAATTGGTGCTAAAACAAACTCCTTTTTCAACTTGTTAAAAGTGTTCAAAGAGTCATCATAACTCAAAAGCAATATCTTTATTTAACAGATTGCAAATAGGATTGGTAATTTAAAAAAAAAAAAATCCTTAATAACTGCTAGTAAAACCCCATATGGCCAAAGAAACTTCTAATCCCTTTAACATTGGTGGGTTATGGCAATTTTTCAATTGTTTCTATTTTACTTGGTCCATCTCAATACTTCTAGTTGAGATCTTATGACCCAACACAATGCCTTCCTACACCATAAAATGACATTTCTCCCATTTTAAGACCTTGTTAGTCTCATTACAATTCTGCTAAACTTTAGACAAATTAGCTAAACAACTATAAAAAAAAATCCAAATACAAAAAAATCATCCATAAACACTTCCATGGTCTTCTTAAGAAAATTAGAAAAAATAGTCATCATGCAACATTAGAATGTAGTAAGTGCATTACTTAAACAAAAAAGCATCCTATAAAATGCAAAAGTAGCATAAGGACAAGTGAAAGTGGTTTTTTCTTGGTCCTTTGTGGCTATAGGAATTTAGTTATATCTTGAATAACTATCTAGAAAACCTAGCAAGTCTTTCTAACATTTAATAAAGATAAGGTAAGGGAAAATGATCTTTATGGGAGTCTCATTAAATTTTCTATAATCTATACATACTTTCCACCTAGTCACTATCCTCGTGGGAATTAATTCATTTTGTTCATTGTGTACAGCAATCATCCCCCTTTTTTTTGGCACTACATGTATTAAACTAATCCAAGAACTATTAGATATTGGATAGATAACCCCTAACTCTAACCATATAAGAATTTCAGTCCTAACCACTTATTTCATATTAGGCTATAACTGTTTTTGATTTTCAACAATTTTATGGTTTTCCTCCATTAATATTCTCTACATGCATAAAGAAGTGTTACTTCCTTTAAGGTCTGAAATAGTCCATCTTATGGCCTTTCTTCTCAACCCTAACACACAAAACAATTTTTCAAGTTGAACATTAGATAAAAAAAAGCACTCATACTCACAGGTAGAGTATTATTATCAACCAAAAAAGTATACCTGAGAGGTGAGGGCAATGGCTTTAACTCCAAAACTAAAGCTTGTATATATCATAAGGAAAAGGAAGTGACTTACCTTTTCCTAGATTCTCAACTTCAAAACATCTGCTTTGGCATTGAACCAATTGCTTCTAAGGAAAATGTAACTAATGCAACCTCCAAATTATTATCCTCAGTTGTCCTTACACTCATTAAACAATTCTCAAGGGGTTCTTTGGAATTTTTATACTTGAAAATTTCTTGAGTCGACTCATCCATAATATCAACTTGAAAAACATGATCAATGTAAGAAGGGTATCTAGTAACCTTAGATAGAATAAATTCTACCTCTTCATCATGAACCTCCAATGTCAACCTACCATTTTTAACATCTAGAACAACTCTAATCATGCCAAGAAAGGGCAACCCAATATAATTGGAATCTCTGTCTTCCTCCATTTCCAACATAATGAAATCAACAAGAATGAAAAATTTTCTTACACACATTTTCTAGAATACCTAGGAAGTACTTCATTAATTGACCAACTAATTACAAAGAAATGGTAGTAGGTTTTAGCTCCTTTAATCCATACATCCTACGCACAAATAAAGGCATTAGTGAAACACTAACACCTAAATCACACAAAGTTTTAGAAAAATCAACATCACCAAATGTGCAAGGGATCGAAAAACTTCCTAGATCTTTAAGTTTTAGTGAAAGCTTGTTCTGAATAACTAAATTACATTTTTCAATTAATGCAATGGTCTCATACTCCAATTTCCTCTTGTTTAATATAATCTCATCAAGGAACTTTGTATAAGCATGAATCTGAGCTAAGACATTTACAAAAGGAATGTTAATATGCAATTGCCTAAACACTTTAAAAAAATTCCCAAATTATTTATCAATCTTATTTTGCTTAAACCTCTAAGGGAAAGGAATGGGAGGGACATAAGAAATTCTTAAACTATCTCAATTTGTTCAACTTCTTTCTAACTCATCACTTCATGGTTTATATAAACATCATCATCTATTACAACCTCACCACTTACCTGGCTAAGTTGCTTACCACTTCTCAAGTTAACTACCTTACACTACTCCTTTAAATTGACCTTTGTTTCACTAAGTAGGTTCCCTTAACCACGAGGTTAGATCACATTTGCGACCTAACCCAATTGAGCTTTTAAATTACAATTGGAAGTAACTAAATGATCAAATTTAGGCTTCAGCTACTCAAACATCTTTGAAGTGGCATTGGTTATCTTTTCAATAACTAACTCCTACACTAGCTTACTCTCCTATTGTTGCATCATTCCTTAGGGTCTTAGTTGAAAATAGAGAGGATTGGAAGGTCTTAAGCCACTACCTTGATGTCCTTGATCCTTGATCTCTCGAAGATAAATTAAGGTGATTTCTCCAACCTAAGTTGTAAGTTTACGAATAAGGATTATTTTGCTGGTACTTATTAAAATTTAACACAAATTGTGCTTATTCAACTGACACATAATCAAAACCAAGTTGTGCTCCTCCACACTAATCACAATTCATATCATTGAGGTTAAAAATAGTATTAACATTTAAAACAATACTAACATTATCCAACTTACCAAACATTTTTTACTAGGTTATCAACCTTAGCATTTAACATGTTTATTCCATCAACTTCATATATACCTAGAGCTCTCTAGGGCCTACCTCTCTCATTTGACCACTAATAATTATTAAAAGCCATGTCTTCCAACAACTCATATGCCTATTTTGCTAACTTGCCCATCAAGGCACCTTCTATAGCTACATCTATAGTAATTCTAACTAAGTGCATCAAACTATTATAAAATGTTTGCATCAGCAACCAATCAAGTAAACCATAATGAGGACATATCAACTCCTTAAACCTTTCCCAAGCTTTATACAAAGACTTACCATCAAACTAAACAAAACTAGTAATATTCTTCCTAAGTTTTGCAATCTTACCTAAGGGGAAATACTTAAAAACATTTGTGACAAGGCATCCCAAGTTAGCCAGATCTTTTATCTTTGCCTTATCCTTAAAAGAGAATGGAAAAAGTCTTAAACGAATGGCATTGTTGCTAACTCTATTTATCTTGATAATATCTCAATTTTCCAAAAAGTTAGCAAGATGTGCATTTAGGTCTTATGGTTCTCCACCAAACTAATCTTGTTGAACCATCTAAATAAGTCTTGATTTGATCTTGAAATTATTGGCATTCACTATTGGCCTCACAATACTGGATTGGGCACCATTGACACTCGACATGGAATAATCACACAATGCTCTTGGATTTTGATTTTGGTTTTGGATTTGATTGATCAATTTGTTTTCCATTATTGCTCCACCCATTGATCTTTCCTTAGTGTACATAGAGTTTATTCTATCTTAGAATCAAATAAGGTAATTTACCCACATGTATGTGGTAAACAACCCTATAATGTCAAGAACAAGTATTTCAATAATATTCAACAAAAAATACTAAAAGTAATAAATACGAATCAACATCTAACAAAAACAACTCCAACAATGAAAAAAGACACAACAATAACTAGAAACCATGTTTTTTTGCTGATATAGGGCAAGGCTAATGGCTCAACCACTAGTCTTGAATAGAACATCATTTCCTTTAGACAAGTGTAAGTACAACCTCTAATTCAATAGCCAATCTTGATTTTTACTAGTGCTTACCTCAGTTTTAGCCAAAAACACCTATCACAATAAAACTTTACAAACACAAAACTAAAAGATTAGAATATCAACTAAACCTAATCAAGAAGCAATCCAAAATAAAATCACACACTAAAAATATAAGACTAAATAAATGAAATTAAAATAGAATAAGAGTAGAAATAAAAATTAAAAAAAAACAAAAATGCAATCTAAATTAATAAAGAAAATTCATTATTTTGATATTGAAAACTCTCCTCCTTGGCAATGACACCAAAAACTTGATTACTTTAAAATTCACCACAAGTGTATGGGACATTTAAGTAGTAGTGGATGTGAACCAAAATATTGATCCCACAAAGAGGAAACTTAAGTACCAAATTATGCAAATTCCATATATTATCTAAGTAAATAGATTAAAGGGAGAGTTACCTAACTAAAAAATTAAAAGCTAATTCTAAAACGTAAATTGAAAAGCAATAAACAAGGTTTCTAAGACTTAAATTACATCAACTAAATACTAATAACAAACTTAACATCTAGATGTTAGAATTAAAACTTGTTAACGACAATAATTAAACTCCTTAAGGTATATGTTAATCTCTTTCAAGACTCCACAACTATACTCATATTAATCCTATATCTACTTTCGTAATTATAGAAACAAACATGAGTTTATTAATATTTGTAGAATCCTTAATAGTGATCACAAAAATGTGTATTTATTTTTAAACTACATAACCTAGGTTTAATACCTTACAAACTAGTATTAAACTTCCACTTTTCCTCCATCATTTAATACCATAAACATGAAAATAATGGCTAGTTACTCACACAAATGAAAATCAAAAGTATAAAATTTAATTAATGAAGAACATTCAAAACAACCAAAATTCCACTTTTTTAATAAAATCTAGTGACTACATCCTTGCCTTAAACTAAAAGATCTAGCCATTCATATTCATCAAAACACATAAATAAACAACTAAAAATTCACAAAACATCTTAAAACAAATCAATAAATAGTGAGGAGGAAGAGAAGAAAGTAGGAAGGTTGGCAGTCATTGAGTCTTGCACATTCGTCTCCTATATGCATTGACTTTGGATCCTCTACTTGTTGTTTTGTCCTCCCCTCTCATTGTGATTTTTTCCCTTCAACATATATATATTTCTTAAAATCCTAAATTTTCTAGTAAGTACACCACCCAAAATCAGCTCTAATCCTTATCTTTTAGGACTCCTAATTTAATGGTCTAGATTTGCACCACTGATTTCCAGCCAATTTTCAAATATCAAAATGGCAGAATTTCGATTTGAGCTGTTCACAAGAGTTGTAGTCCTATGTCTTAGCTTTTCAAAGAACTAAAGAACATCCCAATCTGAGGTCTGTAGCTCCAGTTATGACCCAAGAATTAAATAGTATCCAAGCTGCCATAATAGAAATTCTTCTCAAAATATGAGATGCTTTCTAGTCCAAATCCTTTATCTCCTAAATGGAAGATTATTTGTCGTATATAGAGTTTGCATATAATAGGACTGTTTATTTTTGTAATAGTTACTCTCCATTTAAAATTGTGTATTGTTTAAATCTTTTGACTTCTTTGGATTTAATGCTTTTACCTATTGATGAGTATGCTAGTTTAAGTGGTAAATGCAAGGCTAAAATGGTGAAAAAGTTGCATGAGAAAGTGCAACAAAAAATTACAAAATGAATTGAGCAATATACTACCCATGCCAACAAAGGGCAAAAAAAGGTGGTATTTGAACCTGATGATTAGATTTTGGTACATATGCACAAAGAAAGGTTCTTGACTCATAGGCGTTCAAAGTAGCAACCTAAAAGAGATGGTCCATTTCAAGTGGTGGCACAAATTAATGACAATTCCTATAAGTTGGACCTTCTCGATGAGTACAATGTGAGTACAATATATAATGTTTCTAATCTTTCTCCTTTTGATTCAAGTAATGATTTGAGGATGAATCTTTTTAAGAAGAGAGGGAATGATAAGATCCATAGAAGAGCTAATGCATAAAAGACTTCTAAGGATTTATTGAGCATTCAAGAAGGGCCAATAACATATTCAAAAGTTAAAAGAATGAAAGAGGCATTTAGTAGGCTGATTAAAAAAGTTTGGGCCAAAGAAGCTAATTCAAACTTTAAAGGGAGCAAAGCATACCTTAATACAAGTCAAAATTATATTAATTTTCAACAAAGGGCAAAAGAAGATAGAGTTTAAACCTAATGATTGGGTTTGGGTATATATGCGCAAGAAAAGGTTCTCAACTCATAGGCATTCAAAGTAGCAACCTAAAGGAGATGGTTCATTTTAAGTGGTGGTGTGGATAAATGACAATTCCTATAAGTTGGACTTTCTCAATAAGTACAATGTGAGTACAACATTTAATATTTCTAATCTTTTTCCTTTTAATTTAGGAGATGATTCGAGGATGAATCCTTTTAAAAAAGGGGGAATGATGACTCATAGACTTGTTGTCCTCCTCTTTAGGAAGTTTGTCCTTATATTTAGGGTTCTTAATTTAGCATATAAATTGGCTTGATTTCATTGTTACAAGAGGGAAACCATTAAGTGAAATAAAAATGACAATTTTCTCCTTCAATTCTTTTAAGAATTAAAGAAGTTTTCAATAACTGACCTTTTTATGGCGTTCAACCGAACTTATCACTCTTAAATATGTTCTTTTCTAAAATGTGGCATCCATATCCTTCTTTATATCTTAGGTTCATGTTCCATTAAACATTAGGTATAAGTCTTGCATGATTGAAATTTGGTTTAGTTTTCTTGGGTTTTTGTTTGATTCCTTGTGCATGTTGAGCCTGTAAACTACATCTTTTAGGGTTCACATCAAAGTGATGTTGATCCTTTAGCCAGTTCAATTCTTGATCTAATAACCTAAAGATCAACTTTAACTACTAATCGTGGTGGACCTTATTCTTATTCTTGAGGCCAACAAACTAAAAATAAAGTATAGTGAGACCACTGTAGCAAGCCTTATCACACCAAAAAGCCCTATTGGAAAATGCATGGAAAGCGATAAATTAGAAGCCTTACAGTCAATGCAAATGCAACTGCTTAACTCATGTTATAGAACCATCACATGATACTAAAAAATAAAATCAATTAAAACTTTTTTCTAAGCAAGTTGAAGTGTTATAATGGATTCTAAATGAAACCAACCTTTCCAAGGTACTTAAGTCCACTACCTCACACTCTTCTACTACTTATGTTGCTTAATGAGGCAATGTATGTTACTCCTTTCTATTCATACAGCTTTAGGAAATTCACGGATAACTAATACTAAAGCATTCAACCATATGACTAGGTGTTCTATTTCATTCTCTACATGTGACATGATGAGATCCATGGAGGAGCTCATGTATAAATGGTTTCTAAAGATCTATTGAGCATTTACAAAGGATCAATGACATGTTCAAGGGATAAAAAAATGAAAGAAGCACTTAATGGGCTAATTGAGGATATGCAGGTCAACCAAGTTACAAATGGCATGAATTCATGGATTACTAATACTAAAGCTTCTAACAATATGACTAGGTGTTTTATTTTATTCTTTACATATGATGTGATGAGATCTATGGAGGAGCCTATGTATGAAGGGCTTCTAAAGATCCATTAAGCATTTACAAAGGATCAACAACATGTTCAAGGGATAAAAAAAATGAAAGAAGCATTTAATGGGCTAATTGAGGATATGCAAATCAACCAAGTTACAAATGGCATGAATTCAATTCAAACTTGAAAGAAGACCAAAGCTTTCTTAATATAATTGGAGTACTTAATAGGCAAGGTTAAGTAATAAAATCCACTTCTAAGTAAGTGAAGTTCCCAACTTCACCCTAGGATCTACTAGTTTGTGATACTGAAAGGGGGGGTGAATCAGTATCACCACAATTCGCAATTCGCAGATAAGTGAACAACTTTAATCTCTTCTTAAAAGCGAACTCTTTCTCATATTCGACTAAGGTAGATCTATTGCTACCTACTAATCACAATAGTCCCCAAAGTCACCTTTTAGACACCCTGCCTAATAGACAATTCGGATATTCTTGTTTGGGTTTTTGTTAGGTTATGGGTTGGCTAATACTTTAGCTGCGTTCACAACTCAATTCAAAACACAGAACGTAAAGCAAATTAAGGACACACGAGATTTACGTGGTTCCGTTAATGTGACGTACATCCACGGTGGTAGGGACTCTCCCTTACCGAGACTATCCACTATACTTGAGAATTCCAATTACAATGGATGTTTTAATCTTCTACTCTTTTCACTATTGCAATTACTAAACAAGTACAATACAAAGAGTGTCACTTACTGTATCTACCCTTCTTCTAGCTTGTCTTGCCTCTGTTGAATTGAAGGCTGCTCCACTGCCACTTAGAAGTTCACCACAATGCTCTCTAACCTCTCTTGAAGAAATCTGGAAATACGTTGAGTTATTTCTGATGCTTCGCTGAATTCCTTCTCTAGGTTATCTCACACAGCTCCTGCTTTCACCATCTCACGGTCTCACCCGTCTCCTATTTCACGATCTTACTGTTTCACGACCTGTCCTCACGCTTCTGGTTTGTCATACTGTTGCACGTTTTGGTCTCACGCCGTCTCCTGACATACACCCACGCTTTTGGTCTACCGTTTCACATCTCTTGGCTTGCCTCACGCTACTGGTTTTTTTGGTTCACATCTTTTGGCTTACCTCACGCTTCTGGTTTGCTGTCTTCTCTTCCGGGTGGTCTCATGGATGCCATACCTGTTGTCTTCTCTTTCGAGTGGTCTCACAAATACCAGATTTGCTGTCTTCTCTTCCGGGTGGTCTCACGGATACCAAGTCTGCTGTCTTCTCTTCCGGGTGGTCTCACGGATACCAGGTCTGCTGTCTTCTCTTCCGGGTGTTCTATTTCTTATTTCTCCTCTTGCTGGTTGTGTGTTTCTAATTTGCTTGCAGGAGGAGTTTCTGGTTTGCTTTTCTCTTCTTTTAGGCTGGTTGTTGTAGGGTTGCTGTTTATTCAATTATGTTGGCCTTAACCAGTTTTGTCTTCCAAGGCCTTTATATACTCTCTTCCATGAAACCTTAATAGGGCTTACGTGGTGGATTTACGTTCTTGCCCTTATGCGACATATTTACTTTTTTGCCCTTCCATATGGCTTTACTTTCTTGCACACTTAACCCTAGTTGACAACAATTACAACCCATACAAGGCTGTGGAAACAACAGTAAGAGTTTGTTATAAATTAGGAGTTTGTTATAAAATAGGAGTTTACAATAAAATAAGAGCGCTCCCATCTTTTAGAAGTATATTAGTTTATACTTTTAGGGTTTTTAGGTTTGTTATTTCAGCTTATAAATAAACTTGATTCCATTTTCCAAAGGGCAGACCATTAAAGGAGTAAACCTTATTGCTTTCCAATTTCTACAAGAATTCAAATCTAATTATTTTCTCTTTGTATATTGTAGTTTAATCTTCTTGTTTTCTTCCAACCCATAACCTTTATTCATTATACTTTCTTAAATTTTTTTTATTTTGATTTATAGAAATTAGTTTGTTATAAGGTGACTTTAATTAAGGTTGTTTAGTTCAATAAATAATTGAGAGGGAAAATTTAAGTGATAAAAGGCAAAAGTGTAAACCTATATTAAGAAAATCTTAAAAAGTGTAAACACGAGAATATGTGACACTACTTTTGAATGAAACACATGAAGGAGTGTTCTTACGAGGCATGCTAGTCAATTTATGTAGAATTAACACTATGTATTCCAAAGATGAAGGTGGAGCTGAGAAGAGAGGTAGTGATGTGTTATTCATCATCAAAACTATGCAATAATAATTTAAGTGCATAAACACTAGATTTAATGATACGAGGGATAGGATGGAAAAACAAGCCAATACAATAGCATAATTGCAAAAGTGGCGTAAGGGCGATAAGGTTCCTAATGCAAGAAAGTATAAAAGATAAAGATTATGACTATATAGATGATGTAGAAGATAATGAATTTGATGATCGAACTATTTTGGTTAAAATTGCTAATAATAATAATGATAAAAAAGATTTTAAAAGGCAAGATACCTATGATAATGATTTTCCCAATATTAAAATGAAAATTTGTTTGTTCCAAGGGGGAAAAAATGATCCAGAAGCTTATCTACAATAGGAGAATAAGATTAAGTTAGTCTTTAACTATCATAACTACTCCAAAAAGAAAAAGGTAAAACTTGTTGTTAAGTTTACTAATTATACTATTATTTGATGGGATCAACTTATTTTGATAAGAAGGAATCATGAGAGGTCTATCACAAGCAAAAGGTTCATCTTTAATCAATATTATAAAGATTTGTGCCAAAGCCTACAAGGTCTCATTCAAGATACCAAAGTGTAAAGAACAATTATAAGGAAATAGAGATTGTCATGATTTAGGCTAATGTGGAGGAAGATAGAGAAGTAACCACGACTCAATTATTGCAACAATTAAATAAAGACATCGCCAATGTAATTAAATTGTAGCATTATGTGGAGCTGGATGATATGATATATATGATAATGAAAGTTAAGAGGCAACTCAAACATAAGGGATCTACACAATTTGGGTGGAATTTGGATTCCATTTCATCTTGGAAGGTAAATTGGAGCAAAAAGGAGGAGAGACTTTATTACAAGCCTAAAGCCAAATTATACAAGAGTAAGGAAGTGAGTCTTAGCAGGGAGAAAGGTAATTCTAATTCTTATCTTAGTAAAAATAGAGATATTAAATATTTTAAGTATTCTTGGAAGCTAAATTGGCATAAAAAGGAGGAAAGACTTGATTACAAGCCTAAAGCCAAATTGTACAAGAATAAGGAAGTGAGACTTAGTAGGGAAAAAGGTAATTATAATTTCCATCGTAGTAAAAATAGAGATATTAAATATTTTAAGTATCGAAAAAGGGATATATTACATCTCAGTGTCCAAATAAGCACATCATGGTATTATAAGGTAATGGTGATATTAAGATTAAGAATGAGTTTGATGATGACTTTATACCACTATTAAAGGATGCACGTGATGGAAAGAAACACTTAGTTAAAGGAGATGTGTATGATTGAAGATATTTGGGCAAACCAAATTACAAATAGCATGAATTCAACAAATGACGTAAATTCGAGTGTAAAAGAGGATCAAGATTTTATTAATATGATTGAAGTATTTAATGGGTAAGGTTAAGTAATAAAATCCACCCTTAAGTAAAGGTTTATTAAAATATAAGAGTTTGTAGTAAAATAAGAGTTTATAATAAAATATGAGTGGTTTTATCTTTTAAAAGTATATCATTGTTTCTACTTTTAAGATTTTTAAAGTTGTTATTTCATTTATAAATGGACTCAATTTCATTGTTAAAAGGGTGAATAAGTATGTGAATTAAAAAGTAAGAATTTTCTTTTTTAATTTTTTTAATAACTAAAGAACTTATTAAAAACAAACTCTTATTATGATGTTGAATTTGACTTATCACTTTTAAATTTATTTTTTTTTAAGTGTGACATTCATATCTTTACTTATACTTTCGATCCATGTTCCTTTAAACATGTGGTGTAAGGTTTGCATGATTAAAATTCGATTTAACATTCTTAGATTCTTACTGGATTGCTTATGCATGTTAGGTCCCTAAATCTCATCTTTTAAGGTTTACATCATGATGCCCTTAGGAATGATATAAAAATTTTAGTAGCTGATAGGACTCTCTTTAATGCTATTTGTTAAGGAATTTTTATCCTTGCAAATTTGATGTTGAAAACTATTTTACATATTCCCAACATCTAGTGTAACCTTATATTTGTAAGTAGATTAACTAAAGATCTTAATTATGTTGTGACTTTTTTCCCTTCTTATTGTGAATTTCAAGACTTATCTTTAGGACAAATGATTTATAATGCCAAAAAGTATAATAGCTTATACCTTCTTTTAAGTGCTAATTCTCCTTTTGAATGAACATCCCTTAGAAAATTTTTTTATCAACAAATTCTAATTTTGATATAAAGTAACATCAACAATTTGAACATCCTAACTTCACCTACATAAAAACTTTGTATTTGCATTTGCCAATCAATAAAGATGTCAATTCCTTGCATTGTGAGCATTGCTTTTATGATAGAACACTAGAAAAATTATCCTATTTGATCCTATAAACCTTAAAAACCATTTCATTTGGTTCATAAAAATATTTAAGGTTTTACTCAAATTTCAAGTCTTATTAAAACAAGGTGATTTATCACTTTCATTAATGATCATACTCAAGTTTGTTAGATATTTCTTATGAAATAAAAATCAAAACATGATGAAATCTTTAAACAATACCACAAAATTGTTCAAAACATCTTTTAACCTTTTATCCACATTCCTTGGATAAAAAATGGTCATAAATACTTTGCAAATAAACTTACTCAATACCTTATTGACCATATTATTTTTCATCAATGTTCATGTGTTTATTCCTCTTCTCCCCAATAAAATGGGGTCACTAAACGAAAAAATCATCTCCTTGAAGTTGCCTAGTCAATGACATTCTGAATTCTTTTGGAGAGAAGCCATTATTATAGCCACCTATCCATCAATCACCTAACTTTTAAGAGTTTATAATTTCAAATTCCTCTGAGTTTCATGTTGGAAAGATTTCCTCAAATTTGACTTTTGCAATCTCTTCAACCTAGAATCCTTAAGTGCACTACTTTTGTACACAATCACAATCCTACTTGAGGTAAACTTGACTCTAAGACTTATAAATGTATGTTTGTTGGTTACTCTCCCACTCAAAAAGGGTACAAAGACTACTGCTTATCTCTTAAAAGGTTCTTTGTGTCACATGATGTTCCTTTCCTTAAACATCAACCATTCTACTTTAATGTCTCTCTTTATAGGGAGAAATCAAACGAAGAGAGACATTAGGACTCCTTGATTTCTTTTCCAATTTTGCTTCCTTTATCCCAAAATAATCCTCCTAATATTGAATCATCCTAAAATGCTAATTTAAGGAGAGAACATGTACCAAAGGCATTAAGATCTTGTACATAGCATTCTATTACTAATCATTTGATTTATTCAAAATTCTCTCCTTAGTATAGAGCATTCATTGCAAAAATAGACAATGTAAAGACTTTTAAGGATATTTAGAGTGTTTTAAAACATCCAAACCAAAAGGTAGCCAAATTAGAAGAGATGAAGGTATTAATAGAAAAAAAAAAGTTATTTGATGCAAATAAGTATTTTTTACAAAATACAAGTCAGACAAAACCATAAAGAGGTACAAAGTGAGATTGGTGGCTTAAGAATTCACCTAAATCTTAAGCATAGACTAAGAGGGGACCTTTGCTCCATACTAAATTCCATAAGAGTGTTGATGTCTCGTCCAATTTTGATTGGGCATTACACCAAATGGATATGAAAAGAACCTTTTTAAATTAAGAGTTAAAAGAAGAAATTTAAGAAAGAATTTTCATCTAACTTTGAGACAAAAAAGAAACAAGAAAAGTATGTAAGTTAAAAAAGTCCCATTCCGAATTAAAACAATATTTAAAAACATAGTTCAATAAATGCCCAATCATCATCAAATATTATCATATTTGGTAATGCTATTCAAGAGATTGAAGAGCTCCAAAAATGCCTAAAAGTAAAATTTGAAGCAAACAACCTAAGAACTCGTTGGTATTTGCTGAGCATGGAAGTGACAAGAAATAGATAGGTTATTTTTATCTCTCAAGAGAAATATACACTAGATTTTTTGAAAGAAACCAAAATGTTAGATTACAAGTCAATTGGAACTTCATAAAAAATTATTGAAAAACAAAAGATACAAAAGGAAATGTTTCGATGGACATATGTAATAGAAATTAATGGAGAAATTCATCTACTTATCTCTTACTAGACTTAATATTGTGTTCATTGTAAGTGTAATTAACCAATTTACACATTCCCTTATTCAATGAGATTTAAATGTAGTGAACAAGATTCTTAAATATTTGGAAAGAACATTAGGGATAGAGCTACTGTTTTGGAAAAATAAGCAAAGAAGGATTGAAGGCTTTGTGGATACTGATTGGACTAACTCAATAAAAGACAAAAGATTCACTATTGGCTACAGTGGTAATCTAGTTATAATGAGAAGCGAAGAGTAGTTAGTTGTATCTAGTAAGTTTAGAACTATTGCCCTAGAAATTTATGAATTACAATGACTAAAGAGACTAGTGACTACCTCATAATTTCCTAATCTAGTACTATGAAACTCTACTAGCTTACAACTTCGTCCAACATAACAGAACTAAACATGTAAAAATTAATCATCACTTTAGTAAAGATTGAAGATGGAGTGTTTAATCTTCCTATGTTTCAACCAAGGTCTAATAAATAGACATTCTCTTTAAAATTATGCTTAAATCAAAATTTGAGTGCTTAGTAAACAAATTGGAAATAATAAATACTTGTTCTCTAATACGAAGGGAGTATTAGAAATCAAATCATATCTAATTCAAGATTCCTTTACAGTATCAAATCAAAATAAATTATAGATTCCTTGAATTTAAAACAAAAAGCCCATCTATTGATCTCATGCTTATTTTGATTTTTTTTATCATTTTTTATATTTTTTCCATAATGCTAGAACTTAGAAAAAAGAAATTAATATATATACTTATACTTTGTTGTGGAATAGAAATTCGAGTGCAAAATTCTCTTCTCAATTCTCATTTCACTTTATATTAAAAGACACTAAACAGTTTGTGGGCTTGCCTCCAGCTTAAATATGAGGGGAAGGCTATGATGCCAAATATGAAATGTTACAAAATCACTCTACGGTCAAAAAAGTACTGCATAGAGAAAATAGCCCACTAATACGTCAAAATGTTCTAAAGGAGACTGAAAAAAAAACAGCAATGCAGCTCTGTGAAGCAGAGAGAATTTTGAATCAAAAATACGAGTCTGCAAGCTCTTGGGAAACAGCCCCAATCGCCCGTGTGTTCACCCCCTTCGATATGCCTTCCTAATATATCTGCATATTTGCACATTATTTGTTTCCAGTTTTGTAAAACCGTTAGATATGATGTTCAGAAAGCATTGTCATTTTCCAGTTAAAATTTGCAACCAAGAGAGTCATTTGCGGATTCCATAACCTGCAATCATTTGATGGGATCTGCGATGATCTCCCAGAAAGAAAAGACAATAAGAGGCTCTCCAAAAGTCGGAATCACCAAGTATACTGAACTGCTCCACAATGTTGGAAAGCATAGAAAATTAAATGCATTTAAGATGCTTAATACCACGAGGTCAGAATATCATACAAGCAAAAAGAATGATGGGGAGAAGGGGAAAAAGTTTCTTCAGGGAAAAGCTAAAAAATGTCCAACAAAATTCACTTACCGACTGGTCAGGCAGTTCCTGTGATTAACCTTTCCCGTTGATCTAACTTTTTGACCTTTACAATGCCTATGAGAACTTGGAAACCAAAAAATGCACAAAATACAGATGCTGCAATGGCTGGTACCTGAAAATAATAATCATTTGGATAAAAATATTGAATTGGATTTAACTACAGAGAAACAAGATGAGGCATAAGACCCAAAAACTAGTATGGATAGCTTACTCGTATGGAATTGAGATATAAAATTGTTGCAAGGTTTATTAGACTTCCCACAGCTACTGCCTGTGGATAGAGGGAAGAAAAAAGGATCAAGCCCAATCATATCATACAAGTGATGTTTCTATTCTCTAGTGCATGGAAAGGTAAGAAAACAAACACAAATGAAGGGCACAAGCTTGTTTCTTGTGTTTCAACTTAAGTCCTAGAGTAATGCAGTTTCATTGCTGCCAACATTATTCTCAATGGCATATGCATCTGTGATTGTGTGGTTGTCACACATGGAAGAAGCCAGGAAGTGCCAATCCTCAAGTACCAAACATTTAAATATTCAAGGCAATCAATTGGAAATGTAAAAATAATTATTTTTAGAAGAAAAGTGCAGTTGATTTAATAAGTACGCAGCCAAATGTCACGCTCTTTGTTCATGCCAAGCCACTCCTCTTTGAAATGCAAAATACTATGCATTTTAAACCCATGAACTGAGCAGAACAAAGAAATTATCCCCATCTCTATGATACCAACTCACAGTTCTTTACAGTGAGCTCACATATTATAGGAAAAAGGGGCCTGCATTTGAGGCAGTTTGGGGGGAGAGGGGGCCGCCAGGCAAGGAATTCCTAAACAAATCGTGTTTGACTCATATTCTTCTGAAACTAGAAGCTAAACTATTTGAAAATTAACAGGGTAAACTTATTCAAAACGTTGTTTGCTTACTGTTGAAACATGATGCATCAATGTTTCTATTTGAATGAACTGAAATACCATGAATTAGGACATCAGTGCTGGAAAATTAATTAATAGTTAATCCAAATGCCTTTCTTATAGAGGAAAGGACCACTATTAAATTAAATGGTGTAGAAGTCCTTCAATGTGACCAATTTTGCTCTATCTGTAGAGGGATGGAAATATAGAGGAAAATGTTCTTCATAGGGCGAGGACTAGATGACCAAAATGGAGATATACCATTGGAGTTTTGTGTGCCCACATAACTCCCATTAAGTTGCAAGGTAAATTCTACCAAATGACAGTTAGGCCAGCAATGTTGTATTGTAGTGAGTGTTCAGCTGTGAAAAAATAATATGCCCAAAATGTTTGTTTCAGAGTTGAGAACACTTTGATAGATGTGTAGTCATTATAAGGAGGACATAATAAGAAATGAGGATATGTGTAGCAAAGTGAGTATAACATGCATTAGAGATAAATTAAGGGAGTGACGATTTTATTGGTTTGAACATATCCAAATGTAAATTAGCAAATTAATCAATTAAGAGGGGTGATTAAATAGGGATAATGGGGAGGCAAGAGTGAGAGGAAAACTTAGATTGACTTGGAAATCTTCAATTCAAAGGGATTTAAAACAACTAGGTCTCACTCCTAACTTAATGCGTAATAAAACAAAATGATGAGAAAGATTCATATAGTTGACCCAAATTAAATTTAGGACTAAGGCTTTCCTGTTGTTGTATCTAAATGCCTTTCTTAATAAACCTATCCATCAGGGGAGGTGTAACAAGCACAATACATGACAACAGAAACAATTTTTTGTATCCCACTGAAATTTTTGGTAAGTGGACTCATAAAGACTACAATAGACCAACTCAGTGTAAATATGTAGAGAACTAATCATTAGGAAGCTGTTGAAAATCCTTTAGATCATGTAGTTTTAACTGCACTTTACCTCAAAGAAATGTTAAGGCAACAAAAACAATATTCAGTGAAAGCTAATAGAAAACTTAAGCATGGAATCTGATGAATAAGACCTTGACTAGGTTATAGCTCAAATTAACTTACAGCGCCTAATGTCTTCTGAACAGCTGCAACACGCTGGAATGCCCTCTCAGATTCCAGGGTTCGAACTCGAAGCTTCAAATCACCTTGTTCCTGCAAAATAATATTGAATGCTAAATAATATGGCTGGAATCCACAAGGATTGATAAGCACAGCATTTGTAAACCACTGAAATTAAAAAGAACAGCAAGGTTTCCTAAGCCGCACCAATCGTTGTATAATTTCAGCAAGCTTTTCAACCCTATCAGCCTGTCTAAATAAGTTGTAGAATGCACGGGACTGCCTGTCCCATCTCTTTCGGAGATCCTGAAACATTCAGATATGCTTTGGAATGAGGCTGCCCCAAATACAAGGTCATAGCAGAATCAAGATGGCCCTATGTAAACCTCCACATTCCTTACTGAGTATGTAAAAGAAATAACAGTTCTACCTTCAAGAGAACTTCAACTCCAGCTTCACGAAACCTTAGCAACTCAAGGGCATAACTACAAGGAAAAGCATGCTGGAAATGTCAGACTTGAAAAACAGCCAGCTAAATTTCCGAAAGTTCAGTTGATATAAGTTGAGCAGATTTTTGATAACGGCACTCACGGTTTAGCAATCTCTGTTATATCAAACCGAGGGTCAAGGCCTTTTCCAATGCCATCCAATACTGCAGAGTGAACAGTTTGCTGGTCTGAGGTTAATGTGCACATAGCATCAAATCAATCAATTTACTAGGCATTGCTATACCACCTGAAAACGCTCTCACAACAAATGTGAATGTAGCAGGAAATCGAAAAGGTTGATCCGCTGCAATGGCTAATAAATCTTCTCCTGTTAAGAGAATGTAACAGCTAATAGGAATCCTAGACCTAAGTCCCTTATATTTGAGGAAAGCAGGACTATATTGTCTTAGTAGGAGATTTGCATGCATCTATTTGTTTACATATGAGCTTCCAAACAAAACTCTGTGCAGATAACAACAGAATGTGTAATGCTTCCATCATGTCTATAATATTGCAATATCAGTTATAAATTTAAGCAGCATGCATAAATTAACTGCTGAACTTCCATGAATCAAGTCAATATTAGTTATAAGTTACCAATTGCAGCCAGGCGTTGCTTCTTTTTCTCTATCTTTTCCTCCCTCGTCAATGGTTTTTTAAATCCAAGTTCTGCTGTGGCCATTTCCCTCTCCCTCCTTTGAGAAGCAAGTCGCTCTTGGAAACTGTCAATAGATTGAAATTAGGATTTTACAATCTTCATCTTGTAGCTTTCAATTTTTATATTATATTTTTGTAATGCAACCAAGTTGGAATACAAAATACATGGCATATTGTGTGGTCTATTGTGCTTCGTAGTGCAACAGCCCATTAGACCAATTTTAAAAAAGAAAGTCTTGCATGGGTTTCCTACATCACTTTAATGTGATTGAAAATGGAAACAAAGACATCTATCTCTTTCATTTATAATAATATAAAGATATCTCCCATCTAGCATGGTTTTAAAATGATCACTAGGAGTGCCCCTTCTTGCATATCCAAAAAAAAGAAAACAGAGAGAGAGAAATGGCAGGCACAGAATATTAGTTAATGAAGCCATTTATCTCTCTCCTTTCTACTGACCAGTTTTATTCAAGGCCCTTGCATTCAATTCAAGTCTAGTTATTATCTTATGCTGAATCATAATTAAAGTTAACAGTGACCGTGGAATAACAATCAAATCAAAAGGGAGTCCCAAACTTATTCTGCTTCCCAAAACCACCTATTAAGGAAAAATTGGGCAGTACGTCTGACAGCAGTCGTGTCTCCAGTGGGCACAAGGACACCCATTTGGATCATTGCCTGAAGAACCTGCACTAGTGCAGAAATTTTCAGTGGCACATAATCATACCAGAACATGCCAACCACAATGCACTTCAGTGATTCTAATAGTAACAATATCAAAAACTGAAGCAAACTCTACACAGACAAACTCACCTTATCTGGATCCTTCTCATAAATTCCATAAAATGCTTCCAGCAAACCTTCTCTGATGTTTGGACTGATACTGTAATGTGCCAAGGCAGAAGACAGTCACCACAAAAAGGTTGGAAAATAGACTTTGTTCTGATGCTCATAGCAGACAGCCAAATACCTTCCCATCATTCCAAAGTCATAAAAGATCAACCTGCCACCACTAACATCGTCTACAGCAATATTTCCTGGATGCTGCAGTAGTAAGTATAGAAATATTGACGAGATCAGCTGTCAAACAAATGAATTGTGCTTTGAAGGGTGCTCCTTAGTCACAAGTTCCTCGAAGCTATCAAATTTGGACAGAAAATAAGATCTAATTGGAACGATGGAAGCATACCAAAACAGAACATATGAAGCAACCACAAACAATCCAGGGTAACACTCGTTGTGTGGGACAAGGGCCAAAAATAAAAAGTTTTCCAAATGATGAATTCAAAAATATCTTTCTTTGCCATTAACCATGCAACCATGCATGGGTGCAACAAAAGAGACAACCCCAGCTAAGTGCTTCAGAAACAGCCTTGTCAGATAACTTGACTAGAACTTTATTGGACATAAACTACTGTGTCTAAGGGTTCATCCAAATTTTATTGCTGTTTTTCTGTCAACAATTTCCTGAACTTTTGTGTGCCATAACTTAGAGAAATCTCCAATTTCATTATTCAAACAGAATTGATAATGCTGTTGGAACCACTAAATCAAAATAAGAACTCTGTACCCTTAACAATCAACATGGAGGTTCCTTGAGGCATTTTCAATACTCTGATGGGAAACAGCATTTTCTATGTTAATTGATGTGGGAAGAGGACTCCAAAAAATTTAATGCATCTCAACAACCAGTATTGTAGGCAAGAGATGTTAAACACCCAAAGATATCAAGCAGGATGAATATTTTACAAACATAAAGGAAAGCACAAGCAACCATTCTTGTATAGTCAGGTTCAGCAAATCTTCGCTTATATTGAAAAGCAAGATTCAAGAATAATCACAATTTTCCCATTAAGATTCAAGTTTCAAGTCCAAGACACATGGTTTATCTTGGTTCCTTAAGGATAAATTTGGTTTCACTTCATCAAGAACATTTTTCCATCAATTATCTTATGTAACAACTGTTTGTAGGACTTCAACAGCACAGATAAAGAAGACGCAATAAACTCACAGGGTCAGCGTGGAAAAATCCATGAGTTAGAATTTGTTCCAAGTATGACTCCACGGCATATCGACCCAATCTGTGGAACAGAATAAACATGACAATAAGGTAAATGTCCACTCAGTTTTGAGATATGCAACTCCTTGAAAAGGTGAAGGTCACATTTCACAAGATGTAACCATAGTGTACAGCATGGGATGGTCATAACCTTTTGCGGTCAACACCCAACTGATCTAGAGCCTGTATCTTGTTTATTTTGATCCCAGGGACATACTCCATTGTCAGAACCTGTACAGCAACAGTAAGTAGATGAACAACCAAAGAAAGCTTACACTCTTATTAAGCAACATAATGGCTGACATGTCAAGTTTCCTGAAAACTGATCTGAACCTGTGGTGTTGTGTATCCCCAAAAAATTGTTGGGACTTTTATATAATCCATATCTTTGAAATTGTTTGCAAACAATTCTGCATTTGCAGCTTCCTTAGTATAATCAATCTCCTGAAAATGTCAAACAATAATACAAGCTTGACAATAATTCATATTAATCGTCCAATGGACATTGAGAGGAGCATTGTGCACAAGGATAAAAAATAAAACAGAATTCACATTTTCAGTCCTGCTAAATTTCTTTAGCTGCAGATAGTAAAGATCAAAGGACAATTATTCCTAAAATCTTCTAAATATTGAAAATCCCAACAGCAAATTCTTAATCCCAAATTTAATTAAAAATCCCAATCTTCAAAATTAATCAAAATGATCAGAAAAGCTGCCAGAGGCTAAAATAATCTCAGTGAGACATTCCTAACGGTATCTCATGGTTCTGCTTCATTATTCTTTATCCTAGCTATTCCACGAAAATCTTAGTCACCAGTCATGTTGTTAGACATCACATGTATAGGTGAATTATAGATTAGTAATGGTAGGGTTACTGCATTATATCCTAGAGGTCACAATTCAAGTCATAGAAACAACCCTTTGTGAAAACAAAGGAAGGCTATATAAATTTGACCCCTCCCCAAATCTGATAGAGAGGAAATCTTGTGCACTAAGACGCCCAATCATAGACTACTAGTAAATGGAAACACTCCACCTGCGGTCATTCCATGCCATTATTTCAGCCCGACTGAATGGCCTTGAGTTGGCTTTTGCAAGACGAACAGCGTAGTGGCTATTTTGCTGCTTCAGTTTATGATGTATAATATGGAAATTCCTCAAAAACTTAGATGAACAAACTCGCAAGTCAAAATGAACTCTAGAGAAAAAACATAACATATTCCATGGGTCCACCATGAGAAATGAAAGGTGATAGAACATATTGCCAACTGTACTATTTTTATAAAGCAGTACAAGGAGACAATAAAGGGAAACCATTACCTGATACAGGACGCTTGCACATTCATCATAAATTGCCACCCAGTCCCTCTTTGCTCCATCTGATTTTGGGTCAAGCTTTTGAAGATATTTGGCTATCACCTAGAAACAATCATCCACATCTCCATAGGTATCAGAGTTCTTAAACACTCTAGCCTAATGATATCATGAAGGCTTGAGGAATATGAAAAGGAAAAGCAGCTCATTCAGCTTCTTGGTTTCTCACACTTAACCCTCACATAGACACCAAAATAAAAATTAAAAAAGCTGTTGTTTCTAACTTGCATTCTCATTTCCTTCATTTGATTATCTAGATTCCCAATGGGAATGGAAGCTTGATTCTCATTTCTGGTCTCTTGTCTTAATAATCAAACAAGCCTCTGTATAATTAGTCAAGTAAACAGACAATAAAGTGTTCAGAGATCTAACCCTCAAATTCTTAAGATCAATATCAAAAAGATCCTTCAAACCGGGCCTTTGTACTTTAACCACCACTTCTTGTCCCCTTAATTTTGCACGGTGCACCTGACCTGCTTTTTAAAAAAGGAACTCCCTTCAAATTACCAAGACTTGCAAAATTTTTTATTTGCTAATTCTTAGTGGTCATTGCAGATTGATGTTGGCCTGCGAATTAGTAAAAGAATTTCCATCATAAGGGATCCAAAAAAAAGCTTGATATTACCAAGACTCGCAGCAGCTATTGGTTCATAATCAAACTGATCAAAGATGTCATCCAATGGAGCTCCAAGCTCTTCTTCAATTATAGATATGGCCATCTCTGATGGGAATGGAGGAACTTGATCCTACAGAAAAATGGCACATTCAATCCAACCAATGGAGCGAACAATTCAGAAGAAAATTAAGAGTAATACATGATTATTGATTAATGTGGAAGGAATTTGCCAAAATGACTATATTTGATGGAAAAATAGCATTAAACAGGATAGAAAACATATATGATTTCAACACAAAAGCCATCAAGGAGCTTTATGGTAAAAGATTATAGACCTGAAGTTCAGACAACTGGTCAACATACTCTTGAGCTAGAATGTCAACCCTTGTGGAGAACTGCTGGCCAATTTTGATGAATGTGGGGCCTAATCTCAATATAGTTTCCTTTAACCATTTCGCAAGGGCTTTTCTCCTTAAAATTTTCTTCTCCTCTGTCATTCCTCCTGCATAATAAGAAAATTGGAAAGCTTGACAGAAAATAGCATGGCAAAAATTATGTGTAAAAAGGGAAAAGATGGTTTTGACAGATAATTGCAGAGGTTAATCGTTAGAACTGACACACAAATGTAGTAGACATCTATAAGCATAAGTTGCCAAGCTCCTAAAATCTGACCTGAAAATAGACATGCAAGTCAAATAAAAAACCCAAAACCAGAAAAAGAAAAAAAAAAAAAAAACTAAAGGTAACTAAGCATAATTACATTGACATTTTGAAGATCATAAGTAAACTATATGTTTTCAATGTTTAGTAGATGACAAACCTTGATAAGAGAACTTCTGATTATCTAACCATGCTTTGAAGATAAATGTAAAGACGAATCCCCATATTTCCATGGTCCTTTGTATTGTAGAGTAGGTTTTGAATCTACTCCATCGACCCCCAGGTGCAACTGAAACCTGCCAACTTGATGGATTTGGATTCTCATACAATAACAATTTCCAAAATATGCATGTTTTTGATAAAGCATTCAGACACCGACACAATATGTAATCCTTCACAATCACAGTACCTGGAACAAATGGATGACTACATAATTGAAGCAGATGGACAGAACAAAATCAATACAACAGCACAATCTAGAAGTAGATGTGCATAGGCACAACATAATCAGAAAAGAAAAGTTTGTCCTTGTCCAGGCAATAACCCTGGCACCATTAATTAAGTATCATCTGTCGTGGATTAACAAACCAAGTACCCACAATAAGGCTGCCACGAATTTATTGTCCAGTAGCAGACTCAAATGAAACATATCAATCTGTTGATTAATGATTACAAGAAAATGGGAATCTTCCCTTGAATCCACAAAGTTGGTCTCTAAAGGTTTCAAACACAATGAGCTCCTACCACAGCCTTCAATATGGAGAAGTGGCATACAGCTAGACAACAAAATCCATAATAACAAGACAAGTGAGTGTCCTTTCTTTCTCTTTTTTTTTTCCCTTTGTTCATGGTACAGTAGCCGCCTTCTTTCATTTCCGTATCCTTTCGTCCTTTTATAACGACAAAGAAAACCTATATGCTGAACCTACAGCATCTCACTGTCCATAACAAAAGGAAAACAAAAGAGGGAGGAAATACAGAACACTCCCGTTCTTCCAATTTCCTCGTGCGAGAAAACTACTTAGAGAAAAAACAACAAACAATTAGTTAAATTGGAATTTTAAAAAAACAAACTAATAGGTTACAAAATGTCCAAAAGCAATTTAAAACACAGTGTAAACTCTACGGAGAAATTTAAAAAGGAGAACTTAAAGAAACAGAAAAATGCAAATACTATATCGACAGAGAAGAACAAAGAGAAATAAGAGAATACCTGAATCTGTTGCTGATCGGCACGCTTAAACCAGGCATCTTCTTTCCCAATCTCCTCTATCCTCTTCTTCCTGCCTTGCTCCACATCGGCCTTTGAAAAACCACCGTTCCAGTTCTCTGCAGACTTGACCAAGCTCCAATTGGTCGCTGCCTCCTCCCTCTCAGAGACGCTCATGCCTCCATTCCCATTATCCTCAATCGGCGGTCCATTAGAGCCATAACCATTGCGGCTGGTGGTGCCAGCAGCAGTACCATTAGTTACATTGACTTGCTTCAACAGTTCAGCGTCCCACTCTCTAGTGCCCACGATGCCTTCTCCTCTGGTAGCCCGAAGAGCAAGCCCGTGTTTAGATAGGCTAGGAAGAATATCAAAAGGTGAATAAAGCCTAGAAAGAGGGTGGCTAGAGAGAGAAATGCGCTGTCTTCTCGGAGAAAGAAAGGCAAGGTCTGGTACTTGTAAGGCAAAACAAGAAGCCATTAATAATTTCCAAAGTTCTCTTTTATTATCACAGCCAAGCCCTAACTTTCACTGGCTCATCATCATCCAACAGAACAGAGGCTAGCGTAAGTGGGAGTGTAGGGGAAGGAGACGGGAAGCAAGCAGGAGCAGCAAACCGAAAAGAAAGAGGATGAAAAATAATAATATCAACGAAACTACTACTACTACTATTATTATTTATTAATAATTTTATGACGGGGAGGGGGAGGAAAGGGGGTGGCTGTGAGCAGGACGCGTGGCTGTTAGAAGATGAGTGATCGCGAGATTGCGCAGTTCTGATTGGTCCAGGACAGCCTCAGGGAAGTCTCGGAGCTCCCTACGCTGCAAAAGATATTTTTGTAGGGAAAATTATGCTTTCCCGGTTCAACATTGCGAATCCCATTCTAGAGGATACGACTAGTAGCATGTTTTTTTTTTTTAATATATATATATAATATTATTTCAAGTAATTTTGTAAAAATAATGATTAGGTAATCATGATTTCGATTCTGAACTTTATCAACGTCCGTCCGGATTGAAATTAGAACCGAACCAGATTATTTTGACGATATCGATTTGAAACATAGGGGAGTGTTCCTCCCCTCTCTTTAAAATCAGCCGTTAAACTACTTGTAAAATCAACGGTTTTGTGAAAAAACAAAAAAACAAAAAGAAACAAAACTAAAAACAAAGAGGAGGATCAATGGTCCAAAGACCGCCAACGTTGGTTCGATGAAAATGACCGTTGCGGCCAACAGTCCATTTTTAACCGTTGCCGTCAGCCCCCTCTCTTTTTTGTAAAAAAAAAAAAAAAAAAACTCCAAAATTTTTTTCTTTAAATGCCCAAACTTTCCCCCACAATTCATGTCATCTCTCTTTCTCTCTCTAAGTCTTAGACTTTCTCCCACTCTCAATTCTCAATTATTTTCAACAATATTTTTATTTTGAATATTTAATTATTATAAAATTACTTTTTACAAGTTAATTATTATATTTATAAATTTAATTTTAAAAAAATTTGCAATTAATTTTTGCAAATTTAATTTTACATATTATTATTCTTTTAAATTCAAATGTTGTTTTACTTTTTTTATCAAAAAAAATCAAGTTCACCTCCAAAACACAATGACAAAGGTAAGTTTAAAATTATTCAAATAAATTATATCTTCGATGTCAACTTAACGGATTTGGAGATAGAACAAAACTTGGATGAAATATCAACTTCTCCTTTTCATGACGGGGCTCCAATTACGGATACGCAAGAAAGTCAATCATATAATGAACCCAAAAAGAAAGATCACAAATATCGATTTGATATTTTTCAAGTACATTTTACAAATGGCTAACTTGATTCGAATGGGAAGATTATGGTAAATTTTACTATTTATATTTGTGGAGGAAATTCAGTTTTTAGTCATTTTTTAAGTCTTGTTTTATTTATTGTAAATCTCATATGTAGTTTTAAGTACAATCAGTGTAACAAACGTCATAAATGACAAAAAGCTAATGAGTCGATACGCTAGGTTGAAACATGAAAGAAAAAACACAAATGACAGATTTTTGAGTATGGTTCTTTTGATCCTAATTCTAATGCATTATTTCATTTTTTTGATGAGACAAATATAGATGAAATAGTTAAAATAGTTGCTATTGATCATTTGTCTTTTAATTTTGGTGAAAAAGTTGATTTTCTTAAATATTATAGAAAAACTTTAAATTATATAACAAAATGTATACCTAAAACTACATTCACATGATCACTTTGTAAAATTTAATGAAAGGATAAGAAGGCTTTACTAAAATTTTTTGATTGTTATATAGGTCAAGTGTCTGTTTATTTTCATATTTGAACTTATAGATTTCAAATTAAGACATATATATTTGACTTGCTATTAGATTGATAATAAATGAAATATCCAAAAGCATCAATTTACATTCTAAGTTTTTGATGAACCTCATACTATTGAGATAATATCTAGCAAACAAAAAGTTTTTCAATTGAATTTGATAATACTTCTATTAATACGAAATCAATTGAAAATGTATAAGGGTATGTAAATCATTTACCAATAGTCAAATTTTTCATCAAAGATACATATGTTATATTTTAAATTTGTGCATGCAATATGTGATGGGAGCACTTATCAACAAGATTACACTTATTGGCATTTTAGTGCATAAGAATCGACAAACAAGTACTAAATGCATAAGGCATATTTTGTAGGACCAGTGATAAAAGTCTTGAAAAACTTATCAAGAATGTTATTACACATTGAGATTCAACATATGCAATGTCAAATAATACTTTAGAGTATCATATGTTTCTTATATGCTTTCATTAATAATGAAGTAGAAATTATGTCTTTAAAGTAAGATATATTTTTTATTTTTCTAGATAAGAAAAAGAGAGGTTTTTTTTTAATGTAGAAAAATTTGTGAGATTTTGAGAATTTTTAATAATTCAACTTATACTTTATCCAATGTGTATTCATCTAACTATGTGTTATGTAATGTGTTAACATTGTAGTTCTGATGTAGAAAAATTGAAATAATGAAAAATTAACCACTTTGTTTCTTACTATGAAAGATAATTAATTGGTTTATTTTAAAACTACTCCTAATATTATATTAGTAACTATTATTTTTGACTCACTTCTTAAATTTTTTAGTTTAAAGAGTTATTTAATATTTATTATGATCTTTTAAATTTGAAAAAAAATATTCAATAAAGATAAGATAATTAATATTATTAGGTAGAAGATTTTTCAATTATATGAGGAATTTTCTACAATATGTGTTGCTTAAATGAAAAAACAATTCAAGTAGTCAATTCTTTTCATCTTGAGGTAAGTTTTTCGAATCTAAATAAGTTTTACTTCAAATATCTAAGAATGTCAAACTTAAATGAAAAATTAGATAGTTATGTAACACTTTCATTTAATTATGATAATATAAGTGAATAAGATTTCAATATTCTTAAGTAGTGATGGAAGTCATATTGTACCAGCTCAAATCAATAAGAAAGTTGATACTTTGCAAAACCTTAGAGGACCAATGACAAGGGTAAGGTCAAAGAAAATAAAGGAAGCTCTAAACAACTTGTTGTGCAACATTTACTATCAGGAAGTTGCTAGGTACGAGTTAAGGATGATGGGGGCTTCACCAAGGCTTACGAATATATCATTTATGGAGGAATTTGAGAACCATGACCTTAGGAAGGAAGTTGGATTTGGGAGCCTATGTTTGGGCATTTAAATGGGTTATTTTTATAGGTTTTTATTGTTATTTAGTGGGTTGGACAAATTTCCTTAATAAGCCTATCTTATTAGCTAGGGTTTTTGGGGATTAGCATATAAAAAGGGTGGCTAGAGGGAAGGACAATAGATGATAAGTATATAAGCTATTTTCTCTAGTTCTTTGAGAACTAATTCTGAACTTTCATACTTAAATGTATTGGTTTATTAGACTTATCTTCTTCAATGTTGTTGTTGTTAGGAGTGACATCTGAATCTTATAGTTTTAGTTCTTGGTTGTTTATAATCATTGGGTCAGAACTCAAAATCCCTTAACCTTTGTTAGAATGATCCTATACCAACATTGGTGTTGGGTTCCGTTTATAAATAATTAGAGTTCGTATCATTTGGTATCAGAGTCTAATTCTGACTCATGTTATTTATACTTTTGTTATCATCTATTTCGTGTATTCTTCATTATTGGTTGAATAATCAAAAAGGAAAAAAAATCGTGTGTTTCTTAGGTTGCCTTTCTGCTATTCGTTCCTTCTATAGAAATACCCATTAGTTAACCAAAAAAAAAAAAAATGGCTTCCTTGCTCAATTGGTCATTTACTCAATTATATTTGATAATTGATTGTTGTCTAATTACACTGCTCATATCATTGAATTCCTTATCATTCTATTTGCTTTATTGCCCATTTTATTGATCGTGTCACTTCTCTGAAGAGGTAGGTCTAGAATTGATATATTTAAGTTTTGTTTGTTCTGAATTTAGTTTGCTTGGAACTATTAAAAAAGCTCTTAGAGTCTTGTAATTCATTGTGTGAAACACAAGAGTTGAGGACTACTATAGTTGAGTAGAGAGCAAACACATAAAGGAGTGAGTTTTGTTTGGTATATTATTTATTTACTAACAATCTTGCATATATAATGTCTAATGCTAAAGAAGGCAGTTTCCGACATAGAGAGGAGGAAGTAGTTGTTACAGATTTCAAATTGCTTATGAAATCCTTAGAGCAGAAGTTTGATAGGATTGACCAAATGTTTTGGGAAGTTTAAGACTAGAGGGATAAAATAAATGGAGAATCGAGTGTCAATCCTAAGAGGCTAGCTAGGAGGGTTATGAAGGAGCAATTTAAACACGACTTGGGTGAAGATGGTGATGATTATTATGATGATGATGATGGTGATAATGCTAATAGAAACTTCAGAGGTGGATTTAGAGAAGGATATGGTAATTGGAATGGTAGGAGAGTAAGGGCAATGGAAATGTTTATGATAGGTACAATAGAGGTTGGGATAACAGAAATAGAGTAGAGGAAGGAGTAGACAAAAATCTTAGTAGTATTAAAATGAAAATACCTTCTTTCAAAGGGAAAACTGACCTTAATGTCTATTTAGATTGGGAACAAAGGGTAGAATTAATATATAAGTGTCATAACTTCTCTGAGGAGAATAAAGTGAAGTTAGCTGTGACAGAATTTATTGATTATGTTGTCGTATGGTAGGACCAATAAGTTACTACCGGGTGAAGAAATTTTAAGAGAACCATAGAAACTTGGAATGAGTTGAAGACTATGATGAAAAGGAGATTTGTTCCTAACTCTTATTATAAGGATTTGTATAATAAGTTGCAGAGCCTTACGCAAGGTTTCAAGAGTGTGGAAGAGTACCATAAAGAGATGGAAATTGCTATGGTTAGGGCAAATGTAATGGAGGATAGGGAGGCAACCATGGCTAGGTTCCTCTAAGGGTTGAATAGAAGTATAACTGATGTGGTAGAACTGCAACACTATGTAAAGCTTGAAGACATGGTACACATTGTCATGAAAGTTAAGAGGTAACTTAAGGGAAAGAGCACTTCTAGATATAATCAGAACTTAGGTTCATCTTTTTAGAAGTCAAACTAGGGGAAGAAGGAAAAGAAGATGACTTTTAAGTTTAAAACCAATTCACATAGAGCCAAGACTAATGGGGGCAACCTGGAAAGGGGCAAATTTGAAGAAAAACTTAAGGGCACCCAAGGAAAAACTAGAGATATCAAATGCTTTAGATGTCTAGATAGAGGTCATGTGGCTTCCTAATGTCCTAACAAGAAAACCATATACCTTAAGGAGAATGGTGACTATTTGTCTAATAGTGATGCTAGTGCTGAAGACCAAATGCCACCACTAGAGGATACTAGTGATGTTGATGAAGGGATATCTAGAGCATGGTGGAAAGCTTTTAGTAGCAAGGAGAGCCCTCAGTGTGCAGGTTAAGGAGGAGGATGATGTTAAGATGTAGCGGGAAAATATTTTCCATACTTGATGTTTAGTTCAAGATAGACTCTGTTGCTTGATCATTGATGGAGGTAGTTGCACTAATGTAGCAAGTACATAATTGGTGGAAAAATTGAACTTGCCTACAACCAAACACCCTATACCATATAATTTGCAATGGTTTAATGACAGTGAAGCAGTGAAAGTGACTAAATAAGTTGTGGTTCCATTTTCCATTGATAGATATGAGGATGAGTTATTTTATGATGTTGTACCTATATAAGTCGGGCATTTGTTATTGGGTCGTCCTTGGCAATTTGATAGGAAGTTTTGCATGATGGTTACAAGAATCGTTATTCTTTTACCATGGATGGAAAATCATTTACACTTATTCCATTGATTCCAAAATAAGTGTATAAAGACCAAATGAGACTTTATGAAAGTGAGCAAAAAAGGAGCGAAAAGAAAGAGAGAGTCGAGATAAAAGATAGTAAATGAGAGAAAAAGAAGATAAATGCATTTGAAAGTGCTAAGTACAAGGGTGGTCAGGTTTACAAGAGTGAAGATGAAAGAAAACAAGTGAGTGTGTTTGCAAAATAAGCAGATGTTAGGGTTACCTTCCAAGTAAGACAACAAATAATCTTGATCATTTACAAGGATACTTATTTCTCTAATACTAACCTTGATTCATCTTTGCCTAATGCTATTTCATCTTTGTTGCAGGATTATAATGATGTATTCCCTAAAGAGATCCCAGATGGTTTACCACCAAGGAGAGGGATTGAACACTACATTGATTTTATTCCTGAGGCTCTCATTCCCAATAAGCCAATGTATAAAAATAATCCTAAGGAGACAAAGGAGCTTTAGAGGCAAGTTGATGAGTTGATGAAGAAGGGACACGTAAGGGAAAGCATGAGTCCATGTGCAATGTCATTATTGTTTGTGCCAAAGAAAGATGGATCTTGGGGGATGTGTGTCGATTGTAGAGCTATTAACAAAATAATAGTTAAGTATTGACATCCTATACCTAGGCTTGATGATATATTAGATGAATTACATGGTGCATGTTACTTCTCTAAAATTGACTTTAAGAGTGGGTATCATCAAATTAGGATGAGGGAAGGAGATGAATGGAAAACTGCATTCAAGACCAAGCATGGTTTGTATGAATGGTTAGTTAGGCCCTTTGGTTTGACTAATGCATCTAGTACTTTTATGAGATTAATAAATCATGTTTTGAGACCTTTCTTAGGAAAGTTTGTTGTGGCTTATTTTGATGACATATTAGTATACAGTAGGAATTTATAAGAGTATGTTGAACATTTGCATTACGTGCTTGATGTTTTAAGGAAAAAGAAATTGTATGCCAATTTGAAGAAATGCAATTTTTGTAAGGATCATGTTATTTTCTTAGGTTATGTTATGTCTGCTCATGGCATAAAGGTTAATAAAGAGAAGATTAAGGCAATTCAAGAATGGCCTACACCTAAGAGTGTGAGTGATGTGAGGAGTTTCCATGGTTTGGCTAGCTTTTATGGGAGGTTCATTAAAGATTTTAGTACCATAGTTACACCATAGAGTGAGGTGATTAAAAAAAGGGTGGGTTTCAAGTGGAGTAATGAACAACAAGATACCTTAGATTTGCTTAAGTCTAAGTTGTGTAATACACCACTTCTTGCTTTGCCTGAGTTTTCTAAGATTTTTGAAATTGAATGTAATGCATCAGGCATTGGGATTAGGGGAGTTCTCATACAAGAGAAATGACCTATTGCATTCTTTAGTGAGAAGTTGAGTGGGGCAACATTAAATTATCCAACTTATGATAAAGGCCACATATGAAAAAGGATGTTGAAAGAGTCTGTGCCAAGTGTATTACATGTAAATAAGCTAAGTTTAGGGTTTTGCCCTATGGTAAGTATATGCCTTTAGAAATTCCTTGTGAACCTTAGACCAACATTCCTATGGATTTTATTCTTAAGTTACCTAGGTCTAAGAAGGGCTAAGATTGTATTTTTGTTGTAGTTGACAAGTTTTTAAAGATGGCGCATTTCATTGCTTGCACCAAAATAAATGATGTCACACACATTGTAGACCTATTTTTTAGAGAGATTGTTCGCCTACATGGAGTGTCGAAGAGTATTGTGTCAGACCGTGATGCAAAATTTTTGAGCCAGTTTTGGAAAATATTGTGGGGTAATTTTGGAACAAAGTTGTTGTTTTCTATAACTTGTCATCCACAAATCGATGGACAAACTGAGGTAGTAAATCGAACTCTTAGTACATTGTTGCATGCTGTTATTAGTAAGAACTTTAGAACCTAGGAAGAATGTTTGCCTTTTGTGGAGTTTGCTTATAATCGTGTTGTTCATAGTACCATAGGTTATTCTCCTTTCAAGCTTGTTTATGGTTTTAATCCATTATCTTCTTTGGATTTAGTACCATTGCCTATACAAAACAGGGTTAATTTAGATGGGAAAAAGAAGGTTAAAGTGGTTAGGCAACTTCATAAGAAAGCTAGGCTTAACATTAAGAGAAAAACCAAACAATATGAAACACAAGCCAACAAAGGTCGTAGGTATATCACTTGGAACCTGGTGATTAGGTTTAGGTACATTTGCAGAAGGATTGATTTCCTATGCAAAGGAAATCAAAGTTGCAACCAAAGGGAGATGGTCTTTTTCAAGTGGTGGCAAGAGTCAACGATAATGCATATAAACTTGACTTGCCAAGTGAGTATAATGTGAGTGCAACATTTAATGTTTTTGACCTTTCTCCTTTTCTCTTTGATGATGTAGGTGCTAATTTGAGGACAAATCATTTTAAGGAGAGGGGGAATAATGGAAGCCATATTGTACTAGCTCAAATCAACAAGGAAGTTGATATTTTGCAAAACCTTAGAGAACCAATGACAAGGGCAAGGTCAAAGAAAATAAAGGAAGCTCTCAATAACTTGTTGTACGACATTTACTATCAAGAAGTTGCTAGGTATGAGTTAAGGATGATGGAGGCTTCACCAGGGCTTACGAATGTGTCATCTATAGATGAATTTGAGAACCATGACCTTATGAAGGAAGTTGAATTTGGGAGCCCATGTTTGGGCATTTAAATGGGTTATTTTCATGGGTTTTTATTGTTATTTAGTGGGTTGGACGAATTTCCTTAATAAATCCATCTTATTAGCTAAGGTTTTTGAGGATTAGCATATAAAAAGGGTGGCTAGAGGGGAGGACGGTAGATGATAAGTGTATAAGCTATTTTCTCTAGTTTTTTTAGAACTAATTCTAAACTTTCATACTTGAATGTGTTGGTTCATTAGACTTATCTTCTTCAACATTATTGTTGTGAGGAGTGACATCTGAATCTTATAGTTCTAGTTCTTAACTATTTATAATCATTGGATCAGAAATCTAAATCCCTTAACTTTTATTAAAACGATCCTATACCAACATTGGTGTTAGGTTCCATTTACAAATAATCGGATTTGTATCAAGTAGTGGATGTAAAATCAAAGGACTTTTCTTATACTTACTCTAATCACTAAACACATCTTAGAAACTCCTATTTCAATTGTTGTTGTTAAACAAATGTTTAGTGTTAAAGGTAAGATCTTTAATTAAACTTGTTTCAATTTAGGAGCTAGTTTAATGGAAACATAAATATGCCTTGATAATGGGGAGAAGGCAGTAATGTAAGAATAAGAGTTGATTTATGAGTACTGTGGAGAAGAAGATTTTTATGACTTTACAATTGAAGGTATTATTAGAACCAAAATGAGAGCCCAAAGGATGGGGCTGAGAGTGATGATTAAACACACATCCAAAAGGTAACTATAGTGGGTTCATTTATACAACAATAAAACTACATGAACTTTAATTCTCTAAGCCTTGATAAGATAAGTTGACAATTTAATTAAAATTTAATTATGTTTAAACCTTTATTTTATAATTTTGTAATTTTTCATTTTCTTTTACATATATTTTAAAAATTTTACAATTTAAATTTTCTTTATGCCATAACAGTAAGAAAACTATATTGGAATGAACGAAATCAACTAGAACAAAAAGATTTTAAACCAAATCGAATGAGTATCGAACCAAAACCCATTCGACATCAGAATTTAAATTGCCAAATTGAATTGATTGGAAACCAAACCACCCTTTTTTAATTCAATTTTAATTTAATTTGACCTTGGAAACAAAATTAAGTATAACCAATTTTGTGGTCACAGCATAAATTAAGAGAATATTATAATATATTATCACTAATAAATTATAAAAATAACTTTACTCATTATTTAAGTTTTTAATAACTAACAAAATGTATCAAACTTTGATATTATATTTAATTATATAACTTGGGATGTACAAAAGAACTTGATATTATTGTGTTCAAGGTAACATTTCAAAGTCATATTCATTAGTTAACCATAACCAATGATTGATAACTATTTAAACTAAAATTCTTTATTCAAAGAATGTATCATAAAAGAATATTATATAAAATAAAATATTAAATTAGAATTAAACATATTATATATATAAGAATTATAAATAATTAATAAAAATAAAATTAAATAATTAAATGTAAAGGATAATTGACCAAATAATTCGTATTTGATAAAAATTAGAAATGTAATGTTAATAAAATTAAATTTCATTTAACTACGAGTAAAATTTTGATGAAAAAGTAAAATAATATAATCAACTACAATTTTGTAATGATTAACAACTTAAAAAATGCGTACAATTTAAACAATTGTACTCATTATTTATATAGTTTAAACAAGACTTTTTTAACATTTTAATAATCTTAATAGTGATCTTACCCTTTTTTATTTTACATGATCTTTAGGTTTAATAATTTATTTATATATCATACATAGAAAATTCACAAAAATCATGAATTCAATATAAATATGAAAGAGAGCCATAAGAAGCTTTTGTTTTTCAAAAGAAAATAATTACCTTTTGGTTGCCATAATTCTTTTGCAAAGTATCATCTTAAATCTCATTGATAACACATAAGACTTTTTCTTAACTAACTCTTATTGATGGGCTAGCTTAAAATGTTCATTGTTCTTGAACAAGACTTAAGAACAATATTTTTAGATTAGATTGTTTCGTCATTTGCTAAATCATAGGGAAAAAAGGTATGCAGGTTTTAAACTTTATCAAAGTAATTTTCATTTCAACTATTTTGTCTCTCCTTTAAAGAACTACATGATTAATTGTTTCTTTCCCTAAATTATTTTATAAAAAGTTAGTGTAAGTCAAGACCTAAATAACAAATAATGTTTTGTGTTTGAAACAAAAAATTTCTTCCAAATCTTTTGACAAATTCTTAAGAAAATACTAAATTTTCTCACAATTCATGAAGTTCATATTAAGTTTTTCTTTTTAACCATTCTTTAAGTTAGTTCAAACTCTAGTCTCTTTCATGATTATTGTTAATCTTAGAGTATCTTTTTTTACCCAATTAATTTTAAATCTTTCACGTAATCGGTTCTTAATTGTTTCTTTTACTCTATGTTATGTCTCATCCTTATATCATTTATAAATAAAAATTCTAAATTTTTGATGCGGAAAATCCCAAAAAGACGTGGCTTAAGGACCTAACATACACAAGGAATCAAAGAACAACCAGAAAAGCTAAATCAGAGTTTAATAACAGAAACCCTAGACCCAATATTCGAAGGAACACGAACCTAGAGTATTCAAGAAGGATATGAACGTCACACTCCAAAAAAGAAAAGAATTGGGAGTGATAAGTCGATTTCAACACCATAAGAAGAAGTACCTTTTGATAAGTTCTTTAGTTCTTAAAAGAACCGAGGGAGAAAAACTCTTGCTTTCTATTTCACTCAAAGTTGTCTTATCTTTTTTGTATGATGTCTGATCTTACAAGGGGTGCTTATTTATAAGCTAAGATAGCAATCCTAAATGGGCACAAATTCCTACTTAGGACAATTCCTTATTTAGGAGGAATTCCTATCTAGGTACAAATTCTTATACAGAAAATAAACTCCTAATTTGGAGTGATTGCTATTACTTAGTACTAACACTTTAAGTAGTCTAATGATATTAATAAGGTCTGGACTCTCTTCCAAACTTGAATTCGCACCATTTGAAGTTTGGTTGGCCTGAACGTCCTTAATCAGCCCATTTAGTTCTTTTTTCATCTTTTTGACTCTAGCCCGTGTTATTAGGCCTTTTGGAATGTGCAATGGACCTCATGTATCCATTGAATCTCTAACTCGTATTATTGGGCCTTCTGGAATGTGTAATGGACCTCTTGAATCCATTGAAGCTCTAGCTTGTGTTATTGGACTTTCTGGAATGTGCAATGGACCTCTTGCATCCTTTAAAGCCTTCCACCCTTCATCTCTACGGTTCTCATCATTCCCTCTTTCCTCGAAAAGATTCGTCCTCGAATCATCACCTTGTTTATACTTAATGATGTAAGGAAAGGTCTGAATGAATTTGATCCACTTGGCATGCCTTTTGTTTAACTTTCTTTATACAAGTATGATAGGAACTGCACAATGACTCATGCTTTCCCTCAAATATCCTTTGAAAATAAGTTCTTCAACTTGCCTTTAAAGCTCTTTTGTCTCCTCAGAATTACTCTTATATGTTGGCTGGTTTGGGATGGATGCACTCGGTATGAAATCAATTTGATTCTCAATTCCTCTCTTGGGTGGCAATCCACTTGGGCCATTATCTTGGAATACACCTTCAAATTCCTACAATAGAACAACAAGACTAGGCAAAGATGGTTCAAGCTTATTAATGTTAAAATAAGCCTCTTTGTACAAAAGTATGATCATAGGTTGTTTGGCAAAAATTGCTCTTTTGACATCACTTTTTTTTTCATAGAAACTTTCTGTTTTCTTCTTTTTCTCTTGTGTTCTCACGTTTTCTCCTCTCTTTCCTCTTTTTTCAATCTCTCTTTTTTGTTCACTCTCATTTTTAATCCTTAATTGATCCTTATAAGCTTGTTGAGGTGATAATGGTACAAGAGTGATGGGTTTTTCATTCATTATAAAGGAATATCGATTCTTGAATCCATCATGCATAACTCGCTTGTCAAGCTGCCATGACCTTCCTAATAGAATATGGCTTGCTTGCATAGGTACAACATCTCATAAAACTTCATCATGGTACCTTTCAATAGAAAATGACACGAGCACTTGCCTATCTACCTTAACTTCACTTTTCTCATTCAACCATTAAAGCTTATATGGCCTAGGATGCTTTATAGTAGGTAAATCCAGCTTCTCAACCATAGTTGTGCTAGCAACATTAATGTAACTCCCACCATCAATAATCATACTACATACCTTATCTTTGATGAAACACCTCGTCTGAAAGATGTTATTTTGTTGCACTTCATTTTCTTCCTTCACTTGCACATCCAATGCTCGCCTTATGATAAGAGCTACTTCATTAATCAGATACTTCTCTTCATCACTTTCACCCTTTATTGATGGCACATAATCATCATTTTCATAGTCATAGGCACGTTTCAATCGCCTTCTTGCTTTAAGAGCCTCATATTCTTCGTACCACCTTTGTAACTTTAATATTGTATTAGCTTGCTCCTCTATCCTCTCTCTCATATCATCAAATCTGGTATTCATGTGCTCAAATTGTTGTTGCATAGTTTTGATCATGAAGGACATGTCAACAACTCCTTCCTAAGCAGCACCTTTGTCTTTCAAAGTCATTATTTCAACCTGATTTAGAGCCAGGCTCTGATACCAACTGATGTGGAAAACCCCAAAAAGACGTGGCTTAGGGACCCAACGCACATAAGGAATCAAAGAATAATTAGGAAAGTTAAATTAGAGTTTAATAACTGAAACCCTAGACCCAATATTCGAAAGAACACGAACCTAGAGTATTCAAGAAGGATATGGACGCCACACTCCAAAAAAGAAAGGAATTAGGAGTGATAAGTCGATTTGAACGCCACAAGAAGAAGCACCTCTTGATAAGTTCTTTAGTTCTTAAAAGAACCGAGGGAGAAAAACTCTTGCTTTCTATTTCACTCAAAGTTGTCTTATCTTTTTTGTATGATGTCTGATCTCACAAGGAGTGCCTATTTATAAGCTAATATAGCAATCCTAAAAGGGCACAAATTCTTACTTAAGACAATTTCTTATTTAAGAGGAATTCCTATCTAGGTACAAATTCTTACACAGAAAATAAACTCCTAATTTGGAGTGACTGCTATTACTTAATCCTAACACTTTAAGTAGTCTAATGATATTAATAAGGTCTGGGCTATCTTCCAAACTTGAATTCGCACCATTTGAAACTTGGTTGGCCTGAACATCCTTAATCAGCCCATTTAGTTCTTCTTTCATCTTTCTGCCTCTAGCTCATGTTATTAGGCCTCTTGGAATGTACAATGGACCTCTTGCATCCATTGAATCTCTAACTCATGTTATTAGGCCTTCTGGAATGTGCAATGGACCTCTTGAATCCATTGAAGCTCTAGCTCGTGTTATTGGGCTTTCTGGAATATACAATGGACCTCTTGCATCCTTTGAAGCCTTCCACCCTTCATCTTTACGATTCTCATCAATTTTATACCCTCTATTATAAATGGTAACCCTATTTTATCCTACCTATAACTCTCATGTCATTTGGATAAGTTATTTGGTTCATTAGGCATTTGGCCCATTACATATTAAGTCTTACCCATTTCCATTAAACATTACATGTTATAATTTTGCCTATCATTTGTTTGTTATTTGCATTACATGTAAAAGATCCAATAGTTCTTTTCATTAGTGTGGACCTATTACAAATTAAATTTTGAGTCCAATTGCCTAATATCTCATTACATCTATATAATTGGTCCATTATAAATCCTTAAATATACCACATCTTCATTACAAATTATCATTACATAAGGTCTATCCTATTTTGAAGGCCCACTACATGTCTTAGCCCATTTATAAGGTGTTCTTCGACCTATTTGGTACTAGCCTAGCACTAGTCTTAAAGGTAAAACCATCTAACCCATTAGGAAATGCCTCTAATCCATTTTTATCCCTCCTTTTATGCATTTTCTACTCCATTTCCATAGCTCATTTCCTTGTCTCAACCTAGCAATATCCATTGAACAAAGTTCATGCCTTTATCAAGTATTGCTTAGCCCAATAAGTTTGATACTTATTATTACAAACATTGTATATTCATACCTTAATTTTGTTATTATTTATTGTTATTGTTTATTTATCATCTTAAAATTATTAGATATCATTCTCATTTATTTATTATTATCTAACATTTTTAATTATTATCTTTATTTAAAGTTAGTTAACTTTACTAATTATTATTTTTATCTTATAGTTATTTACTGTTAGCTATTATTTATTATCTTATATTATGTTGATATTTCTTTAATTATTATCTAATATTTATTGTTGATTATTATGTATAGTTTTAAAAATAGTACTAAATCAATAGTTAGACCAATATATTAGTGACCCAAAATTCAAATTAATTTCATTCTTTTATTTAACCTAATAAGAAACCTATTGTTGGCTTGGCCCTAGCCCACTATACCTTAATGTGAGCTATAGATAAGTTTCAAAAGAAAAAGGGTTGCTACCTTTTATAGCAAAAGACCCTTCCTTTCATTATTTAACTCTCGATGCAAGATAATAATCTCATACTTTCCCTTAATTAACCCAAACTCTTTTATATTGAAAATCCATAAAACTATTATGTGTGTAGGATTATTATCCCATATCAGAAGTTAAAAGCATTAGAGGTAGAAGTCTTTGTTATAAAAGAAAAATACTCTCCTCTTAACACAAGCTCTTTTGAACTTATGAGCTTTAAAGTCATAATTTGCTTATAAGCTTTAAAGTAATTATGTGGGATAATAATCCCAAATTATTGACTTAAAAATTATAAGTTTCTATAAATATATGTTATGAAATTTTAATAACTAAAATAAAATTAATAAATATTAAATCTAGTGGTTTAATCATTAACCCAAGGTTAAACTAGTAATCGAACAATCTAGTCTCTTATTTGGCTTAATGGCTAGTTTGAATTTAAAAACTATATTATTATATTAGCCTTTGCTTTATACTTATCTATTATTTACTATTATTTATCCATAAAGAAATAATGAAATATGATGCAAATTAAGGTTTAATATTCTCACTGTAAAGAAAAAGTTCCTTAAGTCTAATTATTTGGATTATTGTATTCAAACATTCCTAAAAACCTAAAACAATAACAATTTCTTGATCAAATTAGAAATAATTATATAATGGTTGATTAAAAGAAAGACAAATAGAGGAGTATTAAATCTTATGTTGGTAGTAATGTCGAAGGACATTTAAAGGTAACATAAGAGTTATACCTTAACCCTAGAGTTTAAATCCTAAGTACAAAACTCAAACAAAAGGTAAAGTAGAATTAAATTAAGAATCACAACCAATCAAATGCCACATTAAATCATAACTTAAAATTTAAGCAATTCATAACAATATTTAGGAAAATTTAAAGAGTTTAAAATCTATATTTTTTGTAACAAGCAAACACAAAAGCACAATAACCACAAAAATCAAATTTTTAGACCATAAAAATTCAAAAACAAAGACCACACTCAAAAGAATAAATCAAAAAGATCAAAAATCAAAAGAATAATCAAAATCATAGACAAAACTTGGAAATTAATTCTAAATCAAACATTTAGGACTCTAACCAAAGACAAAACCAAACAAAAACCAACATCTTAGAGGAAGATTTAAACCAACTTAAGATCCAATTGAAATGGAACTCATAAAGTATAACCCAAAACTTGGAAATTTGGAATAAATATATTATATCATTTTTAAAGAAAAAAACCAAAAATGAAAAAGAAAACACAAAGAACAAGTCAAGAGTATCAAACCATAAGGATAAAGCTCTTAGATCCCAAATTAGCAAAAAATGAAAAAAAATGAAATCAAAATGAAAAAAATATATATAAACTTTACAGTAAGGATTTTTCCACAATAAAAATCGAAGATAGGGATAAAGAAATCAAAAGGAAGTGTGTGAGAATTAAAAGTTCAAAAAGAGAAGTAGATTTTAAAGAATAAAATTTTTGATGATTTTCAAATATCCTAAAATTACAACAGAAGAAGAGCTTCATAGTCCATGTATATGGTGGAGACTTAACAACAAACGAAAATTCTAATGGAAACTAAAAACAATACAATCTTTTATTTTCTTGCCTTTAAAGACAAATAGTGTCTTATTCTTTTTCTTTATTCCCTAATTGCTATATTATCTTTATAATATAGCCCTAAGCTAATATATTAACTTCATGGAATAGATTATTGTGAGGGAAGATAGGGTTTGTAACAAGTCCCCCTTACTAGAATAGTCTTTTCAAGACTAACAATCAAGATTATGTCACAAGATTATGTCATAACATTAAAGTTTAATGCTCAACTTATAGAGAACTAATATAGTCTACAAAAGCTTGTCCAAGTTAAGGTCTTATTACTAAATGATCATAACAACAAAATTGACTAAATGACAATAACAACAAATTAACTAATTAGCTATTAATATTCACAACCATACTGTTGTATTATTCTTAATAAAAGATAAGAGCCATTCGATCAAGAACAAAATTGGATTTTCTAGAGTGGTGTGAGGGACATACATATTGATGAAAATTAGAGAACAAAAGGCAAGTAACCAAAAAATGACCATAATTCTTGATAAAAGAGAAAAGGGGCAGTGAAGCCAAACAAAAATAAGTGCTAGGTTTGGCTTTAAATTGACTTTTATAATGACCCTAAAAACAACATTGCCTTTATGTCTTAAAAAGTCAACTTAACTAAATTTGAAACAATATCATTTTAGTATCTTGGCTTAATAGCCTAACTATTAAAGGATGTTGATTTTCTTTAAGATAATTTTCAAAACTAAGTTTTTAAATTTCTTTAAGGATTAATATACAAATAAATTCACAATTTTTAGGATTTTAACAAATTTATCCTAATCTTTTAAAAGTAACAGATAGGTAATTTTAGATTTTTTTTTTTTGAAAAATATAGCTTACTATTAATTGATGTTAACGGATTCTGTTAACTTATACACATGATTCCTCTATGTGTAAAAAATTAACCATATGTGATGTCCATATGGCATTAATTAAAAACATATAACTTTAGCTAATAAAAAAATAAAAATTTTCTTCAAAAAATATTTTCTCTCTCCTCTCTATTCTATCTCCCTCATCCTTTGCCTGCCATTTCTCCTCTTCCTCCATTTCCTCCTCCACCCCTCTTTTCCTTTTTCCTTTATTCCTTATTATTAGCCAAGGAAAAAGAAAGGAAAAACTAAAAAAAAAAAAAACAAAAAAGGTCATTGCCTCTCCACCATAATCTCTTATCATCAACTTATGCCATTGGCCATAGATCCACTTTCTACTACTTATTCCATGATCTCTCCCTCAACTTCCCTCACTTTCTACTAGTTAAAACTTAATTTTGTTTCTAAATAATGGAAAATTGATCAAATTTTAATGTTGCTTTTGTTTTCAAAAGATTGGATTTTCTTTTGCTTTTAATGTGCAAAATGGGTAAGTGAGGTCCACATCATTTTTAACTAAGAAGGCTTGAAATTATCACCCTTTTCTAGTTTTTCTTTTTTCTTTTCTTAACTAACAATGAGGGTGGAGTAAAGAGAAAAAGAGAGGTCAGGCAAAAGAGGAGGAGGAGAGTAAAGGATTAGGAGAAGAGAGAGACAAAATATTTCTTAATTTTTTTTATTTTTTTATGTAGTTACATTTTTATCTTTTTTAATTAATATGACTTGTGCATCATATGTCATTAATTTTTTTCATGTAAACATATCACATGTTCAAATTAATAGAATCTATTAACATCAATTAATAGTAGTTATAAAAAAAATTTCAAAATTACCAATCTATTATCGTTTAAAAGTTAAAATAGATTTGTTAAAACTCTCAAAGTTGCAAATTTATTTGTATATTAAATCTTTCTTTAATTTATCTCAAAAAAGAAGAAAGAATGATTTTCTAACAATTAAAAAAGAGGGAGAAAGAGAGAGAAAAAGAATGGAAAAAAATCCAAAATCTAAAAGCATCTTCCTAAAAATAAATTTCATTGTCTTTGTAAATTTAAAAATTCAAAAAATTAAGAATGCAAAAAAAATTGAAAGTTAAAAAAAAAATTGTTCAAATTACCAAAAAAATTCAAAAAATTAAATAATTTCTCCAAAATTCTAAAATCTCAACCCCCAAGAAATTAATTGATCAATAAAATTTCATTTAAAAAAGTAAACAATCTTATTTAAATTTCTTATTATTTTCTAATCAATATTTAAAATTCAAATATCTAAATTTTTCAAAAATTAAAAAAGTCTAAACATTTAAAAATTTATGTACAACTTCCAAAATTAAATCTCTTCATCTTTTTAGTCCAAAAAATTTTAAACTTTAAAACCTTTCTTGATGTAAGGGATCATTGTTAAATGCACTTTAATTTTTCTATAAGCCACCCCAAAGTAAGGAATTTTCTAAACATTCTAGTTGTTCCAAAAATTTATCAAAGCGAGAAATCTTTGTTGAAATTATCTCAAAAGCTTTTCTTTTCCTATTAATGTGAGAATCTCCATAAAAAGTATCTCTTAACTTTCATAGCCTAAATCCAAGAGCTTATTGAGAAAAGTTCTAAAAATAAAAATAAAAATAAGAGAGAAAATGAAAAAACAATCCAAAATCCAAAATCCAAAAGCATCTTCCCAAAAATAAATTTCATTACTTATTGTAAATTTAAAAATTCAAAAATTGAGAATGCAAAAAATAATAATAATAATAATAATAAAAGGTTCAAAAAAATAAAATTTTCAAATTACAAAAAAAAACCAAAAAATTAAATCATTTTTCAAAATTTCTAAAATCTTAATTCCTAAAAAATTAATCAATCAAGAAAATTTCATTTAAATAAGTAAGCAATCCTATTTAAATTTCATATTATGTTCTAATTAAAATCTAAAATTCAAATCCTTAAATTTTTAAAAATCCAAAAATATCTAAAAATTCAAAAATTTGTGTACAACTTTTAAAAATAAACCTTTTTATCCTTTTTAGCCCAAAAATTTTTAAGAATTTAAAATTTTTTCTGATGCAAGGAATTACTATTAAATGCACTTTAACCTTTTAATAAATCACTCTAAAGCAAGGGATTCTCTAAATATTCTAGTTATTTCAAAAATTTCTCAAAGCAAGAGATCTCCATTAAAATTATCTTGAAAGCTTTTTTTTTTTTCTTATTAAAATGCGAGTTTTTGTAAAAAGCATCTCTTGATTTTTTATTCTAAGATCCAAAAGCTTATTGAGAAAAGTTTAGGTAGGTAAATGGAAAGTCAAAACAAATGAAATAAAATAAAAATTCATATAATTTGACTTCAATTATTATCAATCAATTCATTAGCATCAATATTAATTTGAGGTTAAATTTCGATAGATCTTAGTAAAATAGATCGAGTCTCATTAATTTACAAGACAGGGCATCTCTAACTTAATGGTTTATAGTGTTTTAATTACACATTTAATGATTAGTGGTGACTCTAATATCCTAAAGTCACTTTTAAGGCAATAAAGTATCTTTCTTTATGTAACCCTAAAGCATCATACTAGCCGAATAAATGATAGTAGTAAATTGGATAAGGCACTTGTAAGTATAATTTACATCAGTCTTAGGTATCTATTATGAACACATACACATCCATTGTTGACAATTTATCACCATCTTGTTCAATTACAAGATCTTAGAGCACTTTTTGCATCCAACTTGCTCCTTGTTTATCTGGGGTGTGTCATAACACCCTCTTAAGGTTAATTCTTGCTCATATCTCAACATTTACAAAGATTAATATATTCAAAAGGTCAAGAATATCCAAAACACATCAGAAAAACATTGTCTTAATAGTATATTATATTAGTTTAAGAATTAACAATCAAACAAAAAAACTAAACTTATATTTTCTAATAATCTTTTTGAGAATTATTTGTGAATTATTTATGGATCAAAAGTGACAATTATTTATGAAATTAAATTTGGTCATGATGGAGTCTTTGGGACTTATGTCATTATTGGAGATAGAAATATGTTCTTAACTCTTTAATTATGCAAATTATCAAAAGGTCCTCCCAAGAACTTGTTGAATATCTACATCTAATGTCTAATTTCTTCATATAACAGAGATTTATGTGCAAAAGAGTAATTGCAAATTTAGAAAATTGAAGACCTCAGTATACCCCAAATACTTGTTTTTATAATATAGAAAATGTCAATTTCTCATTATAAACTCAAAGATGAGTTTGTTTTAAATGAAGGAGTTTATCGTATCACCTATAACATAACATGAAGATTATTTCTCACTACTCTTCAATTTATGTTATAATTTTTATTATTCTTATTTTATATCTAATATAGTTGTTTTAAAGTATTTTAGCAAGCTTTTAAGGTATTATTTAGGGTATCATTAAGTCTTAAGTATGAGAATTTTAATATCTTTATTTATTTTCTTGTTAGTTATTATTTGTCAAGATTAGAACTAGTATAAATAAGGATTTAGGCTTTCTTTTGTAACTAATTTATTTTGTCTCTTTATTAATGAAATATAACTTTCTCTTAAGTCACTCAATAATTGTTAGCTTTTAACCTACCTATTTTTCACACATTCCTTCATATTAGGGCTATCTATTTGAAACATTATACTTTCTGTGATAAATATAATTATATTCAAAATCTATGATAGCCTTTTTTTTTTTGTCTATTTTGATACTAACATCTCTAGTTGTCAAATAAGTCAACAAACGACATGAATGAATGAGAATTTTATTCTTAATAAATATTCACTAAGTTGTCAAAATTGACTAATCCAATAACAATTTAATTGGTTTAATTTATTTTGGATAGTTGCAATTTTGGAACTTCAAATCATTTTTAATGACTTGATTTTTATATAAATGTGCAACCAATCTAAATTGGTTCATGCATACCCCTAATGGCCACCATGCTTGTTTGCTTTAAGGACAAGTAAGGCAAGTAGGATTTATTTGAGAGTTTAATAATAGAGATTTTTATATATTTTTTTAATAAATTGAGTTGGGTATTAAAATTTTAAGTTGAAAGTATCAATCGACACTTCAATTTTAACTTAGATATTATAATTGTTATATATAATTAATAAATTATTATGATAATTAATTATTTATTTTTTAATTAAATTTACTTTTAAACTATGATCTTTGAATATGATAATTATGCTTTAAAGAAGAAAGTTTTAAGAGGAGCCTCATGAGTTGTTGCATGGGTCTCATGTTCCTTTAAAAAAAAAATAAATGTGATGTATAAATAATTATGATAAGATATACGAATAATTATCAACAATGAGCATTTTGATAATTATTTACACATTTATTTTATATGCTTTACAATCTATTTCTCGTTGTCGGTAGAGGAGGCGGTTTACATATTTACACCGTTTTTTTAGGTTTGCAGAGGAGATGGCTTTATAGCATCATTCGGGGAGGGACCAAAAACTAGGACCCAAACTTGGGCCAGCCCAGCCCCATCAGAAACTAATCGGGCGGAGATCACTAGAAGAGGATCAGCAGATCAGCATCTCCCGTTCTGGCTGGCAATTGACAGCCTTCTCTTCATCCAAGTTCAAATCTACAACTACGGAACAGCCTCAGCAGTGATTGACGCCTGCGGCGCCGCCCGACATTTTTTTTGCTTTGTCTTTTGCGTAGACAGAGAGCGAGGGGAGAAGAGCGAGCAGACCAGAGGAAACGAAATGTGGATGGCGGTGAAACCACATCCGTCGCAGTTTAACCCTGCAAGCTTCTCCGATTGCAACCTCATGTCGTGCCATTATTCTCTCCGGACTCGCTCACCCTACCGCTGTCAGTGCGGTATCCGGATACCGATCCATCCATTCGCTTCTTTGACAGTACAGTCACACTACGATGATGCTTCAATCGCAACGTCAGCAGCAGCACCCGAGCCCTTATCTCAGTACATGGCGTCCGTCGGATCACCGCCCTCATCTCATCGTTCCATGCTTCTTCAGCTCTCGCAGTGGAACCTCACCCAACGCCACGTCCTTGCGCTCAATCTTATTGCTTTTGCGGTAATTTTATCATATGTGTTCCCTCCTCAAAAATGAGTGCTATTCGGATTCAGTTCCCATTTTCCATTTTATGCGTTTATATATATATATCCCACATCGCTGTTTCTTGTTATCTATTTAATTCTGCATCTGCACCCGCCAGCACATATTTTCATTGGAATTTGGAACTTTAGGAGCTGAGATGAATTAAGCATTTTCTTTTTGGGATGTAATATTTGTTTCATGTATCAAATCTACGATTGTTTTTCAGGTAGCAGTTTCTGCAACCTGGCTATTTTTCTCTGCCATCCCAGCTCTTCTGGTATGAAAATTGGGAATCTGGTGAAAATTTGTTACTTCCACAATTGATAATGTAGTCATAATTGACTTCTGTTGCCAACTTGTTTGAAGGCTTTTAAGAGAGCATCAGAGTCACTCGAGAAGCTGATGGATGTCACTAGGGAAGAGCTCCCAGATACTATGGCTGCCATTCGGTTATCTGGCATGGAGATCAGTGACCTAACAATGGAGCTCAGCGATCTTGGGTAAGCATAGTGCAATGTTATTTCTATTTTTAAATTATCGTTAAGGGAATGAATGTCTAATATTATTGGCTTGTCCAGCCAGGAGATTACTCGAGGTGTTAAAAGCTCCACTAGAGCTGTTCGCATAGCTGAGGAGAGTCTTCTCCAATTTTCAAACATTGCTCCACCAGGTTTTACTTATATACAGCTAGTCACTTTCAGTATTGGTTCTTATATCATGGATTGAGTGCAATGAATTTTACTCCATGTTTACTTGTTTAGCTTCATTGCAGATGGTAGCCAGTGCAAAAACTGGAAAAAGAAGAACACCAGTAGCTAGGATGGCAAGGGGCATAAGGGAGTGGATTGTGAAGGGTCGTACTGTCTTGCAAATATTTTTTGCCCTCAGTAGATTCTCCAGAACAACCTTTAACATCTTTGCCAAGCGAGCCAAGCGGTAGACATATGAAAGTAATGGCGTAAGCCTTATGTTTTGAGGAACATTGTTCTTTTGCCTCTGCATATATTGTATTTGTCATCTAATCTTGCATTCATTTTTGCTGAGCTGTAGCATGTTTGAGAAACTAATCCAGGTTAAGACCACAAGATCAAGAATTTAGAGTGTTAGTATTCTCTTGTGTTTGTGTGTGGCTCATCTGGCTTTGTCATTCCGCATGTCTTTGTGCTATAATCATCCATGGAAACTTTACTAAGCTATAACTTCTTTCATGACTTAAAATTTTCATGCCTGACAAAAGCCTTCCTCTCAAAAGTTATCAATCTTTTGATCTGGTAAATGTCAAAAATTTCTTTGTTATATTGATTGACATGTCACCAAGGATTAAACCATTTGCTTCTTTGGACCCAGCTTGATTGAGAAGTCCTCAATGTCTTAATTAGAGGTGGAACAAAAATGATTGAAGCTTTTTGACTGTGGAAAAGATGCTTGAAGATTGTTGCTGTGTGTGAAATTAATTGTCCCTGTAAAAACACTGTGGAAACATATTGTTCTGCTTTATGTGAAATCAAAGATCAGTATCAGCTGCTGATGGTCAACTGATTATCAGGTGACAGTTCTACTCGGGTCATGAATGTAGGCTTGACTGTGGTGGTATTGTAGAGAGGGACCTGGGAAATGGCTGAAAGTCTGACATGATATTGGACCAGGGACAGAGAAATCTAGGTTGGGTCATGAAGGAATCTTATCAGCCCTATTGGATTGCAACAGAAAATGACCTGGGTATAATTATTCACATAATTTGCATTGCAGTTGCAATTTCTCTTCCCTGTGTCATGTTAGATATCTGACTTAAGCAATGACAAACACTGATGTCATTAACTTGATCAAGAGACTGGTAGGATATAATTTCTCTTTGCTAGTCTGGTGATCTCTTAACTCTATTCACCAAAAGTAAACCAAAAAAAGGAGGTTTTACCTTCTTTACACTTTTAGGCAGATGAACACCAACTGGTAAATAAGAGGGGCGTGTAGAAACTCAAACCAGGCATCATTACAGATTTTTAGATGAATTTCCAAATTCGAAATTCTTGCTGGTTAGAGTATAGAATTGAATCCTAAAGTAGAATCTTGAGTAGGATTTGTCATTAAAGTTGTTCTTTTATGTTTTTTCTTTTCTTTTTCCCGTTCTTCTCTAACAATAGAAGAGCAGAGGGAATAGAAGTACTGAAGAAACATTTACTCTAGCATTTACAAGTATACTAGTAACTTTATCTTTTTATTTTTTTATTTTTTTTAAAGTTGGATCCAAGCCCTTCTCCATGTTTTCTAGTCAGCCAAAACAATGTTATATCCGCCTATGGTTTGCATCGATGGGGAATCAAGTGCGGGGAGTTGTAGGGAGCATAGTTACAAGACAGTTTCGGCAATTGGTTCCTCTCCTGCTTATATTGGGGAGTATGTTTATCAAGCAAGACACGTAGACAACCAACGTATTCGTGCAAGTGTGACCTTATGGGGCGGGTTGTTTGTGGGCCGGAGAGAGAGAGAGATGCGAGGCTCTTATTCATTGAATCTGGATGTGTGGCATGTTACTGGATTTAGCTCTAAGATGTCCCTGACACGCGCACTAATGCATACATTATTCGTTGGAGACAGGACAGCCAGCTCCATGGCAATTGGAAGATTATTCATTGAATCTGGATGTGTGGCATGTTACTGGATTTAGCTCTAAGATGTCCCTGACACGCGCACTAATGCATACATTATTCGTTGGAGACAGGACAGCCAGTTCCATGGCAATTGGAAGATGACAAATTATCGCTTGTATTCTTACCTCACCGCCCCCACTAACCGCAAACTTGTTATTTTCCGTTTGGACGCCTTTAGAACAGTTTCCGCACTTCCGTCTTTTATGGAAGTAGGCTCTTACCTCCAATATTGAAGCCCCTCTCAAGTACTATGCTCCCCATTCCTAAAGATTCCAAGGGCATTGCGGGCTTCATTTCGTAAGCTATCTAACTAGAGTGCGAGCGAATCCTTTACCAATTACGTCACAATCATGCAGGCGCAGCGACTGATGTCTTCTTTGTTCTCTGCAACTACTGACGGGGAGGGTTGTGCAGAAGAATATGTACCATCGCAATTTCCCATTTCATAACTCTTGAGAGTCTGGCTAAGGGGCAATATTTGTTGAAGTTCTGATCTCACAAAAGAAAATTTTTTTCCTCTGGTTTTAGCTTTTAATTGCTATCCAATGGGCAACGACAACCCATTCTTTATAATGGTAGTAACTGGTTGGCTTTATGTGGAACTGTGATTGGAGTGCATGCAGTCAGAGCAACTGGACGCCTAAGGGAGCATAATGTAGTATTCAGTGAAGTGTTAGAAATTTTAAATTGGATGTTCCAAGGTGCAACTTCATGATCCGAGCCCGAAATAGTCCAACAGAATTAAGGTCGGCAATAGTTAGCTTCCGCTGTGGTCTACGTCTGATGGACCTCATTTACGGGGAAGAAAAACATAGAAATAAAGAAAAAGCTCAGTGTCCCTCTAAGGCACAGAGAATTGTTTATATAAAACGAAAGGGCGAAAAAAGGTAACTCAATTTCAAATGAAGTAAAAATCGAGAAGGTGGAAAAATAAAAGTCCAAAACAACTCGGCTACAGACTGAAGATGACAATCTGCTTGCATGCTTGTAGCACTCAGGACTACACCAATCTAAACTGAACTCCCCCCCAATAGTGAGCAATTAGGGATAGAGGTACTCGTAAAAACTCCAAGTAACACAAACAAGACTAATCACCAGCAAGTTTTCAGCCCGCGCTACTCTCGATTAAGACCATCACGCAAAATCGAACAGCGTCTAGTTTTTACAGCCATGAACCACTAACTACAAGAATCAACGGAAATTTTCTGAGTGGGATTTTACAGAGATTTGCTATGGAAGAAAACCATTTTTCTTTTATGTCTTTTTTCTGACATTTGTAATATATAAACCTGAGATAAAAATTCAATCCTTTATGAGTGACAGTTGGTTGCCTATTTGTTTCTAATGTGCAACTACAAATCTCTTTTGGAAATGACTAATGAGTTATAACCCACTTGTATTGAAGTCGGGAAAATTTTGAATTTGAGTTATGATTGGAACTAATTAAGAAAAAAATAACCTTTCAAAAATTATTTTAATTTGTTAGGTCAGGTCAACTATTATTGTAGGTTGATTTGACCCATTAACCACCAACTTCTAATAAAGACATGACTAAGGTTCCCATTTGAACCAGAACCAAATTGGAGCAGAACCGATCTAGAACTAAAATTAAATTGAAACCAAATAATCAGGTTCTAGTTTGAACTGAAACCGTGAAGGTAATCTAGTTAACGTTCCGCTTCTTCAAAAATCATAAACTGACAATTTTAAACCAAAACTAGAATTGTCAGTTAAACCAACGGTTAAATTGGTAGTTTCTTTTTAAAAAATTTAAAAAATAAAATAAAAAATTAAAACAACAATCAAGATTATCTTTAATATGATAATTTATATAATTTTTATCTATTATCGAAACTGGCAAAATGAACTGAACTGTGATAGAGCTGCCAACTTATAGTTCAGTTATGATTCCCCTTAATTTTAGGACGGGAACCGTTCGTTGAGAACCAAAATCTATTTTGTTTTACCAAAACAATTATTATAGTTAAATCAGATAATAATTTTATAAAAAAATTGTATACTTTTGTATTAGATAACAATTATATATTTTTTTGGTTTGTTACGAAAAAAAAAAAACTCATAGCTTCTCACACAATACATTTAATTATCAATTTCAAAATAATTCAAAGGAAAATAAATTTGTTTTCTTCAAAAACAAATCCAATAGACTTAATTATAGTGTTTATTAACTTGCAACTAAAAGATATCTAAAATCTATGCACAAGCTTAACTCTAATAAATCTATAAAGATAGAAGATTGCAAGCTTGGAAGGAGCGGAATATTTATTTTGATGCCTAACAACTAATATATATATAAAAAAAACAAGAATTGAACACCACAAACTTACGAATTTTAAATGTGTGTTAAATATAAATTGAGACAAACTCTAATTTCTAATTTCTAATTTTTTATTTTTGCGATATATGTTTTGTCATACGATATTGGTGAAAATCTCACTTTTCATTGCTTTGTATTTCTATTACTGCAAATTTTGCACATTGATATGAAAAAAATTCCTAAAACACACAACTAATGCTGCATCTTGATTGATTATTAATTTATCACTCAATAGAGAATATTTACATGGAAATGTGAGATAGCAAGCAAATCTTTATTTTTGTATTGAACTTTGTGTGAAATCTTCTAATAGATGGTGCTATGCAAAAGGGGAAAAAAAATGTCTTGCTTAATCTCGGTAAAAATGTGACAAAATAGTATGACCTTAAATCCAAAAATATGAACATTACCTTAAAATTCAATTTCAACAATGACCGTCCAACAAAATGTAATGTAATGGTAGCATTCCAATAATTTTCCTTAATCACTTTGACTGCGTTTAGTATATGAAATATAAAAGGATAATTAATAGATATAGGATAGATTAGAATTACTCATAATTTCATGTTTGACAAGTCATTTGAATAGGATAATATGAGATTATTATTTCATTATGACTAAGATGTTAAAATTTGATCCAACCCGATGAATTGACTCGAATTTACTCAAAAAAATTTAACTTAAACTTGAATTGAAAGTGACTTAATCCAAAAATAATTTGAACTTGAAATGATCCAAAAAATTAAGGTCAAACTCGATTTAACTCATGACAAATAGAGTAATATGATTTTTTTTCTTTTTTTTTTCTCGAAAGAACATAAAAAAATGTATATATATATATATATCTTAGTATTAGAACCATCTCTATTACTTTCTTATTTTGGATCATCAATTGTTTTCTATCATTCATAATTTTGTATTGTGACATTTATGTAATACATTTCTGAGTCAGTTCTTGCCTTAAGTGCCCATTAGTCTTGTAGGGCTAGTCATACTTGTTGAATTCTTGGACTATAGGAAATTTATTGTACAAGGCCCCAATTTCTTAATTATAAACTTAATTCTTTGTAAAACTACTTCCTAATCCAGTTCTTCTATTTATGAGAACTTTAAAACATATAAAATAGTCAACATTGAGAAAATTACAATAGAAAATTTCAATAAAGAGATAGATGACTAGGAAATACCAAAAGTCTAAAAAGACTAAATTTACAAACTTTCAAAATATAATTTTTTTTAGAAATAATTTTATTATTAAAACCAAAGAAAGAGATATTCAACTTATTAAACTTTTTGAAACTATTTATCTACTTTCTTAAAAATATTTTCAAAATTATAGAAATAAATATTACAAGTATATTTTCATATTAACCTGATACAAGTAGTTATCAAACTTTTTATAAAAGGAGACACTAGATTTACAAATTTTTAAGATTTCCTTCTTAATTTTATAAAATTTAGTTTTTGTAATGGATTTATTTTTTTCAATTATTATCCAAACCTTACTGTTTATATAAGTGATACAAATATTTTACAAAGTATGACTTTAAAAATCAAAACACATAATTATAATATGCTAGAAAGATTAATTCCAATTGTATTAATTTTTAAAATTTATTACAAAGTCATAATTTCTACATTTGTATCAAAGCATATTTTCCAATCTTAAAAAAGAGAAAATTTTCTTTTACAAATAAATCTTACTAGATAAACCATTGTCATTCCAAAGCCTATTTAGTGTAAAGATATAACCCTTCCAAAAGACAGGATTTTAGAAGGAGTTGAAAAACCTCAGTTGCCAAAAGAGCTTGAACCTAATACAAAAATTTTCAAAATAGACTGATTTCTAGATGACAAAGTTGTCTTAACTTTTAATAGAAGATCTACCAACTCTAGATTCACTGATGAAACTTCTACATCCTCTAAAATATACATAGGATATATATCTATTATCCCTTCTACTATAAACCTATCTTCAAAATTTTTACAACTTCCAAGATTTTTTACCTCAAACATACATGATACTTCATTTCAAATAGCAATTACCATAGTAATATTTCCCATCCTATTTATATAAATCCCCCAAATCAATCACCTCCAACTTCACCCATTTCATCTGTAATTACAAAAAATATTTTCAATACATTGCATGTTTTACAAAAAGATTTTCAAGTTGACAAAAAATATTTGCATGAAGATTTTTATTCTCCTTATAATCATGAGAAAAGAACTTAGTTTTTTTAAAATTTCCTTCAAACTAGACAAGACATTCAAGAGTATTTTTACAATTTTATTTGGAAGCAAAAGGTGCATATTTTATATTTTTTATTGGTTTGAAATATATGCATCCGAAAATAATATTTCATATTCTTTTAAAAATTCTTCAAACCCTGTTACTTTTAAAAATAAAATCAAAAAATGGGTTATCTTCGATGACAAAGTCATAAAGGTAGAACATCCACTTATATGGCAGTTTAATACCCATCAACAAAAAACCATTGATTTGATCCCTTTCAAAATACCTTAAGAGTTTGATTCTTTTAAAAAACTTTCCAAAATAATTATTTAGTAAAAAAAATTTTCTAATGCCCATCTACATATCATAAGAACCTAACTAAATTGTATTGAAAACCACATCCAGTAGACTACTATCCAAAAACCCAATATAAATCTTGAAATTAGTAGAATAAAGCATCCTGTTTATAAATCTTACCAACCTTCTAAACTTAATAAACCTTAAAAAAAAAAAGATTTGTTTATCCAAACAATCAAAACCCATCTAACCACTCTAAAACCTTTTTCCTCTCTCTCTCTCTCTCTATATATATATATAAACAAGTCAAAACCTTAGGATACACCTCAGAATTAGAAACTTTCTAACCTCAGATTAATTGACTTTTTTGTTATAAACCCATATCCAAACTTACAACCCTTGATTTGGACCTTGAAAATAAACCAAACGCTTTTAACTAATACTAATTTAATACCTTTTCCATTTATGAATGGAACATTGATGGCATGTTAAAATACAATATCCTTAGCCTCTTAGAACAAATTGCCATGATAGCCAATGTTTACAAAACCCATAACCATACTCTAGATTGAACTGTTGCTAAACTCCTGATAGTAGGATTCTCAGGATAACTAAAAGGGTGGTGGGACTACCATCTCACCAATGACCAATAAAACCAATTTCTCCAAGTTAGCCAAACCTTAAAAGACAATGTACCTATCCTTGATATTTCAAGTAATACTATAAAAGATGCAGTTATCTATCTTATATTATTCATTTTCCCCCATTTCATAAAAAAACCCCTCATATTTTAGAAATAAAAATGTTGAGTTAGTAACTTTAGATATAAGAAACTTAGTAAATTCCAAACTACAAAAACACCTTCCTTATTAGAATTATACTTATAAAGGACTAAAACCAATTCTTTTAGAAATAGAAATTTCTTACTAGGCTTTTGACACTATTGGAAGTAAAAACTAGACAAACACTTAAAACCACCAACAAAAACCCAATTCCTTATGATTGGTTAACGTATAGTGAACTAATCAGTTATATATAATAAGAAAGATTCAAATCTGTCAAGACCTTAGACTCCAAAAACACCTAAAATGGGAAATGAAACAGTCTCATTTTGAAGCCAAAGCCTTATATCAACAATTTTAACTTAGGTATTCCAAAACTTATTGAACCTAATAAAAAAAGTACACCAAATCGTATGCATAACCTTACCGCACCTTTAAAAAAAACCATAAACAAATCAATAAACAATCTTATTATAGTAAACCTAACAAAACTAGAACACCCAAATCAAAGTCTAGCCTAAAACCTTCCCATCCGAAAAATCATTATAAGATATTAATTGTTACAAATGCCAAAAAAAAAAAAGAAATATAGCCAAATATTGTAAAATTAACTATAGAATACAAGAATTACACTAAGAATAGGAAACCATTTCAAAACTAGAAGCTCTACTTTAGAACACATCTAGTTTTGATTTTGATTCTTCTTATGAATATTTTAAAGAAGAATCCCTCCAAACAAATGAATTTCAAACTACCTCCTCTAAAATAGAGATTGAAACCAAGGAAATAAACATGTTTACAAATGATCAACAAACCTTAGTAAACATTATTGACCCTAATTTACAAAAGGAATACTTAGACAACTTTTTCAAAACTTTTCCAATAAAATAAAATACCTCAAACACTTTGCATCAACCTTTAAACCACCTTATGACCTTACCACAATACTAACCAAGAAAAATACCAAAAACCTATCCCTATTATACAAGAACTACAAACAAAAATCAAAACCATTAAAATAAAACTTAGAGAAATTAAACAAAGTCAACAAAAAGACAAAGAAATCCTACAACACTGTTGACAAAGCATTTAGAAACAAAAGAAATATAGGATAGTGACCCTAAACTAGAAAACTAAGATTAGGAATCCTAGAACATCCAAAACCTAGAAAAACTTTCAAATGATTTTCCTTTTAGTTTGAAACAAGTTTTAGAAAATATTTTATTAAAATTACTTTAATTTTTTCATATGATTTTAAACTCAATAAAATAACCCTTTTTGACACTAATGTAGATTTAAATTAAATAAGGTAAGGAATTATATCAACTCAATTTCAAGAAAAAACTATTGAAAAACTTTTAGTTGTAAATAATTTAAAAATGACCATTACTAACAAAATCACTGCTTTTATTTAAAGCCAACATTTTCAAATTTGATTTTTTTTTATTTTAGTTGAAAATATGCATCATATAGTGATTTTAGGAACACCATTTATAAATCTTATAAACCTTATACTATCAGTCATGATGTTTTTTTTTTTTTCAAAACAAAATCCCAAAAACTTCATTTTCCCTTAATAGAAGCCCCAAAAACTAGAAACCTAAATCTTATAAAATTCCATTCCATTTATGAAAATAGAATTTACATGATCATCCAAGCTAAACAATAACACCTTTTCTATCTATAAAAAGATCTTTTTTTACAAAGAATCCAAAACTAACTAGAAGATCCTTTGATTATAGAGGAAATTTCTATTTTCAAACAAAATCTCCATAATGAACTTCGCTTTGAACTTCCAAATGCTTTCTAAAATAGGAAACAACATATGGTTAATTTACCTTACAAGCTAGATTTAAATGAAAAAAAAATTCCTACAAAAGCAAGACCTATTCAAATGAATGCTAACCTAGAAAACTATTGTTAGCAAGAGATTCAAGATTTGGAAAACAAAAAACTCATTTTTAAATCTAGATCATTTGGGTCTTGTGCTGCCTTTTATGTCAACAAATTAGTTGAACTAGAATGAGGCACACTAAGGTTAGTTACCAATTACAAATCTCTCAATAAATCCCTTAAATGGATTAAATATCCCATTCTAAACAAAAAAGATTTATTACAAAAATTTCATTTTGCCTTCATTTTTTCAAAATTTGACATCAAGTAAGGATTTTGGCAAATTCAAATTGACGCAAAAGATTGTTATAAAACTAACTTTATAATCTTATTTAGCCAATGCGAATGGAGTGTTTTGTTTTCTAGATTGAAAAATACCCCTTTAGAATTTCAAAGAATTATAAATGAGATTTTGCCTTATTTGTATAGATGATGTTCTTATGTTTTTCAAATTCGATTGAATAACATTTTAAACACTCACAAACTTTTTTCTCTGTTGTAAAGCAAAATGGACTTAATATTACATTTTTCAATCTAAGATTTCTTTTTTCCAAAATAAGGTAAGATTCATCGAATATTACATTTCTAAGGGAATCATTATCCCCATAAAAAGAGCCTTAATTTTACAGACAAGTGTCATGATAAAATCATAGAAAAATCCCAACTCCAAAGATTTTTAAAAAGTTTTACTTATATCTTAAACTTTATTCCAAACATAAATCACATTGCAAAACCCTTACATGATCATCTTAAGAAAAACCCTACTCCCTAGACCTCTTAGCATACTGCACTTCTCCAACATATCAAAACTTTGATATAAGAGATTCCTTGTATTCATCTTATAGATCCTTCAGTTCTGAAAAAAGTAAAACCTGATGCCTGTGATTTAGGATATGAAGGAATCCTTAAACAGGTCGAGCATGGCAAAGAACAAATTGTATAATTTGTGTTTGCACATTGAAATGATTGCCAAAGTAATTATTCCCCTATAAAAAAGGAAATTATGTCCATTGCCATGTGCATTACAAAGTTTCAAAGTGATTTACTCAATCAAAAATATATTTTACAGAATGATTGTAAAGCTATAAAAGAAGTTTTACAAAAGGACATTTAAAACATTACTTCAAACATATTTTTGCCAGATGACAAGTTATAATGTCTATTTTTGATTTCAAAATTGAATACATAAAGGAAGAAAACAACTTTACCCCAAATTTTCTAACTAAAGAATTTCTCTAAAGTAGAATCGGAGATGTCAAGAAAGTCTAAGAACAAAGGTAAAGCTTGTATACAAAACCTAAAAAAGAGTTCAGACTCCACTCTAAAACCTATAGTCTCAGCTTAATCTAAAATAGAGACTACTTCAAAACCTATGTTAGCTTAACCCATAAAAATATGGATTGAGCAACTTACAAAATAGGAAGCTTAATCTTTTAAAACCCTTGACAATTAGCCTTAAGTCTAGAAATAGATAGATGCCATCTATAAAACCTCAAATGTACTTATGACATTTCAAGGTGTATCTACCTTACAAGAGTATAAATGTATTATGTGAATGCCATAATGCAAAATTATGAATAATATATGTATAAAATACTTAATGATCTAAAATAAGAAAGCAATTAATATGACTTTGATACCAATTACGCAGCAATCATATGTAAATGACTTTTTATTTCAAATAATAGGGAAAGTTGCACTTTGAAAACAAAATTATAAAAAAGAAATACAAAAAGTAGAGAGAGGAGAAGAGAATAGTAGAGGATACAAAGGAAGGATAGTTTTCAAGGGAGATTGGGATCTCAAAAGCCTTTTTTCTTTTCAAGTTGCCCTTAGAACCCTTTTTATATAGACTTGTAAGGTCAGTAATTACGAGCACTTTGTCTAGGTGTCTAGTGCCATCGAAAGTTGTTTAGGATTCTTGCAGAGCTGGAAATGATGAGGATTTGGTGCCATCAAAAGTTGTTTGGGATTCTTGCAGAGCTGGCAATGATGAGTATTTGGTGCCATCAAAAGTTTTTTTGAACTTTTGTGGAGTTGGTAGTCATAAGCATTTGTTTAGAATCACTAAATGTATTTGTTGATTTTCTTTTTTGTAGAGCTAGTACTCACAAGAATTTGGTGCCACCAAAATTTGTTTGGGATTTTTTTAGAGCTAGAAGTCATGAGCATTTGTTTAGAACCACCACACGTACTTGTTGGTTTTCTCTTTTTCTCAATTTCTCTTATTATTATTTTTTATTTGAGGGTTTAGGTTTCTAAAGAGTGGGGTCTTTCTTAAAACAATCATGTAAGGGTTTTACAATACAATTTATGCTTGGAATGAAATTTGAGACATAATTAAGAATTCCTAAAAAATCTTTAAAGTTGAAATTTTTTTTGTGATTTTATTAGAAAACTTGTCTGCAAAGATTAAGGTTCTTTTTATAGGGGTAATGATTCCCCAAGAAATGTAATGTCTAAGGAATCTTACTTTGATTTAGAAAAGAGAAATCTTAAACTGAGATATAACAAGTCCATTTTGCTTTACAACATAGAAAAATGCTTGTAAGTGTTTACAATATTGTTCAATCAAATTTGAAAAAAAAAAAAGAACATCATTTGTATAAATAAGCCAAATTTTGGAATATGCTAGAAAAATTTCATTCATAATTTTATGAAATTTTGAAGGAACATTTTTCAATTCAAAAAGCATAATGTTCTATTTGTATTAGTCAAATAGGACTGTAAAGTTAGTTTTGTAACAATCTTTAAGGTTAATTTGAATTTACCAGCATCCTGACTTTATGTCAAATTTTGAGAAAATGAAGGCAGAATTGAAGTTTTTGTAACAAATCTTTTTTGTTTGGAATGAGATATCTAATCCATTTGAGGGTTTTATTGAAAGGTTTATAATTGATAACTAACCTTGGTGTGCCTTGTTCTAGTTCAACTAATTTCTTAACATAAAAGGTAGCACAAAACCATGTTGATCTGGATTTAGAAATGAGTTTTTTCTCTCTTTTTTTTTCAAATCTTGAATCTTTTGCGAATAGTAGTTTTGAAAGTCAACATTCGTTTGAATGGGTCTTGCTTTTGTAAGGATTGTTTTTTTTTTCATTGAAATTTGGCTCGTAAAGTAAATTTACCATGTGTTGTTTCTTATTCCAGAAAGAATTTATAATTTCAAAGCAAAGTTCATTTTGGAGATTTTGCTTAAAAATATAAATTTTCTTTATAATCAAAGGATCTTGTAATTGGTGCTTTTATAAGGTTTAGGTTTTTAAGTTTTAGGGCTTTTATAAAGGAAAAATGAAATTTTTGGGATTTCATTTTGAAAAAAATACCATTATAGTTAATAGTATAAGGGGTTATAAGATTTATAAATGACATTCTTAAAATCACTATATGAATTTTATTTTTAAATAAAATATAAGAAGTTTAGATTTGAAAATGTTGGTTTTAAATAACAGTAGTGATTTTGTTAGTAAGGGTCATTTTCAAATTGTTTGAAAAAAAAGTTTTTTACTGATTTTTTTTTTAAAATCATGTTGGTACAATTCCTTACTTTATGCATTTTAAATTTGCACCAATGCCACAAAGGGCTATTATATCGAGTTTAATATCATTTGAAAAAAATTAAAGTAATTTTAATAAAATATTTATTAGAAGTAACTTGTTTTAAAGTAAAAGGAAAATCATTTGGAAGTTTTTCTATGTTTTGGAAGTTTTGGGATTCTTGATCTTGGTTTTCTAGTTCGGGGTCACTATTTTGTGTTTTTTCTATTTTTAAATGTTTTGTAAGTAGTTGTAGGATTTCTTTGTCTTTTTATTGACTTTGTTTAATTTCTTTATGTTTTATTTCAATGACTTTGATTTCTATTTGTTGTTTTTGTATAGTGGGGGTTAGGTTTTTTGGTATTTTTCTTGGCTAATTTTATTGTAAGGTCATAGGGTGGTTTAGAGGTAGATGACAGAGTGTTTGAGGTATACAGTTTTATTTGAAAAATTTTGAGAAAGTTATTAGATATTCCTTTTGTAAACTAAGGTCAATAATGTATTTGATAAGGTTTATTAAGGTTTGTTGATCTTTTGTAAGTATGTTTATTTCCTTGGTTTTAGTTTTTGTTTTAGAAGAGGCAGTTTGGAATTCATCTGTTTGAAAGGGTTCTTCTAAATATTCATAAGAAGAATTAGAATCAAAACTAGATGTGTTCTAGAGTAGGACTTATAGTTTTGAAATGGTTTCCTATTTTAAGTGTAATTTTTGTATTCTATAGTTAATTTTGCAATATTCGGCCATATGTCCTTTTTTTTTTTTTTGGCATTTGTAACAAGTAATATCTTGTAATGGTTTTTTAAAGGGGGAAGGTTTTCGATTAGACATTGATATGGGTGTTCTAGTTTTCTTAGATTTACTGTAATAAGATTGTTTGTTGATTTGTTTATGTGTTTTTTGAAGGTGTGGTAAGATTTTGTGTACGATTTGGTGTACTTCTTTTTGTTGGGTTTAATGAGTTTTGGAATGCTTAAGTTAAATTGTTGGTAGAAGTTTTTAGTCAAAACGAGGCTTCTTTGTTTCCTATTTGACATGCTTTTAAAGTCTAAGGTCTTGGTAGATTTTGAATTGTTCTTGCTATATATAGTTGATCAGTTCACCATATATTAATCGATCATAAGGAATAAGGTTTTCGTAGGTAGTTCTAAGTGTTTGCTTGGCTTTTTTTTCCCTCAACAGTGTTTAATGTCTAGTAAGAAATTTCTCTTTTCAAAAGGGTTGGTTTGAGTTCTCTCTAAGTATAATTCTAGTAAGAAAAGTGTTTTTGTAGTTTTAGAATTCATTAAGTTTCTTACATTTAAGGTTAGTAAGTAACTCAATATTTTTATTTCTAAGATGTGAGGGATCTGCTATGAAATTGAGAGAAATGGATAATATAAGATAAACAACTGCAACTTTTATAGCATTACTTGAATTATCAAGGATAGGTACACAGTCTCTTATGGTTTGGATAGCTTGGAGAATTTGGTTTTGTTGGTCAATAGTGAGACCATCCTTTTAGTTGTCCTAAGAATCTTGTTATTAGGAATTTAGCAACATTTTGGTCTAAATTATGATTATGGGTTTTATAAATATTTGTTGTCATGATCATTTGTTGCAAAAGGCTGAAGATATTATATTATGACATGCCATGAATGTTCCATTCATAAATGAAAGAGAAATTAAATTTGCATTGGTTCAAAGTGTTTGGTTTACTTTTAAGGTCTAAATCAGAGATTATAAGTCCGAATATGGGTTAAGGCTAGAAAAGTTAGTTGATTTGAGGTTAGGAAGTTTTTGGTTCTGAGGTGTATCCTAAGGTATTGACTTGCTTTTTTATTGAGGAAAAAGGTTTTAGAGTCACCAGATGGGTTTTGATTGTTTAGATAAGTAGGTCTTCTATTTTTTTTTTGATTGCCTAACTATTCTTCAGGCATCAAACCTCTTACAAAAGAAGGACTCAATACCTTTATCCCAATAGTTAGGATAAAGGTGTTGAGTCCTTCTTTTGTAAGAGGTTTGATGCCTATTTGTACTAGGCCAATATTAATATACTTGTAATGCTTTCTTCTATGATTTTAAAGAGATTTTTGAGAAAGCAGATGAATGGTTTCAAAAGGTTTAATAAACTAAATATCTCTTTCTTTAGTCCTAATAGTAAAATCATTTTTGAAAAAATTGTATTTTAAAAGTTTATAAATCTAGTCTATTTGAACTTTTGGTATTTTTTAGTCATCTATCCCTCTATTGAAATCTTTTATGGTGATTTCCTCGGTGTTGGCTATTTTATGGGTCTCAGAGTTCTCAGAAATAAAGGAATTAAAATAAGTAGTTCTACAAAAAATTGGGTTCATAATTAAGAAATTAAGGTTTTGCATAATAGATTTCCTACAATTTAAGAGTTCTAATAGGTTTAATTGGCCCAACAAGACTAATGGGCTATACAACCAAAGATGAACTCAAGGTAAAAGTAAACTCATAAATGTATTATGCAAATGCCATAATGCAAAATTATGAATAATAAATGTATAATGTACCTAATGATCCAAAATAAGAAAGCCATCAAAATGGCTTTAACACCAAGTATGTTGCAATTATGTGTAACAATTATACATAAAAGACTTTGTATTTCAAATAGTAAGCAAGGTTACACTTTGAAAACAAAATTATAAAAAAGAAATACAAATAGTAGAGAGAGGGGGAGAGAGAATGGTAAAGAATACAAAGGGAGAATAGTTTTCAAGGAAGATTGGAATCTCAAAGCTTTTTTCTTTTCTTTTTCGTTTTTCATGCTATAGCTGGAATCCTTTTTATATAAACTTGTAAAGTCAGTAGTCATGAGCACTTCATTTCAGTGTTTGGTACTAATGAAAGTTGTTTTGGATTTTTGTGGAGCTAACAGTCACAAGCATTTGGTGCAACCAATAGTTATTTTGGATTTTTGTAGAGCTAACAATGACAAGCATCTAGTGCTATCAAAGGTTGTTTTATATGTTTGTAGAGTTGGTAGTCATGAGCATTTGTTTACAACCATCAAAAGTACTAGTTGATTTTCTCTTTCTCCCTTTTCTTCTTGTTCTTTTCTCTTTCTCCCTTTTCTTCTTGTTCTTTTTTACCTTTGGTAATATTCTATAATAGTTTCAGAGTGTATACTCCAAGAAAATTATAATAGACCTATAACATGTATCTATCACCCCTTTTATTATAAACCTACCTTCAAAACCTTCATAACTTCCAAGATTTTCTACCTTGGACATAGCCAACACTTTATTTCAAACAATAGACTACCATACAAATATTCCCTATCTTATTTATATAAATCCTCCAAATCAATCATCTCCAACTTTGCCCATTTCATCTATAATCATAAAAAACATTTTCAATGAATTATATGTTTTACAAAAAGATTTTGAAGTTGACAAAAAATATTTTCATGAAAATTTTTATTCTCCTCATAATTTTTAGAAAGTAACTTGGTTTTTCAAAAATTTTCTTCAAACGAGATAAAAAATTCAAGAACATTTTTACAATTTTATTTTATAACAAAAGGTGCACATTTTATTTTTTTGATTGATTTGAAATATATGCATCCCAAAATGATATTTCATATCCTTTCAAAAATTCTTCAAACCTTGTTACTTCCAAAATCAAAATCAAAGATTGGGTTACCTTTAATGGAAAAATCATAAAGGCAAAACATCTATCAACAGAAAACCATTGATCTAGCCCTTTACAAAATACCTTAAAAGTATGGTTTTTCTAAAAATCTTTCCAAAATGATTATTTAGCAAAATAGTTTTTCCAATGTCCATTTACATACCATAGGAACCTAACTAAACTGCATTGGAAATCATATCTAGTAGATTACTACCCAAAAACCCAATATAAATCTTGAAATTGGCAGAATAAAACATCTTGTTTTTAAATCCTACTAACCTTCTAAACTCAATAAACCTAAAAAAACAAAAGACCTATTTATCCAAACAATCAAAACCCATCTAGCGACTCTAAAACCTTTTTCCTCTATGAAAAACCAAGTAAATACCTTAAGATACACCTCAAAACCAAAACTCCCCAACCTTAGATTAACTAACTTTTTTGGCCTAAACCTATAGCCAAACTTATATTCCTTGATCTAGACCTTGAAAATACTACGTGTCTCGGCCTAAACCTATAGCTAGACTTACAACCCTTGATCTAGACCTTAAAAATACTACATGTCTTGGCTTAAACCTGTAGCCAGACTTATAACCAACTCTTCTATGGTAATTTCGTTGGTGTTGGCTATTCTACGAGTCACTTAGTTTTTAGAAGTAAATGAATTAGAACAAGAGATAGTTTTATAAAGAATCATGTTCATAATTAAGAAATTAGGCTTTGCACAATAGATTTCCTATAGTCCACAAGTTCTAACAAGTATAACTAGCCCTACAAGGCCAATGAGCTATACAACCAAAGATGAACTTAAGGCAAGAACAAACTCAAAAGTGTATTATGTGAATGCTACAATGCAAAATTATAAATGATAAATATAGAAAATGCTTGATGATCCAAAAAAAAAAAGGCAATTGAGATGGCTTTGATACCAATTATGCAATAATTATATGTAAAAGACTTTTTATTTCAAATAGTAAGGAAGGTTACACTCTAAAAACAAAGTTACAAAAACAAAATACATATAACAGAGAAAGAGGAGAGAGAATAGAAGAGAATACAAAGGGAGAATAGTTTTCGAGGGAGATTAGGGTCTTAAAAGCCTTTTTTTTTTCTCAAACTGTGGTTAGAACCCCTTTTATATAGACTTGTAAAGTTGGTAGTCACAAGCACTTTATCTAGGTGTTTAGTGCTAGGGAAATTAGTTTTAGATTTTTGTGGAGCTGGCAATCACAAGCATTTGGTGCCACCGAAGTTATTTTGGACTTTTGTAGAGCTAGCAGTCACAAGCATTTGTATGGAACCACCAATAGTACTTGTTTTTTTTTTTTCCTCTCTCTCTCTCTTTTTTCTATTTTTTATTATATTTTTGGGAAAACCCAAAATAATCATCCTCATTGTATTTAAGGAGATTGGGCTCACTTTGTTCATATTAGGCTAAAGAATCATGGTCCAAAGAAGTTTTAGATCGCAACTATTGCATTATTGCAAAATATTCATCTTTAGTTTGAGCTGCTACTAAAAGAGTGGCTGTATAAGACTTATGGGTGAGAAATATAGCATTTGTTGGTCTAACCTATAAAGGTTAGGCTAATATGGGTTGGTGTACATTGTCCAACCAATTTTTTATAGCTGGCTTTAATAAATTTTTAGAGATTTTGAATGAATCCCACCATTTGATTTTGAATTTTTTAGTAAACGTAAGGATGTTATCTTAAGTTTAGTATTCAATATACCAAGCTAATACCTAAGATAAGAAGAATTTGGTGGAGAAAAGGAAAATAAAAGTCTTTTTTCATTTGGAGAGGGTTCATATATGGTTTTAAATAGGTCATAATTGTCTTTGATTTTAGGGTCAAGGATATTAGGGGGGACCAAAATAGTTCCACTATTGTTTAAATCAATTGAGAATTTTTGTAAAGTTTATTTTTGTATCAAAATAAAATTACTAAGAATGACTACCCTTATGGTTTTGAATAAAAAATATATTCTACTAGGCTTATTGATAATCCAAGTGTAAGAAGGACTAACAGTGGTTTAATTTGGTTTTGAAGGAAACTAGTAATTATTTTGGTTTAGAGAGGTCTGATCCCTATTGTTAAGCAGGGCTGGTGTGAGATTTTTTTATGTAGAAATGTTTGAATCTTGCTAACTTTCTTATTTCTAGTATAGACATGTAGTAGGATTGTGATTTGAAAAGGTATTAGGATTTGAAATACCAATCAAAAGGAAAAATTTATAAGATGGTATTGAATGAATCCTTATCATAAGATCTTGTTTCAATGATAAATATATTTTGAAATTGAGGTTTAAGCAAGTAAATAAAAAGAGATTTTAAGGGTTTTTTTTTTGGAAGAGGAAGTAGAGGCTATATTTTCCTGAAGTTTTGAGTTGGGAGCTTTATCTATGTCATCCTTGTAAAGCTCCTGTAAGATAGATAAACTTGCAATGTCATAAGTATGTTTGAAATTTTGTAGATGGTGTCTATTCATTTATGGACTTAAAGCTGATTATTAAGAGTTTTAAAAAATGGAGCTTCTTGTTTTATAAATTGCTCAATCCATGTTTTTATGGGTTGGGCTAATCTAGGTTTTGAAGTATCTATTTTGGATTAGATTGAGGCCATAGGCTTTGGAGTGAAGTTTGAAATCTCTTATGGGTTTTGTATGGGGTTTTACCTTTGTTCTCAGACTTCCTTGACATCTCTAGTTCTATTTTGGATGAATTCTTTAGTCAAAAAAGTTAGGATAAAGTTGTTTTCTCCTTTTATGTATTCAATTTTGAAATAAAAAACAAACAGTATAGTTGCCATTTGGCAAAAATGTGTTTTAAAGCAATGTTTTGGACATCCTTTTGTAAAACATCTTTTGTAGATTTACAATCAATACGTAAAAGAAATATTTAATTGAGTAAATCACTCTAAAACTTTGTGATGGACATGACAATGGACAAAAATTCCTTTTTTAGGGTGGAATAATTACTCTAGTAGTCATTTTAATGTGCAAACACAAATTATACAATTTGTTCTTTGCCATGCTTGACCTGTTTGAGGATATGTCCATATCCTAAATCAAAGGCATCAATTTCTACTATTTTTGCAGTTAAAGGATTTGTGAGATGAATACAAGGAATCTCTTGGATCAAGGTTTTGATGTGTTGGACGATAGCAATATGTTAGGAGGTCTAAGGGGTGGGGTTTTTCTTAAGACGATCATCTAAAGGTTTTACAATTCGATTTATGTTTAGAATAAAGTCTAAGACATAATTAAAACTTCCTAAAAATCTCTAGAGTGAGATTTTTCTATGATTTTATAAGGAAACTTATCTGTAAAGACTAAGGCTCTTTTTATAGGGGTAATAATTTCCTGAAAAATGTAATGTTTGAGAAATCTTACTTTAATTTAAAAAAGAGAAATCTTAGATTGAGAACAAAGTTTGTAAATGTTTAAAATATTGTTTAATCAAATTTTAAAAAATAAGAATATCAAACATATAAACAAGGTAGAATTTAAAATATGGTTAAAAAATATCATTCATAATTCTTTAAAATTTTGAAAGGCCATTTTTCAATCCAAAAGGCATAACATTCTATTTGTATAGGCCATTTTTCAATCCAAAAGGCATAACATTCTATTTATATAGGCCATTTTTCAATCCAAAAGGCATAACATTCCATTTGTATTGGCCAAATGAGACTGTAAAGGTAGTTTTATAACGATCTTTTATGTCAATTTGAATTTGCTAGAATATTGACTTTATGTCAAATTTTGAGAAAATAAAGGTAAAATGAAGTTTTTGTAACATATATTTTTTGTTTGGAATGAGATCTAGGATTTATTGAGAGGTTTGTAATTAATAACTGACCTTGCCATATTCTAGTTCAGTTGATTTGTTGACATAAAAGCAGCACAAGACCATAGTGATTTGGATTTAAAATTGAGTATTTTGTTTTCCAAATCTTGAATCTCTTGCCAACAATAGTTTTCTAAGTCAACTTTCATTTGGATGGGTTTTGCTTTTGTAGGGATTTTAATACAATAACCCTTTATGACACCGGTGCAAATTTAAATTATATCAAGTTTAAAATCATTTGAAAAAACTAAAGTAATTTTAATAAAATATTTTTTAAAAGTAACTTATTCTAGAGTAAAAAGAATATCATTTAGAAGTTTTCTAGGTTTTGGATGTTTTGGGATTTCTAATCTAGTTTTCTAGTTTGGGGTCACTATCTTATGTTTCTTTTATTTCTAAATACTTTGTAAGGAGTTGTAGGGTTTCTTTATCTTTTTGTCAATCTTTTTTAATTTCTCTAAGTTCTATTTTAATGGTTTTCAATTTTGTTTGTAGTTCTTGTATGGTAAGAGTAGGTTTTTTGGTATTTTTCTTAGCTAGTATTATGGTAAGGACACAAGGTGGTCTGGAGGTTGATGGGAGAGTATTTGAGGTATTCTCTTTTGTAAACTAGGGTCAATAATGTATTTGATAATATTTACTAAGGTTTGTTAATCTTTTGTAAGCATGTTTATTTCCTTAGTTTCAGTCTATATTTAAGAACAAGTAGTTTGAAATTCATTTGTTTGGCAAGGTTTTTCTTTAAAATATTCATAAGGAGAATTAGAATCAGAATTGGATGTGTTCTAGACTACTGTTTCTAGTTTTGAAATGGTTTCTTATTCTAATTCTTGTATTATATGGTTAATTTTGCAAGATTTGGCTATATGCCCTTTTTTTTTTTTTTTGCATTTATAACAAGTAATATCCTCTAATGATTTTCTGGAGGGGAAAGGTTTTGGGTTAGACTTTGATTTTGGGTGTTATGGTTTTCTTTGGTTTACCATAATAAGGTTGTTTGTTGATTTGTTTATGAGTTTTTTTGAAAGTACATTAAGATTTTGTATACTATTTAGCATACTCCTTTTTATTGGGTTTAATGAGTTTTGCAATGACTAGGTTAAATTACTAGTAGAAGGTTCCAACTTTAAAATGAGACTACTTCATTTTCCATTTAAGGTGCTTTTAGAGCCTAAGGTCTTGACAGATTTTGAATCCTTCATATTATGGATAGTTGATCAATTCGTCATATGTTAACCAGTTATAAGGAAAAGGGTTTCCATATATGGTTCTAAATATTTGTTTGGTTTTTTCTCCTAATAGTGTCAAAAGTCTAGCAAGAAATTTCTCTTTCCAAGAGGGTTGGTTTGAGTCCTCTCTTAGTATAATTCTAGTAAGAAACATGTTTTTGTAATTTTAAAGTTCATTAAATTTCTTACATCTAAAGTTAGTAAGTAACTCAACATTTTTATCTCTAAGATGTGAGTCTCCTATAAAATAAAGGGAAATGAATAATATAAAAAGGCTATTACATCTTCTATAGTATTACTTGAACTATCAAGGATGAATTTGTTGTCTTTTGTGGTTTGGATAGCTTGAAGAATTTGGTTTTGTTAGTCATTGGTAAAATGGTAGTCCTACCATCCTTTTAATTATCTTGATAATCTTGTTATCAAGAGTTCAACAATAGTTTGGTTTAGAGTATAGTTTTGGGTTTTGTAAACATTAGCTACCATGGTCATTTGTTATAAAAGGCTAAGGATATTGTATTCTGACATGTTATCAATGTTCCGTAAATAGATGGAAGAGGCATTAAATTTGTATTGTTTCAAAATATTTGGTTATTTTCAAGGTCCAAATCAAGGGCTATAAGTCCAAATATGGGTTTAGGCCAAAAAAGTTAGTTAATCTGAGGTTGGGCAATTTTTGGTTCTAAGGTGTATCCTAAGGTATTGACTTGTTTTTTTATGGAGGAAAAAGGTTCTAGAGTGGCTAGATGGGTTTTGATTGTTTAGATAAATGGATCTGTTATTTTTTTAGGTTTATTAAGTTTAAAAGGTTGGTAGGGTTTAAAAACAAGACGTTTTATTCTACTAATTTCAAGATTTATATTGGATTTTTAGGTAGTAGTCTATATTGGATATGGTTTTTAATGTGGTTTAGTTAGGTTTCTAGGGTATGCAAATGGGCATTGGAAAAATTGTTTTGCTGAATAATCATTTTGGAGAGTTTTTTAAAAGAATCAGAGTCCCCAAGTATTTTGTAGAGAGCCAAATCAATGGTTTTCTATTAATGCGTTAACTTAAGCTATCATAAAGCTGGATGTTTTACCTCTATGATTTCATCATTAGAGGTAACACATTCTTTGTTTTTGTTTGTAGAAGTAACAAGATTTGAAGAATTTTTGAAAAGATATGAAATATCATTTTGGGATGCATATATTTCAAACCAATTAAAAAACAAAATATACACCTTTTGTTTTGAAATAAAATTATAAAAAACGCTCTTAAATTTCTTTTCTAGTTGAAAGAAATTTTTGAAAAACCAAGTTATTTTCTTAAGATTATGAGAAGAACAAAAATATTTCTGTAAATATATTTTGTCAACTTGAAAATCTTTTTGTAAAACATATAGTTCATTAGAAATGTTTTCTATGATTACAGATGGAGTGGGTGAAGTAAGAAGTGATTGATTTGGAGGATTTATATAAATAGGATAAGAAATATTAGTGTGGTAGTTTACTGTTTGAAATGAAGTGCTAAGTATGTATAAGGTAGAAAATTTTGGAAGTTGTAAGGGTCTTGAAGGTAGGTTTATAATAGAAGGGATGACAAATATATGTCCTAGGTGTATTATAGATGATGTAGAAGCTTTATAAATGAATCTAGAGCTAGTAGATCTTCTATAAAGTTAAAGACAACTTTGTCATTTAGAAATTACTCTATTTTGGAAATTTATGTATTTGGTTCAAACTATTTTGGCAGCTGAGGTTTTACAGTTTCTTCTAAGATCTTGTCCTCTGAAAGGGTTATAACTTCCCACTAAATGAATTTTGGAATAAAGGAGTTTGATTTAGTAAGGTTTGTTAATAAAAGAAGGATTTTTTTCTTTTTAGGATTGTAATATATGCTTTGATGCAAATGTAGAAATCATGACTTTGTTATGAATTTTAAAAATTAATGCAACCGAAATTGATCCTTCCAACATTTTGCAATTATGTATTTTGATTTGTAAAACTATACTTTGTAAAATATTCTTATTACTTAAAGAAATAGTAAGGTTTGGATAACAATTGAAATAAATAGGTTTGCTATAAAGACTAAACTCTATGAAATTGAGAAAGGAATCTTAAAATTTATAAATGTAGTGTCTCAAAGAAGAGTTAAGATGGAGATGTTGAGTTCTTTTTTTGTAAGAGGTTTGATGCCTACTTGTATTGGACCAATATGATATACTTGTAATGCTTACTTTTATGACTTTGAAAAGAATTTTAAGAAAGCAAATGAATAGTTTCAAACAGTTTAATAAATTGCATATCTCTTTCTTTAGTCTTAATTGAAGTTCCCAACTTCACCCTAGGATCTACTAGTTTGTGATACTGAGAGGGGGGGTGAATCAGTATCACCACAATTCGCAATTCGCAGGAAAGTGAACAACTTCAATCTCTTCTTAAAAGCGAACTCTTTCTCAGATTCGACTAAGGTAGATCTATTGCTACCTACTAATCACAATAGTCCCCAAAGTCACCTTTCAGACACCTTGCCTAATAGACAATTCGGATGTTCTTGTTTAGGTCTTCGTTAGGTTATGGGTTGGCTGATACTTTAGCTGCGTTCACAACTCAATTCAAAACACAGAACGTAAAGCAAATTAAGGACACACGAGATTTACGTGGTTCCGTCAACGTGACGTACATCCACGGTGGTAGGGACTCTCCCTTACCGAGACTATCCACTATACTTGAGAATTGCAGTTACAATGGATGTCTTAATCTTCTGCTCCTTTCATTATTGCAATTACTAAGCAAGTACAATACAAAGAGTGTCACTTACTGTGTCTACCCTTCGTCTAGCTTGTCTTGCCTCTGTTGAATTGAAAGGCTGCTCCACTGCTGCTTAGAAGTTCACCGCAACGCTCTCTAACCTCTCTTGAAGAAATCTAGAAATACGTTGAGTTCTTTCTGATGCTTCGCCAAATTCCTTCTCTAGGTTGTCTCACACAGCTCCTGCTTTCACCGTCTCACGGTTTCACAGCTTGCACTCAAGCTTCTGGTCTGCCGTTTCACGTCTCACGGCCTGCCCCACGCTTCTGATCAGTCACGCCGTTGCACGTTCTGGTCTCACGCTCCTGGTCTGCTGTTTCACGTCTCTTGGCCTGCCTCACACTACTGGTTTTTCTGGTTCACGTCTCTTGCCCTGCCTCACGCTTCTAGTCTGCTGTCTTCTCTTCCGGGTGGTCTCACGGATACCAGGTCTGCTGTCTTCTCTTCCGGGTGGTCTGTTTCTTATTTCTCCTCTTGCTGGTTGTGCGTTTCTGGTTTGGTTGCAGGATGTGTTTCTGGTTTGCTTGCAGGAGGCGTTTCTGGTTTGCTTGCAGGAGGCGTTTCTGGTTTGCCTGCAGGATGTGTTTCTAGTTTGCTTGCAGGAGGTTGCACGTTCTGGTTTGCTCTCCCGGTGGTGACGCTTCTGGTTTGCTCTCTTGGTGGTGTTGTTTCTGATCTCTTGCCGTTCTGCTCTCTCTTCCTTTTGGCCGGTTGCTGTAGGGTTGCTGTTTATTCAATTGTGTTGGCCCTCTTCCCTAGTTTTGTCTTCCAAGGCCTTTATATACTCTCTTCCATAAAACCCTAATAGGGCTTACACGGCGGATTTATGTTCTTGCCCTTACGCGGCAGATTTACTTTCTTGCCCTTCCATGTGACTTTACTGCCCTTCCATATGACTTTACTCTCTTGCACACTTAACCCTAGTTGACAACAATTACAACCCATACAAGGCTGTGGGAACAACAATCTCCCCCTTTGTAATTGTTGGCAACATTCATAACAAAAGCCATTATGCAGCAGTCTTTCATAATCTTCTTGGAGTAACAATCCAGAAGCAGATGGATTACAACTCCCCCTAAATATGCACTCCCCCTTCCTTAACAACTCCCCCTGCACTGTTGCTTCTCTCCCCCTTTGCCAACCAATTACAAATTTGAAAAACTTGCAAAGTAGAGATGGAGGATTCACCTGAACTTCAGGTTTGAGGAGGCATTTGCACAGACAGACTCATTCTGTGCTTTTCAAACAGCTCTGTGGACAAAGGTTTAGTTAGAATATCTGAGATTTGATCTTTAGTACCGACATACTCCAACTGAATTGTGCCCTCTTCCACTTGATCCTTGATAAAGTGATACCGGATGTCAATATGCTTGCTCCTTGAATGTTGAACTGGATTCTTGCTAAGATCAATTGCACTTTGATTATCACAAAGTACACTCACTGGTAACTTCACTTCAACACCCAAATTGGCCAATTGTCTTTGCATCCATATCACCTGAGTACATGCTGCACAAGCAGCCATATACTCAGCCTCCGCTGTGCTCAAAACAACACTGTTTTGCTTTCTACTTAGCCATGCAACACACTTTGAACCCAAGTAGAAGCTGCAGCCACTGGTTGATTTTCTATCATCTGTGCTTCCTGCCCAGTCTGCATCAGTGTATGCTCGTAGTTTTACAGAATCCATGGCAGGATACCACAAGCCCATTTCCAGTGTCCCCTTGAGGTATCTTAGGATTCTTTTCACTGCCAACACATGAGATTCCTTAGGATCAGCTTGGAATCTGCTGGCGATGCACACAGCTTGCATGAGATCAGGCCTTGATGTTGTAAGGTACAGAAGGCTCCCTATCATCTTCCTGTATTCTGTAGGGCTTGTACTCCTTCCTTCCTGATCTTTTGTTAACTTGCAGCCCACTGTCATAGGGGTACTGACAGGTCTGCTATCCTCCATGCCAAACTTTTTCAGCATCTCTTTGGCATATTTTGTCTGAGAAATAAAAATACCTTCTTCACATTGTTTTATTTGTAATCCAAGAAAGTAAGTCATTTCTCCAATCAATGACATCTCAAATTCCTCACTCATCTTCTGTGCAAATTCTTGGCATAGCGCAGAGTGATCCCCTCCAAAGATGATGTCATCTACATATACTATGGTTATCAGTTGGCCTTTCTCTGAGTTGAACACATATAGGTTATTATCAACTGTTCCTCTTTTGAAGTTCAACCTTCTCAAATACGCGTCCAGCCTGCTATAGCATGCTCTTGGGGCTTGTTTAAGGCCATACAAGGCTTTCTTCAGCTTGCACACATGTGTCTCATCCTTACTGATTTGTACTCCATCGGGTTGTTCAATATACACTTCTTCTTTTAGGAGCCCATTCAAAAAGGATGATTTCACATCCATCTGGTAAACTTTATACCTCTTATGTGCTGCCAAAGCTAAGAACATTCTGATAGTTTCCAACCTTGCTACTGGTGCAAAAGTTTCATCAACATCTACTCCTTCTATCTGAGTGTAGCCTTTGCAAACCAGCCTAGCCTTGTTCCTCACCACCTTGCCATCCTCATTGTGTTTATTTTTAAACACCCATTTTGTTCCTATGACATTCTTGTTAGTGGGTCTTGGAACTAGCTCCCATGTTTCATTCTTCTCGATTTGATCTAGCTCCTCATTGATAGCTTTGATCCATGCTTTGTCTTGTGCAGCCTCTTCAACAGATTTAGGTTCAACTTGTGAGAGTAAAGCAGTAGTAGCTCCCACAATTCTTCTTCTTGTTGTAACTCCTGCTGATGGGTCACCTATTATCTGATTTCCTTGATGAGCACTGGTCCATGTCTTCTTTGTCTTTCTTTCTTGCACAGTCTTAGTTGCAAGAGAATCTCCTTCTTCATCTTCAGACTCACTCTTCTCTGAGTCTGAACTTACTTCTTTTCCCACTTCTTCATGTTGGTCAGATTCTTCATCTATCTTGAAGTCATCTTCTTCACTATCCTCAGCTTCTCCATTATGCGTTGTTTTCCAGTTTTCATCTATTCTCACATCACTGGAAGTGACCACTTTTCCCAGTTTATGTAGAAAAACTCTGTAACCTTTTGTCTTTGCTGAGTATCCCACAAAGATGCCTTCATCTGACCTAGCATGGAATTTTCCCAAGTTTTGCTCCTTGTTCTTCACAAAACATGGGCTGCCAAAGATTCTAAGATACTTGGCTGTTGTCTTCTTCCCACTCCATAGCTCATATGGAGTCTTATCAGTATTGGGCCTTAGTGAAACTCTGTTCAATAGGTGCACGGCTGTAAATGTTGCTTCTGTCCAAAATCTTGTGTGAAGCTTGGATTCCAGCAGTAGAGTTCTTGCCATTTCAACCACAGCTCTATTTTTCCTCTCTACCACCTCGTTCTGTTGAGGAGTTCTTGCTGCTGCCATCTGATGGTGAATTCCATGCTTCTCAAGGTAATCTTCAAAAGCTCCATTTGTGAATTCAGTGCCTTGATCTGACCTCAATACTTTGATCTTCTTTCCACTCTCATTTTCAGCCAATCTTCTGTATCTCTTGAAGCATTTCAAAACTTCTGACTTATGTGTGAGGTGTATGATGCAGGTCCTTCTAGAATAATCATCAACAAACAAGATGAAGTACCTCTCACCATTCAACCTTTTTGTTCTCATCGGCCCACACAAATCAGTATGCACAATGTCAAGCACTGCTTTAGAACTGACCTCTTTGGTCTTATACTGCTTTCTGACCTGTTTTCCTTTAGAGCATGCTGAGCAGACATACTCCCTCTCTCTCTTAAGGTCTGGAATGTCTCTGATTGCATGAGTAGTGGTCAGCTTCCTCATGTTCTTCTGTGTTAAGTGTCCCAGCCTCCGATGCCAGAGTTGATTTTCTTCTTCTTTTGTAAGTAAACAGCTGTTTGTCTTGTCCTCATCAATTACATATAAATTTCCAGCTGTTCTTTTCCCAGCTGCAACAGTATTGCCTTCTTTACTCTTTACTTGGCAACCTGTTTTTGTGAATATCACTTTATGGTCTTCATTGCATAGTTGGCTGACAGATGCTAGATTATATCTGAGTCCTTCAACATGCAGAACATCTTTCAGCTTTCCTTTTCCAATATTTACTGACCCTTGACCACTGATGTTGAGTGAATCATCATTGCCAAACTTGACTCTGCCTTCTCTTGACTTGTTTAGCTTTGACAATTTACTCTTGTCTCCCGTCATGTGTGAAGTGCATCCACTGTCAAGGATCCACTGCTTATCCTTGTAGTCAGCTTTGAGTGCAATTTCAGCTATATTAGCCACCTCCCTTTTAGCTTTATATTCCTTCTTTTGAATTGGCTGGAAGATAGCTTTCTCCTTTTCTCAGCTTTGACTACACCGCTTGTTTTCACTATGCCATTGAGTGCCTTCTCTTGCTCAGGGAGAAGTGTCATGCATCTCTTGGCATTATGGTCATCCTGCCCACACCTTTCACACTGTTCCAAGTCTCCCAATATAGCAAACTTGTTCTTTGAAACCACTGGTTTGGGCTTCCACCAACAATCCTTGTCAGTGTGTCCTTGCTTTTTACAGTATGTGCAAGAACTCACGACAAGTGTTCTCCTCTGAATTTTGTATTGTCTCCCCCTGTATACAGCATCATATCTTCTCAAGTTGGAGACATATACTGGCCTTCTCCACCAGCAGTTACTTGCCTTATGACCCCAAACTCCACAATAAAGACAGTGACCTTGAAACTGCCTCTTCTTGGGTCTAATCACAGCTTGTTTTCTTTGTTCATTACTTGCTGTGTAGGCAACGTGGCTAGCTTCTTTGCTTGTGTGGCTTTCATTTCAGCTACCTTTTTCTCCTTCTTCTGTTCAGCCATAGCCCTTTGCTGGCTGATCTTCTTTTCTTCATTTTTGTTTGCCACCCTAGGTTGCTTCTTCAAATCCTCTTTATTCTCAGCTATCTTCTCCTGAGTCACAACCTTCTCTTTCAACTTCTGTGGCACATTCTTATTATCTTTANGGTAGTAGCTCCCACAATTCTTCTTCTTGTTGTAACTCCTGCTGATGGGTCACCTATTATCTGATTTCCTTGATGAGCACTGGTCCATGTCTTCTTTGTCTTTCTTTCTTGCACAGTCTTAGTTGCAAGAGAATCTCCTTCTTCATCTTCAGACTCACTCTTCTCTGAGTCTGAACTTACTTCTTTTCCCACTTCTTCATGTTGGTCAGATTCTTCATCTATCTTGAAGTCATCTTCTTCACTATCCTCAGCTTCTCCATTATGCGTTGTTTTCCAGTTTTCATCTATTCTCACATCACTGGAAGTGACCACTTTTCCCAGTTTATGTAGAAAAACTCTGTAACCTTTTGTCTTTGCTGAGTATCCCACAAAGATGCCTTCATCTGACCTAGCATGGAATTTTCCCAAGTTTTGCTCCTTGTTCTTCACAAAACATGGGCTGCCAAAGATTCTAAGATACTTGGCTGTTGTCTTCTTCCCACTCCATAGCTCATATGGAGTCTTATCAGTATTGGGCCTTAGTGAAACTCTGTTCAATAGGTGCACGGCTGTAAATGTTGCTTCTGTCCAAAATCTTGTGTGAAGCTTGGATTCCAGCAGTAGAGTTCTTGCCATTTCAACCACAGCTCTATTTTTCCTCTCTACCACCTCGTTCTGTTGAGGAGTTCTTGCTGCTGCCATCTGATGGTGAATTCCATGCTTCTCAAGGTAATCTTCAAAAGCTCCATTTGTGAATTCAGTGCCTTGATCTGACCTCAATACTTTGATCTTCTTTCCACTCTCATTTTCAGCCAATCTTCTGTATCTCTTGAAGCATTTCAAAACTTCTGACTTATGTGTGAGGTGTATGATGCAGGTCCTTCTAGAATAATCATCAACAAACAAGATGAAGTACCTCTCACCATTCAACCTTTTTGTTCTCATCGGCCCACACAAATCAGTATGCACAATGTCAAGCACTGCTTTAGAACTGACCTCTTTGGTCTTATACTGCTTTCTGACCTGTTTTCCTTTAGAGCATGCTGAGCAGACATACTCCCTCTCTCTCTTAAGGTCTGGAATGTCTCTGATTGCATGAGTAGTGGTCAGCTTCCTCATGTTCTTCTGTGTTAAGTGTCCCAGCCTCCGATGCCAGAGTTGATTTTCTTCTTCTTTTGTAAGTAAACAGCTGTTTGTCTTGTCCTCATCAATTACATATAAATTTCCAGCTGTTCTTTTCCCAGCTGCAACAGTATTGCCTTCTTTACTCTTTACTTGGCAACCTGTTTTTGTGAATATCACTTTATGGTCTTCATTGCATAGTTGGCTGACAGATGCTAGATTATATCTGAGTCCTTCAACATGCAGAACATCTTTCAGCTTTCCTTTTCCAATATTTACTGACCCTTGACCACTGATGTTGAGTGAATCATCATTGCCAAACTTGACTCTGCCTTCTCTTGACTTGTTTAGCTTTGACAATTTACTCTTGTCTCCCGTCATGTGTGAAGTGCATCCACTGTCAAGGATCCACTGCTTATCCTTGTAGTCAGCTTTGAGTGCAATTTCAGCTATATTAGCCACCTCCCTTTTAGCTTTATATTCCTTCTTTTGAATTGGCTGGAAGATAGCTTTCTCCTTTTTCTCAGCTTTGACTACACCGCTTGTTTTCACTATGCCATTGAGTGCCTTCTCTTGCTCAGGGAGAAGTGTCATGCATCTCTTGGCATTATGGTCATCCTGCCCACACCTTTCACACTGTTCCAAGTCTCCCAATATAGCAAACTTGTTCTTTGAAACCACTGGTTTGGGCTTCCACCAACAATCCTTGTCAGTGTGTCCTTGCTTTTTACAGTATGTGCAAGAACTCACGACAAGTGTTCTCCTCTGAATTTTGTATTGTCTCCCCCTGTATACAGCATCATATCTTCTCAAGTTGGAGACATATACTGGCCTTCTCCACCAGCAGTTACTTGCCTTATGACCCCAAACTCCACAATAAAGACAGTGACCTTGAAACTGCCTCTTCTTGGGTCTAATCACAGCTTGTTTTCTTTTGTTCATTACTTGCTGTGTAGGCAACGTGGCTAGCTTCTTTGCTTGTGTGGCTTTCATTTCAGCTACCTTTTTCTCCTTCTTCTGTTCAGCCATAGCCCTTTGCTGGCTGATCTTCTTTTCTTCATTTTTGTTTGCCACCCTAGGTTGCTTCTTCAAATCCTCTTTATTCTCAGCTATCTTCTCCTGAGTCACAACCTTCTCTTTCAACTTCTGTGGCACATTCTTATTATCTTTAGGCAATGTAGCCTCAAATTGCTGCACTTTCTCTTCATTCTTCTTTTCTCTTGCAGAACTTGTTTCTCCTACCATTTCAAGCTTCTGCACGTTCTCTTCACTCCTTTTGAGTTGTTGCTGAAGTCTCAGCAACTCTATCTCCATTTCTTCAATTGTTGAAGTCCTTGAGCCAAGCTCCATAGTAAGGTCTTCACATATTTTGATATGTTCTTCAAATCTTCTCTTCAAGTCAATATGTTCAGCCCTTATTTCATCCTTTTGACTTTCAGCTTCCTCAGACTTTGCTTCAACTTGTTTTATGTGGGCCTCTAACCTTCTTATGGTTCTGCCCCTTCTGATTATCTCCTTTGAAGCTGCTTCCAACTCAGCTTCAAAATCTGGTTCTTCTTCATCAACCTCCTCTTCCTCTTCAGAGGTTGAACTACCACCTTGAGTTGATGCCATAAAGGCATGCTCATCTGATGAGTCTACATCTTCCTTCTCATCGGCTTCTTTTGTCTGGCTCACATAACTCTTGAATGAGCCTCTCTTCTTCTTCTGTGGGCTAGCAGTCTTCTTGCTGGACTTCCTTGACTTGAATGATGGTCTTCTCCATTTTGAATTCTGCTCATCATCACCATCCTCATCTTCATCATCAAGTTTCACTTTGCACTGAGAAGCAAAGTGTCCAGTCTGTCCACAACGATAACATCTCAAGGACAACTGTCCTTTTCCCTTCTTAGACCCCCTTTTGAATTTCCTTGTGAAGTATGCCAACACTTCACCTTCACTTTCTTCCTCATCATCATCATCATCCTCGCTGGATGATTCTTCCTCTTCTTTTATCTTCAAGTGTTTCATAGCTTTGAAAGCTGCCTCCTTTGATACCTTTGACGTTGAGGAGCTCTCAGTTGACTTTATTCTCATCTCATATGCAATGAGATTGCATTGGAGATCATGCAGAGACATGGAATTGAGATCTCTACTCTCCTCTATGGCTGCTACCTTTGAGGCAAACCTCTCAGGCAGAATTCTCAGAATTTTCTTCACAATAGATGAGTCCTTCTTGTTCTTCCCATGACTTCTAAGATCGTTTACAGCATCAATAACCCTGGTGAAGAACTCTTGGACTGTCTCATTTTTCTGCATTCTGAGAGATTCATATCTCTCCTTGAAAACTTGAAGCTTGGCCTCCTTCATTCTGCCATCACCTTCATAGACTTTCTGCAATCTGTCCCATATCTCCTTGGCAGATTTGCAGTCCATAACTTTAGCATATTCAGCATCTGTCAATGCTGAAATGATGACATTTGAGGCCTTCCCATTTATCTCAAACTGTCTTAATTCCTCTGGGGTTGGATCTTTACCTTCTTCTGGAGGCTCAAAACCCTCCTGTACAGATTTCACCACGTTCATGCCCATGGTTGCAAATACCACCTGCATTCTCGCTCTCCACATATGGTAGTTGGTTCCATTGAAGATTGGAACCTTCTTGCTGTAAGTAGTGCTGGTGTTGGTACCGGCGTCCATTTCTCAGTATGCTAAACAAGTTAAAACTTCTGGAGCTCTTCAAACTAGTACACCAAGCTGTTAAGCTTTATCCTGGTGAACCTGTGCTCTGATACCAATTGAAGTTCCCAACTTCACCCTAGGATCTACTAGTTTGTGATACTGAGAAGGGGGGTGAATCAGTATCACCACAATTCGCAATTCGCAGGAAAGTGAACAACTTCAATCTCTTCTTAAAAGTGAACTCTTTCTCAGATTCGACTAAGGTAGATCTATTGCTACCTACTAATCACAATAGTCCCCAAAGTCACCTTTCAGACACCTTGCCTAATAGACAATTCGGATGTTCTTGTTTAGGTCTTCGTTAGGTTATGGGTTGGCTGATACTTTAGCTGCGTTCACAACTCAATTCAAAACACAGAACGTAAAGCAAATTAAGGACACACGAGATTTACGTGGTTCCGTCAACGTGACGTACATCCACGGTGGTAGGGATTCTCCCTTACCGAGACTATCCACTATACTTGAGAATTGCAGTTACAATGGATGTCTTAATCTTCTGCTCCTTTCACTATTGCAATTACTAAGCAAGTACAATACAAAGAGTGTCACTTACTGTGTCTACCCTTCGTCTAGCTTGTCTTGCCTCTGTTGAATTGAAAGGCTGCTCCACTGCTGCTTAGAAGTTCACCGCAACGCTCTCTAACCTCTCTTGAAGAAATCTAGAAATACGTTGAGTTCTTTCTGATGCTTCGCCAAATTCCTTCTCTAGGTTGTCTCACACAGCTCCTGCTTTCACCGTCTCACGGTTTCACAGCTTGCACTCAAGTTTCTGGTCTGCCGTTTCACGTCTCACGGCCTGCCCCACGCTTCTGATCAGTCACGCCGTTGCACGTTCTGGTCTCACGCTCCTGGTCTGCTGTTTCACGTCTCTTGGCCTGCCTCACACTACTGGTTTTTCTGGTTCACGTCTCTTGCCCTGCCTCACGCTTCTAGTCTGCTGTCTTCTCTTCCGGGTGGTCTCACGGATACCAGGTCTGCTGTCTTCTCTTCCGGGTGGTCTGTTTCTTATTTCTCCTCTTGCTGGTTGTGCGTTTCTGGTTTGGTTGCAGGATGTGTTTCTGGTTTGCTTGCAGGAGGCGTTTCTGGTTTGCTTGCAGGAGGCGTTTCTGGTTTGCCTGCAGGATGTGTTTCTAGTTTGCTTGCAGGAGGTTGCACGTTCTGGTTTGCTCTCCTGGTGGTGTTGTTTCTGATCTCTTGCCGTTCTGCTCTCTCTTCCTTTTGGCCGGTTGCTGTAGGGTTGCTGTTTATTCAATTGTGTTGGCCCTCTTCCCTAGTTTTGTCTTCCAAGGCCTTTATATACTCTCTTCCATAAAACCCTAATAGGGCTTACACGGCGGATTTACGTTCTTGCCCTTACGCGGCAGATTTACTTTCTTGCCCTTCCATGTGACTTTACTGCCCTTCCATATGACTTTACTCTCTTGCACACTTAACCCTAGTTGACAACAATTACAACCCATACAAGGCTGTGGGAACAACATTAATAATAAAATTATTTTTGAAAACATTGTATTTTGAAAGTTGATAAATTTTGTCTTTTTATACTTTTGGTATTTCCCAACTATCTATCCCTTTATTGAACTCTTTCATGGTAGTTTCCTTAGTGTTGGGTATTCTATGGGTCTTAGAATTCTTACAAGAAGAAGAATTGAAATAAGAGGTGGTTTTATAGAAAATTGGGTTCATAATCAAGAAATTAGGGCTTTGCACAATAAATTTCCTATAGTCTAGGAGTTTTAACATGTCTAATTGGCCCAACAAGACTAACAAGCTATACAACCAAAGATAAACTCAAGGTAAGAATAAACTTAAAAATGTATTATGTGAATGCCACAATACAAAATTATGAATGATAAATGTAGAAAATACTTGATGATACAAAATAAGAAAGCAATCGAGATGACTTTGATATCAATTATGCAGCAATTATAAGTAAAAGACTTTTTATTTGAAATAATAAGGAAGGTTACACTTTGAAAACAAAATTACAAAAAGGAATACAAATATTGACATCTAAATTTGAAATTAAGATCTACTATTTGAATTATAATTCTGATATATATAAAAAGTAAGTTTCTACTATTTTCATTATGAATCTTATGAACATTAATTTGGTAGAAAAAAAGTTTCAATTTAGTAGTTTTTATATTTTTATTTATTATTTTATTTATATGTACTTGTATATGCTACATTGAATTTACATTTAATTTATTATATATATTTAATTATTTATATTAATATTAGTTTATTTATTTGATATTATTATCTATTTATAGTTTTTCATATTTTTACTACTTTAAAAAATTTTAGACATATAAATATTTACATGTTATGATATATATATATATACTTGTAGATATTTTATAAAATTAATATATAAAAATAAATAATAAATAATAATATGCATAAATGTTTTAATATTTAATAAAATAAAACAATTAGTGAAAATAAAAAATTAGTTTTTAAATAGTAAGTTGTCAACTTATAGGTTGTCTTGAATTCAAATGACTTGAATCCAAAACAACTTGAATATAACTTAACTCGTAAGTAACTTGACCTAAATTCAACTTCATGACTCGTTCTAACATCTCTAATTATGATAAACTAGTCTTATCCCTCCAAACTCTTTCTACTAGATTATCCCATTAAAGTATATAATATTAGCCTACTATTCATTTCCTTCCCTTTCAAATTTATTTCATTTTTATAAGTATCATCAACAATTGTTGTTGTCTTTATTCATTACTTGTCACCTATTGTTATTATTTACCATTGTTTGTTTTCTTTTGTCATCATCTACCAATGTTACTGTGAACCACCACCTCTATTTGTTGTCGTATGTTGCTATTACTTATTATCATTAAGATTATAAGGAATTTTTTTTTTCCATTTGTTATGAGCATATTATTTGTATTAAATCTACTTCAATAGTCCAACTTAAGATAATTCCAAATATAAGATAAGCTAATCACTTGTCCTATTCTATCATATATTATCATATCTTATTTTATCCATTATATGTAACAAATACACCCTTAATTACTTATATCTTGGAAAGAGAGATTTATCTCATCAAGTTTCTTTTTTCAAATTTTTAGATTTCATATATGTGATTCATTGAGTTTTATTTGTCCAATCTTATGTTATTTTGTCTTTGTAACAAACAAAGTGCATAGCAAATACAACTTAAATCACTTATATTTTGAAAAGAGATCTTTATCCTCTCAAGTTTCTATTTACTTTAAAATTTGAATATTTCATTATATTTTTAATTAAAATTTGATCAAAACAATTAGATACATACATTAGATATGGTTAAAATAACATGATATTTAACAAATTATAAATCAAATTATTTAATATAAATAGTGAAAAAGTGCAACTCTTAGTTTATATAATTTTTTCCATTAATTAATTGTATATTATATCAATAATAAAAATTTATTATATGTATTATAATATAGTTACAACAACATGATATTCAATAAATTATAAATCAAATTATTCAATATAAATAGCAAAATAATTCAACTCTTAGTTTCTATCATTTTTATTATAACAACTAAACGTTAAAAGTAATCTCAAATTTTTAGATTATTCACATTTAGATTAAATTAATAATATATATATATATATATATATATATATAGACACACACACACACATAACAATAGAATATATTTATAAAATTATGTTAAATGTCATGATAGGCCAATTACCAAACATCCAAATCTCTGTAATGAAATTTAATTATAATAATGTTATGAATTTCATCACTCAAAACAATGTTTAAATTGAATAATTAGTATTTGATATATTTACACAAATGAGTTATATAATATTAAAATTCAAATATTTGGATAGTAATTAAAATAATAATTGTTATTTATAAGTAAAAAATAAATCAAATAAAAAATCAACAATAAAATAAATTTTTTAAATAAAAAATATCTAGAAATTTTTGTTCTTTATTAAAATAATTAAAATTTAGGTTAGTTTTGGTTGTTACAAGCTTTAAATTTTGTGTGTTTGGGTTATTTAATTTTTGTATTAATTAAGTTTTAGGTAAATCAAGGCTTGGTTCATTTAGGATTAACATTGTTTGAATTTTAGTTATTTCGGTTTCATGTGTTTTAATGGTGCATCAATGAAATTTTCAATCATTACTTGTTGGGTCAAGTTAGTTTTGGTTGAGTTAACTTGTCTTACTTGGGTTGGGTGAATTTCTCCATCTTTATTAATCATTGATATCTTGAAAATTATTATTTTGTTTTAAAATGAGTTTAAGTGATAAAGTATGACATAATATTTAGCTTATAAATAATTAATCATTTACAAATTAGATATTACTTATGTTAACTATTATAAAACCTTTACAATAGTTTCTACAGACAACTTGCCTTAACTTTTAGTCCTATAGTAAACATCTATGAGAATCAGCATACATCTATAGCAAAAAATCATTTGTAATTAGAATTGAGAATTTGGCTCATAAGCTTTTGTTTGATTTAGAAAGGATATATCAATAAGAGCTTGAGAGTACGTATATGGTGAGTAGAGAATGTCATGGGAAAGCACAAAGCCCTCACCATGCCAACTCATTGGCCAAGGAAAAATGTGCAATTGGCTATAGTTACAATGAGGGGGAAGAACACTAGCATAAGTTTTAGAAAAGAAAGTTTTATTACAATGAAAAAACCTAAGATGCTATAAGGCACTGAGCAAGTATAACTAGTTTGCCTATGCCTAAAAAGATACATCAATCCCTTGCTTAAAGGTTTATCTAAAGTGGTTATAAACGTGTGAGGAGGGAAAAGGTATCCTTACACCTTTGGTACTTTAAATTCATTAAATTTCATCAAACAAAAAAGTCATTGTTCTTAATTAGCTTTGCTTATTAGTATTGAATGGATCAATTCTTGAAGGTGGAGAGTCTCACTTTATTTCTTGCAAACAAGTTTTCTCCTACTGTTTTAAGGACTTACTCACATAAAATAATCATGAAATTAACATTCATGCCTGCACCAAACATTTCTTTGTGACAAATTGATATTTATAGTTTTGGTACTCTAAATTCATTGAATTTCTTCAAACAAAGGAGTCCTTAACCTTGATTAACCTTCCTTGCGAGTATTGAGTAGTTTCATTCCTAAAGAATGAGACTACAATTTAATTTCTTGGTAAGAAGGTTTCTCTTTTTGTTACTTAGACTTGTCTACATAAGATGTTCATGTAATTAACTATTTTCTCTACAACAAATAGTATATTCATTATGACAAGTATGTCCATACACTTTTAGTACTTTGAATTCATTGAATTTCATCAAATAAAGGAGTCATTGATCTTCATTAGTATTGCTAACAACATATTGAATGGTTTAATTTTTTAAGAATGATATTATTCCTTTGTTTTTAGCAAACAAGGTTTCTTCATTTATTACAATGAATCATTCATGTGAAATGTTCGTGAAATTAACTTTTGTGTCTATACCAAATAATATATTCATTGTGACAAACAATCCATATCTTCTAGCACTTTCAATACATTGAATTCTATCAAATATAGGAGTCACTGAATTCAATTGGCATTTCTTATAGGTATTTTAATGGTTTAATTCCTAAAAGATGAGATTTTTAGTTCATTTCTTACTAACAAGGTTTCTCCTTTTGTTGTATAGACTCATTAACACAAAATCATCATGAAATTCACTTTTTTATTTGCACCAAAAATTTTATTCTTTGCAACAAGCTTGTCTTTATACCTTTGGTATTATAAATCCAATGAATTCCATCAAACAAAGGAGTCATTGATGTTGATTAGTTTTTCTTACATGTATTAAATGGTTTAATTCCTAAAGAATAAGTTTGTTCATTTATTTCTAGTTAACAAGGGTTCCTTTTTGTTACAAGGACGCATTCACACAAAATGATCATTAAATTAACATTTCTATCAACACCAACAATGTATTTATTGTGAGAAACATGTGCTTACACATTTAGTTTCTTTAATTCATTGAATTTCATCAAACAATGGAGTCATTGATCTTAATTGGCTTATCTTACAGATATTGAATGGTTTAATTCGTAAATAATGAGATTGTCCTTTCATTTCTTGCTAACAATGTTTCTTTATTCATTATAAGGAGTCAATCACATAAAATGATCATAAAATTAATTTTTGTGTCTACGCTAAACATTTATTTCATTACAACAAGTATATCCTTACACATTTGATTCCCTAAATCCATTGAATTTCAACAAATAAAGGAGTCATTAATCTTGGTTAAATTCATGAATTGAAAAATGAGACAATCACTTCATTTCTTTTTAAGAAAGTTTCTTATTTCATTGCTAAGACTTATTCACATGATATGCTCATGAAATTAACTCTTATGTCCATTCCAATTAGTATATTCATTATGACATGCAAGTCCATATATCTTTGGTTCACTAAATCCTTTGAATTCTATCAAATAAATGAGTCATTGATCTTGAATATATTGCATTATAATTATTGAAGGGTTCAATTCTTGAAGGATAAGGTTGTTAGCCTATTTCTTACTAATAAGGTTTCGACTTTTGTTGCAATGACTTATTCACCCAAAATGACTATGAAATTCATTTTTATGTCGATACATGACATTATATTCTTTGTGACAAGCAAGTGCTTATACCTTTGATACTTTGAATCCTTTGAATTTTATAAAACAAAAGAGTCATTATTTTTTATTAGCTTTTCTTTTTATAGGTAGTTAATTTTTAAATTCATGAAAAATGAGATCATCCCTTTAATTTTACCTAACATGGTTCCTCCTTTCAATAGAAGGATTCATTCATAAAAAATAATCATGAAATTAACTTTTGTGCCCATACTAAGCATTATAATTGTTGCAACACGCTTCTCCTTACACTTTTTATGTTGTAAATCCATTGAATTTCATCAAACAAAAGAGTCGTTGAACTTCATTAGTTTTTCTTAAGGCTATTAAATGGTCACTAAAGAAAGAGACTACCCTTTTATGTCTAACAACTAAGGTTTCCCCTTTGTTATAATAACTCATTTAAAAAAAAAAATCATGATATTAACTTTTATGCCTACACCAAATACTATATTTTTTGTGATAAGTAAGTCCTTACACCTTTGGTACTTTGAATCAATTGAAATCAATGAAACAAAGGGCTTAATAATCTAGATTAGCTTTTCTTATAGGTATTAAATGGTTTATTTGCTAAAGAATGAAATTGTCCTTTCATTTCTTGAAAACATGGTTTTTCTTTTCTTTGAAAAGAGTCATTCATGAAAAAAGATCATTAAATTAACTATTATGTCTACACTAAATACTATATTCATTATGAAAAATATGTACTTAAAATTTCAACACTTTAAATTCATTCAATTCCATTAAACAAACAAGTCATTGATCTTTAATATCTTTTCTTATAGGTATTGAATGGTTCATTTCCTAAAATGTTAAGATTGTCACTTCACTTCTTGTTAACAAGGTATTTCCTATTGGTGCAAAGACTTATTTACACAAAATTATCATGAAATTAATTTTTATGTCAAACCTTATATTTGACAGTCAACATATAGGAATACATTGTCAATACATATTTTCATATGTATTTATCTACATTTACTAACCCTTGTTCATAGAGGATAAAGTATTTAAAGTATTTAGGGATGTATCTTGATTGCCAATATGCAGTTTCGTATATATTTTTGTACGTTGACCATGAGATATAACATTTGACTTACTTTTTCATATTCAATTGTACCATATAAAAAAGAATTAGTAATATTTAGGACTAAATTGAAAAGAAATGTAAGGTTTAGGACTACATTAAAAAATTAGAAAGAATAAGGACTATTTTTTGCCTTATTTGACGATGCACGGGCCCTAATGTTTTGTGTCATAAGATTGTCTCAGTCAAGGAGACTAACATAACCATACTCTCAATTTGCTTCAGGTTCATATGAAAGGTTTTCCCCTTTATAAGAATAATAAATAATTGTTTTCTAGCAACATCATAAATAGTACAAGTTTTATTTTTAAATTCCAATGAAAAGTTCCTTTCTAAGAGTGGACCAATACTTAAGAGGTTATAATTAATCTCAAGCACATATAACATATTCAATAAGAGCTTGATAATTGATTGTGTCTGGATTGTAGCAACTCCTTTGCCTTTAACTTGTATAAGGTTACCATTTCCAATGTTGACTTTGGAAGTGAATGACTAGTGCTGTTGACAACAAATAATTACTCTTTGCACCTTGGTGATCATTGTTAGCAACTTGTTCTTATTACTAGTTCTATTGTGGCTTTTTTTTCTTTAAACATATTCTCTCCTTATGCTCCTTTTCATTGTCAAATTTTTAGAATCCTTGAGAGAGGATACTTTGGCTTTAAATTTTTCAAGTATGCTTACTAGTACTTTTTGAATAATCATTGAGTCTAAAAACCCTTAACTAAGGATTTTGATTTAAGTCATAAGTTTTATAAGTTTATATCTATAATATTTTATAATTTCTGTCTCTCTTATTTTAAGCAACTTAAACTCCCTTTTGAGATTAAGAAGTTACATTATTCTTATCTTCTTAGTTCCACCATATTCTTCCTTCAACTTTTCTCAAGTATCCTTAACTATCTTGCAAGTTATAATTTTATTAAAAATTGCTTCTATAACAACATAATGGATATGTGTCAAAACTTTGAACTATCTTGACACCAGTTTACTATAATTTTTCAGCTTTGTCATTGTAGGATTTATTAGTAAAGGTGGAACAACTCCTTCTTTCTTTGTAATATCTCAAAGATCAAAGGCTTTAAGATCAAATGCTTTAAGATAGACCTTCATAATAACAATTCATTAAAGATAATTATTTCCATTGAATTTAGGTAGTGGAAGTGGAGAGAAATTTGTAGAAACCATCTCAACAAACTGGTTTTGCTATTTGTAATAAACTCTTTCAAATCTTTTTTCCAGATTTTTCACCCCCTCATATGTTTCACTTTAGTGGTTGCATTTATCTCTCACTCTTTTAGCAAGTCCGTAAAGAACTAAAATGCTCTAATACCATTGTTATTTTTCTTGGTTATATTTTGAAGTAGCAGAAACTTAAATAAAACCAGCAAAAAGAAAAAAAAGAAAGAGAAGTCTAAAGCTATTTGAGAGGCCTCTAAAAACCACCATTTATTGATCATCATTAAGCTTATATATATATATATATAGATCTCCTCACAAATTTCAAACTAAAATATATAAGATTGTATTAACTTGTATGAAAGTGTAATTTAAATTTAAATATAAATTTCATAATTCTAATTCAAATTAATGCTAGAATAATCACAAAATAAAAAGTAAAGATAGTTAATAGATAGCCTAAAACTTGTTTTAGCAACATGTCGACTAACTTGACTAAATCTTGGATTTTAGAGGGAATCCAAAAATAGAAGCCGAGTTCTACAGCACTTGGAGAGCAACCCAGCAGCACCAACACCTCTAATAGTTTTAAGATATGCCTGCATCTTAATTCTTTGACCCAACTTTGATACGCTGTTCCCTTTCAATTCATACCACGTGAAGGCAACGGCCTTTGCACTCTGGGACACTCGGGGTTTGAAATGGCCTACGGGATTCAAGCTACACAGGCAAAAATCTTGAGATTTAGACCTTCTTGATTGGCTGAGGGTAATGCTCGAATTCCAGGTATGTTTTTGACATAAAAATTTAAAGCACAATGACCGATATTCAATAGCTTAGAATTATTTTATGAGTTTCAGTTAGCTAATTATTGTCCTTACCATTGGGCATATGCAGAGAGATGATGTTAGGAACCAGAGGGAGCATTTGATTTTATTACTTGCATACTCTCTTATTGGACTTGATCCCAAGCCTGATTCTCATAAGAAGGCATGCGTTAGTTTTATGTTTTGGTAACTAATTTAATAAATTAGATGTTATGACGCTTAGGGCATAGCTGTTATCTTTTTTATTACTGTATGGATGTTCTTTTTCTTCTTCTTTTTTCTTTTTTTTTTTTTTGCATGATTGCACTCACTCTTTGTCCCTGGTTATCCTATGGTCAAATCCCATCTTGTACAGCTTGACCACCGAGCTGTTGATGTAGTAATGAACAAGTTTTTACAGAATTATAAAAATTGGTGTCAAGTTTCACATCAAAAGAACAAGTTTTTTTTTGTGCGTTCATATGTAAATTCAAAGTTCTGAAGCATAATTTTCAGTTACAACTTTTGCGAGCTTTGTTCCATACAGGCTTCCTCAAGGCTAGCAAGAGACCCGGCAGAGAAAGATACTGTACATGGCCTACATCTTCTTATCTGGGGTGCAGCAGCCAATGTTCAATTCATGCCAGAATGTCTATGCTATATTTTTCACAATGGAAATACCAAAATTTTACAATAGGAGACTCCCTTTGCTGCCTTCATCCACTTACTTTCTAATAAGGATGTTTCCACATATTTTCAGATGGCATATGAACTCCATGGCCTGTTGGCGGGAGATGTTAGCATGGTTTAAGGAGAAAATATTAAGCCCTCCTACAGTGGAGAAGATGGAGCATTCATGAGAAATGTTATAACACCCATTTGCTGTGTAATTGAGAAGGTATGCTTCGTGTGCACTATGGTCAAATCTTAGAGCTTTCTGTTTTGAACATGGATATTAAGCTTCGTGCGTTATAAGATGCCAGTGAGAGCCATGCTGAAGGAGCTTCCAACACAGACTGGTGCAGTTATGATCATCTGAATGCGTACTTTTTGGTTAGTTTACATTCATAATATAAATCCAAATATCAAGTAGAAAGTCATAATTAAAATCTGTTAAGATGAGATTTTCGTTCATTGATGTCAAAACTAATTTTTGTTCATGCCATTTTGGGGACAATTTTGATTCTTTGTGACCGATAATTATGATAAGCTTAATCTCTTTATTAGACTACTAAGGGACTGTATAATAAGGATTCAGAAAGGGCTCCATATTACATTTTGGCAAGGCACCCACTTCCAAGGCCTTGGTACAAACAACCGCATTATGCAGTGCACTTGTTTGTCATTTTTATTCTTCTCCATCTCTATTAGATTGGTTGTGTTGTCGCTTGTTTCTGCAAGTCAATTGCTGATTTGCTGTTCTCTTTCTCTTCATGTTTTACTTGATTTATTGCCTATTTCTCACCAACCTTGTTTATCTTTATCTAGTGACCTATAATGGGGATGACTAGGTGATGAGATCTAATGAAAACCCCATATAAGATACGATTGTAACTTTAGTTCTCCACTCTATATTCTTCTATGCTTTAGGATTTCTCACACTGTTTATTTGGCAGGCTATTGTGCTTGACATTCAAAAGTATTGGAAGAGCTCATGGATGGTGAGCTTGTGAAGCAATGGATATCTTTAATGATGGTTCAAACTTAGTAAATACATTATTTTACATCATCCACCGTCCGTAAAACATTATCCGTCTCCAGCTATATCTCATACGTGCTATAACCTTCTTGTGAGGTAGAAACCTTGCAAAAACACAAGTTCGGTGATGCTGATCAAAGCCTTTAGTGGAACATTACAGCTACTCTTTGTTGGCTATATGGTGATGAATTCAGATGGACACTTTTAAGAAGAAGTTAAGACTAAAATAAAACTTTTTATTATTAACATAAGTACCAATATATTGCACTCACTCACAAACTCTTATCACTCGACACTCATACCTCACAAGGTATACTCACAAAGCCACTCAACTCACTCACTTAACTAAGTTAATTGTTGTTGTTATGGTGGTTTCATGGCACTCACACACCAAATATTTATAGTAGTATAAAGTTGATGTAGAATTTTCTAGACCAAGAAGCTTTTAAATCCTTCCATAATGTCAATAAAAAATATCAAAGCTTTAAGAACCATTTTGTAAAGTTGGTAACTCTTTAGTTTGGATACTTCTAGAAGTTTCTTGGGTTGATTTCCAATTCTCCCCCTAAACACAAGTTTCTTTTTTTGTAGTTATTTTGAGTTCCAAGTGAAAATTGTCAAATTTGCTTATACTAAGTTCTTTAGTAAAAATATTAGTCACTTGATTGTTTGTATTGATCTTTATATAAATCTAACCTTGTAAAGACTTTTTCTCTCACAAAGTGATAATGAATCTCCACATGCTTTGCCCTTGCATAAAACGTAAGATTCTTGGCCAATTGTATAACTAACTAACTATCAAAATGTAAAGGTACTGCATAATCAACTTATTGGTGAAGATCCTTTAAGAGAAGTACTAACCAAATACTTTCTTGTATTGCTATCACTATTACTTTATACTCAACTTCAGTAATTGATAATGAGATGGTCGGCTACCTTTTACGACACCAAGATACTAGCCTTGAGCTTAATTTGAACATGTACCCAATAGTTCACCGTCGAGTATTATGATCACCTTTATAGTTTGTATCACAATAGCCAACTATCTTGCACTCATTTCCTTCCTTGTAAAGAATTCCATAATCTAACGTTCTTTTGACATATCTTAATATTCACTTCATAACTTCTAAATGAGGTTTCCTTGGTTCTTACATGCATTGACTTGCAACTTTGACTGTAAAAACAATATTAGGTCATGTCAGAATTAAATAATCAAACTCCCAACCAATTATTTGTACATTGTTGGATCTTGTAACTCCTTTCCTTTTAAGGCATATAACTTGACATTAGCTTTAATAAGAGTTGAAAATAGCTTGCACTTGAGTATCCTAAACTTATGCAAATCACTCACGTATTTATACTGGCATAGGAACAATCTTTCTCTTGTTTAATCCACTTCTAATCCAAGAAAATGCTTTAACTCTCCAAGCTCTTTCATGTGGAAAAGGACCAAAAGATTTTCCTTAATTGGACTAACCTCAACTTCCTCAACTTCCTCATCTTTGGTGATGACTAGATCATCAACATACACTAATACAATGGTCAATTTATTAACACGAACTTTAACAAATTGGCATGAGTTTGTATGTAATACTAAATATCCATTATGTATTAGGAACTCAACAATCTTACCATATTATGCTTTCAATGCTTGTTTTAGTCCATAGAGTGCTTTACTTAGCTTGCATACATATTCTAGATAGATATCATCTTCAAACTCTTGTAGTTGTTGCATACAAATTTCCCAATCTAGTTCTCTATGGAGGAAAGCATTCTTTATATCCATTTGTTATAACTTTCAAGACTTGATTGCTACAAGGGCAAGCAATACTCATACGGTTTTGATTTTTGCAAGTGGGCTAAATGTCTCATCATAGTCCATAACATATTCTTGTGAGAATTCACAGGTAACCAAGCAAGCCTTATACCTTTCTATCAATCCATTAAGTCTTCTCTTTATCTTGTACACCCATTTGGAAGATATGGGTTTCTCATCTTTCAACTTGGGCACCAAATCCTAAGTTTGATTTTCCTCCAAAGCTTAAATCTTTTCTTTCGTTTCCTTTTACCATTGGCTACTTCTAATAGTGTCTTCAAAAGACGATGGCTTTTTCATAGTTTCTTCTATAGCTAAAGCTATATTTACATATTTTGGATTTGGATTTGGCTTTCATATTCAACTTGATCTCCTTACCTCTTAGACCTCTTGTCTAACTTCCTCTTGTATAAGTTCTTTATCTATTGAAGGTTTATCATATACACCAATCTATCATAAGTTTTGATTTCAGTCCTTTTTATTTGTCTTCACAAGGCTTAGTTATAATTAAATTCCTAATTCATCACCATTTTGTCATAATTTCTCTTCTATTTCTTTTTTTTAAAAAATAGGTAAACATACTTGCTAAAGTGACCATTATGGTGATGCTTCATTGAACACAATATTGTATGATATATAGATTCAATTTGTTGTGGGATCACAACATCTTTAACCTTTCCTTTCACTATGATATCCCACAAAGATGCATCATATAACTTTCTTATCAAATTTGCTATGAAAGTGGCTAAATACGAATACATAGTAAACACTACCAAATACTCAAAAGTAACTTATTATGGGTTTCATTTTACAAAGCTTCTCCAAGGGACAAAAAAATTTCAACTTTGCTTGAGGAAGTATATTGATCATATAAAGTGCAGTTTTCATACACTCAGCCCAAAATCTTTTGACATGTTCTTAGCATGCAACATGCTCTTACACACCTCTATGAGATGTTTGTTCTTCCTTTTAGCCACACCATTTTGTTGTGGTGTGTTAGGACACATTAATTGTCTTTGAATCTTATACGTATTTTATGAATTTCTTTGTAATGTACTTTCTCCTATTGTTTGTGCATAAGCATTAGAGTATTTTTCCCCTTTCCTTTTCAACTTTTTCTTTGAATTTACTTAGTGTTTCTGATTTTTCTTTCATATAGAACACCCAAAATACCTTGAGTAGTCATATATAAATGTCATTATATACTCAGTCAAATACATTTGAATGAATAAACTCCAAAAGTTGTGTAGTTCTAAATTTTAAATCCTTATATGGTAGTTAGTGTGCCTTTCCATATTGGCATCCTATATAGATTGTATCATTTCTAACCTTAAACTAAGAAAGGCCTTTAAACATTAATTTCTTCATCATTACCTTTAACTTGTGATAGCTCATATGTCCCAAGTGAGCATGCCAAAGATCTACTATCTCATTTTTCTTTGTCTTGTCCACGTATGTTGACTTGGCAAACATCATGTAAATAGAATCTTACTTCTTTTCCTCTAAGAATAGCGTGTCAATTACTTTTAAATCTTTATAAATGTTGACATTGTTTAGGCCAAATACTATAAAGTTGCCTAAAGTAATAAGCTAAGTTAGTGATAAAAGATTTTTCCTTATACTCAGGATGTGATAAATGTCTTTCAACTAGACTCCATTGGATCAATGGCATGGTGCGACCCTTGCCTTGCCAATATAAGTGATTAACAGTTAGGAATTGTTTGCAATTACCGTAACACCTCGTCCTTTATATTTTAATAACTCTTACAATATTTCTTTATCACCAGTCATATGGTTAAAGAATCTCGAGTTGAAAATTCAATTCTTACTATAGTCCACTTTACTAGAGTTTGGTGTTATAACTACGTGTCCATTAATATCTTCCTCCACTATGGCATTCAAGCCAATCTCTTCATCTTCATGGTTAATGTTATTAGAAATATCTTTTGTGGTTTCCATCATAGCAAATGGTGCTCCTAAATCTCACTCATTTTCACTATAGGATGCCTTATAATCATCATTAGAGGCCACAACATTCCTTTTCTTCCTAAACTAGCATTCATATGCATAATGTCCTCTCTTGCCATAATTATAGCTTGTTATGCTTCTTTGGATCTTTATTTCATAGCAAATCTCGATTTTGATAAGATTGAACTCCCCTAGGTTAGGGAATCCTTATGGCTTTTTTGATTTTTCCTCTTCGTCATTCTTTATTTTAGTAAAAGTATTAGTTTTAAAACATCCTTTGTCTTTGGCTAGTGAAGAGACCCTCATTTTCAGCTTTAATTAACATTCATGTGATTTGTTTTACTAACAAGTAAATTTTCTAATTCCTCAATTAAAAGTTAGGTGGACTAATTTTGAACTACAGTAATAAAACTTTTGTATTTTGAATGCAAATTGTGAATACTTATTCTTTTTATTCTAACTTTATTTATTTTTGACTTGAAATCTAATTTCAAAATTTTACGGCAAATTGAGTAAATTTTTGTAAAAAATTAACTAATTGTCAAATCATGCTATGTGGTGGACATTAACTCGTACTTTAATAGTTGAAGTTGCATATCATTGTTTATAGCAAATTGTGAAGTTAGAATATTTCAAACAACTTTGATTGTAATAAAGTACCTAACATGCTCTAATATATCTTCATATATTGTTGTTTTTATTGCAAATATTGTTTTTCTAGCCTTTACATTTTATTTTCTTAGTATTGTGGTATCTTCTAGTGGTGTGGTATTACTATTGTTGACAATCTCTCAAAGATCCTATCTTTAAAAGTATAATTTCATATATATTTTCCATTCCTATTTTTAAAAGTATGATTCCATACATATTTTTCATTTGTCATAATTTTAGTTTGATGGTATTTATTTTACCACTTGGTCCCAAATCAAAACACTTCACAGTCTCAAACTGTATACAACTAAAGTTTCCTTGCAAACGATTGATGAACTCAATCTCAATTTAATGGTGTAATAATTACAATTTCAAATTGCAAATTTTAATATTAAATTAATAAATTTAAATGAACACTTTAAAAGTAAAAAATAAAATTAAAATTAGATTTTTTATTATTAATAAAAATACTAGTATATTGTATTCACTCATAAATCTCTTGTTATTTGACACTCACATTTCACAAATTATACTCACAAAGTCACTCAACTCACTTAACTAGTTTAATTGTTGTTGTTATGGTGGTCTCATGACACACACACACACACATCAATTATTTATAGTAGCATAAAATCTACAATTTTCTACACTAAGGAACTTTTAGATTTTTTTTATAATGTGGATAAAAAGTATCAAATTTTAAGAAATTTTTTATAAAGTTGGCAACTCTCAAGTCTCGATACTTCTTCAAGTTTTTTGTGTGAATTTTCACATGGTTGTAGACCCTTGTGGTTATGGATAGAGGTGATCAAACAAATTTTGATAACAGGAGGACAAGGCAAATTCCAAAGATAATAACGAGAGTTGTACGGGCTTGAGGGGAAAATAAGGAGCGCGAAACAGAAAATTGAGTTCAAGGCTAGGAGAGGTCAAGCATTAGGTCTTAAGAAAGAAGCATGACAAAAGTATCATCCACTGGAGTGGAAATAAACCAACACCTTTGACGAGGGCTAGGACGAGTACAGTAGCTATTTCAACAGCTGGCAAAGCATGTGAGAATTAGAAAGCCTATCCTACCAGACAACAGAAATAGACTTCATGTGCCAACTCTGGTAGTTAAATCACCTGCTCTATGACAAAGGCTATGAACAAGAACAAAAGGACTACTTGGGAAAATTATTAAAAAAAAAAAAGGAATCCACTAGTTCAGACTATAGTTAGAGATTAGGGTTAGGAGAGTTAATTTTTTAACAAAAAAATAAAAAAATAAATTAAGTATATTCATTAATGACAAAACAAAATTACAATACCGCTAAGCAAAGGAGCCCCCTCCTGGGATTTGAGTTAGAAGAGTTAGAGATGATAAGACAGGGATGCCGAAGAGTTAAAAATAGATTATAGCCATGATACCGTGGTCAATATGGTGACGCAGAAACTCTGACTTTCGATCAAAGGACCAGTGAAACACTTGAGGCAACAGGACGTGGAGGGATGGGCATGGCCCTAGGGGGCCATACAGGAAAGATTGTTTCTGCAGGAGTGGGTATAGCCCCAGGTGAACATACGGACAGATTATTTCTGCCATGTCAAAGCATGCCCGTGGGTCGTATAGCGCTGGTATTCTTGAAGGATTGGGTGCTGCTCCGCTACTCAGGTGACCAGAACTGCTGGCTCAAAATGTGATCGTGGAAAAGCTGCGAAGCCATCAAAGCATATGCCTAAACCAGCCACTTCCCTATAAAATGCAGAGGCGACTGTCTTGTCGGATAGCATCCCAATTCATGTAGGCGATTAGCTAATGCTGATGCAATGGATTCAGGTTAATTTAATGATATTTTTAGCTATCCCAAAAAGAAAAAAAAGGAAGAAAAACAGAAATGCTAACTTCAAGAGAAGAAATTTCCTCTTGCCATTGACTTTTCACAATGAGCCTAATTGCAGCGTAATTCTTAGTAGACTGACAGACAACCTCTCCTGCAAAAGCAGAAAGTTGAAGTGGAAGGAGGGGCCTCCAAATGCAAAACCTCAACACGAGCATAACTAGATACCACAAGTTATTTTCGTTCCCTGCAAGGATATTTTGCAGAACTATAAAAAGAACCCATCAATGCATCAATGATAAGGCAATAAGAGATCCAGGCGAAAATTCAAATGGATATTTTTACTGGCTTCCATTCCATTCAGTGAGTAAGATAACAACCGAACAAAAGCCCATAAGAGGCACAAAGAAAGAGAGAAAGCATGAATAGCTCATCAATTCAAAGATGATGATTGCTCAGTTAAAACCAATAAAGTGAATGAAGAGCAATAGCAAGGAGGGTAACTCTCTTGTTTCTCACACAATCAGCATAATTGCTACATAATGATAGAGGGTTTTGCTTAGACTGGAATAGGACAGATGAAATCAAGGCACAAAACTGATATCCTTGAAGTATCCATGTTCAAGAGCACTCCTGGCAGTAATTCTTTTGCTGGGATCCAAGCAGAGCATTTTCTGTACATGAAACAAACAACATTGTGCCTTATATGTGTATATGGACAGATATATATATGTAGAGAGAGAGAGAGAGAGAGAGAGAGATCGAGATCATGCCCGTAAAGCTCTCAGTTACAACTTACAGAAAGAAGGTCAACACCGGCTGGTTCAAGAGTTGGAACAACAGTTGCCAAGTCCTGCCGATAACATGAGACATCAGTTTTTGGATGTAAAGAAGTATAAATTAATTGCATAACTTCGAAATGAATTGCGACCTTAGGAGGCCACTTTGGGAAGGTAGACTTGAAGTCAGGCAAAGAAGTCACTCCTGGCCATGTATTTTCATTTGGAGTACCCAAGACTCTACATGCAAAATCAATGTGGCCAAAAAGCAATGTAATGAATATCTTGGAAGCATCATAATGCACCGACTACATCCATGGCAAACTTATTGATGCTAGTATATGAGATGACACAAAGCTGGAGCTAAATTGGTGCTTTGATTGCACATAACTGTCCCAAACAGTGCATTCTACAACCAACGTGAGCTTTCAACTACTGCATAGACCCAGTGGCAGCCCCATCTAATTTCTAATTACCAGATTCCACCGCCAATACAGTTTATGGGCCTTTTTTATGCAGAAAAACAGTTCCCAGTCTTTTAACCTTGGATATGCAGTTTCAGGAATGGGGATGGCATTGAGAATGCAGGATCATAAAAGCACATAATAACTATCTATGATTTTTTTTTTTTTTTTTTCAAAAAATGGTAACAGATGAATTTATTGATGAAAGAGAAAGGAAAATGACTGCAGAATCTTCAATCCATCAAATAAAGAAATGCTTGAGTACAATTGTACAAAAATGGTTGACCAAGTTTTTCAGTAGGTTGAATTTACATTAAGATGGTCTTAACAAAAATAAAACAAAAAGGAAGCTATACTTAGCTTTAAGGCAGCATTTAGTTCAATTTTTTGATTCCCCTTTTCACCTTTCTTTTATTCTTGACAACAGATAAAAAGAAGAGTACATTTGTAAGAACATAACTTCAAAAGTTCTATCATAACCACCACAACCTGTCTTCAACAACAGAGTGGTGGTTGGGTGACGATGACAGTGCTAAAAGTAATCAAAACCAGTGAAGGAAAGACGCATTTCAGGGGAGTTGTGGCAATGATGACATCCAAAGTGTTGATGAGAGAGCTAATAATGGAGGTGCTGATGAGTGAAGCATAGAGTATGATGCTACTGAGACAACAAGTTGATTTTCTTCATAGAATCAGGAAAAGATGCCCTACATGTCTTTTTACATCAATTTTTTTTTTTTCTGAATTATCAGAAACAGAAACAAAAACCTTAAAATTTAAAAAAAAAAAGTTCAAAAAACAATCAACTTGCTCTAAAAACAACCGACTCCATGCAGGGTTAAGGAGTTCAATGAAGGAAAAGTGCTATTGAGATGTGTCCAAAAAAGGAGTCTCACATACGGTAATATTAAGGATGCAAGTTAAGGCTTTAAATTTTAGTAAGTCCAAGAGCAACTGTATGAATGACTCAGGCTGCAACTTGGTTCTGTTAGCTCTTATCAGCCTTAGGCTGAAACAATCATCATGATTTAAAGGAGCATTTTTGTCTTCATTTTACTTTTCCCCTTGATTTTCCCTGTCAACACTATCATAGTAATCCAGGGGATGTCAAATGGCCATGCAGTAAAAATTTAAACCCCAAAAGTTCAGCTTTGATGATAAGATTAATTCAACTGGACTGAAAACAATACAATTGGATCTTAAAAAAATCATAGATCTTAAATCATGATGTCCACATGAATTGATATATATCCTAGCTTCCTTTTGTAAGGATGAAGTTGTGAAAGGCATAATCTTTCTCATTGCAGACATATATTTTGGTCCTCAACTGAGGTTTGATTACCAAAAGTTTAAACCATAAACATTCTAATCAAAAGAGCTATCTACTTTGAAACAAAGTTCAAACCAACGGAGAAAAAAAATTCCTCAAAAAATCGAACAAGCTGCCCAAATATCTAAATTGGTTGTTTCACAGGTTAATTCATACCAACTTACATGCAGCAAAATTACATAGTCAATCCTTTTATCTCATACTAACATCACATTCATTCTTCCAATATCTCTTTAATCCCCATTAGCAATTATATGAACACAACTGGAAAAGCATGCAGACAACAGATGAAAAATGAGCTTCCAGTATCACATAAACAGAACAGTTGAAGAAGACAAATTATAATATAGAAGCTGTAACACCTGAAAATTTTGAATAGTTCATCAATTTCAGAGTCCCCAGGGAACAATGGCTGCTTGTTCACCATCTCAGAAAATATGCATCCCACAGACCACACATCAACTGCAGTGAAGTAATGGCGAGATCCAAGCAGAATTTCTGGTGCTCTATACCAAAGGGTCACCACCTACAGAGAAGCGCCAGTTTTTCCCAGACAAATCAACACCAAAAAATTGAAAATTTTAGTCACTAATGTTGCCAATACATCAAGCATTTCACTTCTTGGTGACTGTGACTTATCCATTATTTGTAAGATGGAGAAGATTGCCATGATTTTTTGATACATTGAATTGATATTATTATAAATTCCACCACTCTGTCAAAGTTTAAACTAGCCAAAAAAAGAGAAAAAAGCACAAACACTTGAGCAGAAAGAGAGACAGAGAGGGATAGGAAGAATACGCAGAGTTGTTGCATGTATGGTAAATTTATACTGCTGATGGATTGATAAATCCACAATAACCAAGTGATGATGGACATATCGAAAATATGAAGTTTCATGGTAGTTTGTCTGCAGTTCAAACAGCCCTAAGGGACACATTAAGGCAACTGTCTTAGAAGGTGTAGACTACAGAAAAGCACACTAGTTTATTCCCCACTTTTCCAACTAACTTTTTATGCACATTAAAATTGTGCAGCTGTCAATAGAGAAATGACCATGGGTGAGACAAAAAGATAGGAGAGGCGAATGGTTTTTGGCATCAACTGATAAAAATTTTAAACAGCATGCTATTCATCTATGTACCAGTTCAAATCAAACTAGAGTTGACCTTTCACAATGCAACAGTAAAAAAAATGCAGGCATAGAAAATAAAGCCAAACCAGCACATATTGATACCTCATGTGTAAAAGTCCTGACAGGTATACCAAATGCTCTTGCCAGTCCAAAATCTGCAAGCTTCAGTGCATTTGTACGGCGATCTATAAGCAAATTCTGTGGCTTCAAATCTCGATGAAGAACTCTATGAGAATGACAATAAGCAATGCCACGCAGAATTTGATAGAGGAAAATCTGCAAATGAAAGGAAATAAGCAAATAATCATCATCAGCACCATCATCACTTCATCAATCATATTTGTAAACTGCAACGAATGATGCATTCAAACAATTCAGCAAAGAATGAGAACTAGTGATAATACTGACAATTAAGGACAAGTATACATCTATATATAACAATGTGGATGTAGATATATATATGTGGCTGCATAAACAATCAGAATACATGGCATGATTCATTTAAGTATTCTACCTGGGATGAAATGACATCAGCTTTCCTAATGCTTGAAGAATTAAATTGCCTATATATTCAGGTATTAATTTCAAACTGCCCATAAGTTCCTAGCTCCAGTAAATTAAACTCTCTTGCTTGTCTGAGCATAAAAGCATCTCTCCATCCAAAAGAAAAAGACATAAGAACATCCATAGAACTAAAATCTTGCTCACTTTTATCAGACGTGGATCCTTGGAAAATTCAGGACAGGAATCCATGTGCTTCTTCAAGTCCAAATCGAGATACTCAAAAACCAAATACAAGCGTTTTTCACTGTGCACTACATCCTGCAACCTGTCACCCAGAATGATAGTCAAATAATCTGCTACAGAAGAACCAATAGAAGAAAAATAGGATATGTATCGGTAAGAAAGGCTAAATAAAAAAACCTATAAAATAGTTGCAGCATCCAAACAACTTAAAAAGATACAGTTCAGCAAACCAAAAGTAGATTATTTGGGTGGGGAAATGGGTTTTAGACGAAGAAACCAATTTTTTTCCACTTAATCAAAACTAAACTCCCAGGACATCATTGAATAAATGATACAATGTCCATACATCAGCAGCCCTGCTCTCACCAAATCAAAGAACAGCATAGTAGGTCATCATTTGATGGCATAAAATAAACCTCTGAAAGGTTTCACAAAATGCCCAATTGGGTGATCAACATTTCAACTCCAAGACTCAAGAAGATTTACCAATTTTTTAAGTCAAAGTGGAACTTTGTTCTCCAGTATGGAAAGATGAAAACTGACAATTGACAAAGAGCAGGCAAAGCCGAAGCTGGATGCTCTTGCTTATATATTGCAAATGGTGGAACAATAATAATAATAAAGTGGAACCAGATTCTAACAATGTGCAACCAAGGCGGACATGAGGGGACCCAAAGGCCCAAGCATGCCTACCAAATTTCCATAAATCACGACACACCAACGGATTCAGGGAAAATTAAAGCACACACAAAAACAAATGGGTACACAACTCTGTCTCTGCGTAGATGCTTCGGCAGAATTTAGAGTTGCCCAATTTAGGGCGTTTGCCAAAAAAAAAGAAAAAAAGGACAAAGAGACAAAAGGAGCAGGAAGCAGCTAATACAGCAAAATGCACAGTCCAAACTTGAAAGAAGTTGATTTTAGATGGAGCAGTGAGTAAACGAAAACAAAAGGCAAGTATACTTGACAATGTTGCCATGCTGCATCTCCTTCAAGAGGGAAATCTCTCGTATGGCGGTGCTGGGGACGCCCTCGTCTTCCTGCTCCAATCGGATCTTCTTCAGAGCTATCGTCTCATTAGTCACACGATCACGAGCTTTATATACCACTCCATATGTTCCTTCCCCAATTTTTTCCACTTTCTCGTACTGCCAAGAAAAAGGGACATTTTTCAACATTGCAGCCTCATTGAAACTCAAAGAACAATCAATTAATCAAAAGTTTGCAAAAAAAAAAAAAAACCACAAAAAGAAACACCCATTTGCTGCTTGCCTGGTCCATCGAGTCTCTCTGTGGCTCGAATGCCCCTGCAACAAGCCAACAGAAGTGACAGCCGACCTGAGTTTTAAAAAAAAAAAAACAAAAAACATATATTTATTCTTGAGAAAAAAGAAAAAAACATAGTTGTATTATTGCAAAAAAAAAAAAAAAAAAAAAAAGCCAAGCAACGCAAATAACGTAAACGAAAGATTACACACGAAGCCATGGGCCGGTTGTGGCAAAGAGAAGGCCCAACTCACTACAGAATCCTCTGAAAAGAAAAAGAAAAAAGAAAAGAGAAATAATAAAACGATAATACAAGCAAGCTTATCTTCATTTCGAATTCGCCACCAAATGGTCGTCGTTATGAAAGAAAGCTGAAGGAACTGAAAAGGAAAAAGAAAAATGCATTCCTCTTGTTCTTATTATTATTCATCTTTACCGTTGCTACCATCAAGTTCGAGTAGTAGTAGTAGTAGTAGTAGTAGTATTCAGGCTAATAATAATAGCGGCAGCCGTAAATGTAATCAGCTGCCGGTGCCGGTGGCAGCTACAGCGTCGGCAAGGACATTGCCCCGACTTTCTTCTTCATTCAACCGCTCCACCTCGTCATCAAATTCAAGAATATCCTTCTTCTCTGTCGTACAAGAGCCAAAGCCGAATGGTTCTTCTGGTCGTACATGCAATCTTCTCATCCACCGCTGTCAATGTCATCACCGACGACACCAAGATTCTTCCGTTTTATCGTCGTTCTCCTCGTCGCCGTCGTCGTCTTCAGAAAAAGAAGAAGAAGAAGCACAAGAACAAGAACAAGAACAAGAAGAGGACGAAGAGTATCAAGTAGTGACAGCCATGAGAAGCAATTACAACCAAATTGTTATCGTCGACACCCCAAAAGCTAGGATGCTGCTCCTCGACTCTACTCGTACATACTATCCTTTTTCGTTTTTCTTTTCTTTTCTTCTTCTTTTTTTTTTTTTTGTTTTCTTATTATTAATGCCTTAATTAGGTTATTCCAATCATGATGCATAATTGAACAAAAAAGAACATCCTGCTTTGCGAATAGTTTAGCTTAAGAACAATCCAAAAACGAAAAGGGGAAGCACACATGACAAATGAGCCGTTTGGATTCAAGAATAAAGGAAGAGGACACGTGTCATACAGAGATTAGCTAGAGGTTTAAACTGTGGTTTGTGAAAGTTGTTAGTTAGCTAGTCTATTGGAAGTTTTACTCTGGAGGGGAATTGTACCCGGCATGATCGAGTGAGCCTACATAAGCTGATAGATGGGATAATGATGGTCATGCGATGTGTAAAGCCAATTCTCAAATTCCATACAACTCTGCTGTCATAATTCTTTCTCCTTCCATTTTCTTCATCTCATTATATACCTTCAAAACCAATTCTCCGTTTATTCCTGCGTGAATTCCTTGAGTTGCATCATGTTTGGTTGCCAATACTCCCAATCTGCCCTCTGACATTAAAAGATGCCCTTTGGATTTCATTTTTAATCTGAAAATTTGAGATTTCAAGTTTCAAGTTTTAGTTTAGCATGGTGCTACATGTTGAGGTTTTTTAGCCGGTGTTGCCCATGAGCGTCTTCGAATGATTAGATGAAGGCAGCTCGGTTTTATTATGGTGTTTTTTCAGTTTATAATCCATCTCAGTCCGAGTTTTTCTTAATTTTGAACTGCTGCACGTCTTTAGCTTTTATGCTTCTTTATTTGCTTAAGATTTCATTAGATTTATATGGACTCAGTCATGTTGATAGCTCAAGCCATATGGCTGATATATGCAGATAATGTACACAGCATGCTTTGGAAGACAAGTCAAAAGTGGACTGGATCATATTGGGTACTGTAAATGTTGGATAGCTGCTATTTTTTGCTCTCCCATTGTATGCAAATTCATGGCTATCTTGGTAAAACAATTTGTACCCCAATTTTATGTCTCTTGGAGAGATCTCCATCTAAATGGTAATGGTTCTTGGATTGCCAAAGTTAATCTTTGTAATTAACTAGATGGCAATTATGTTATTAGAGACCTAAATAAATGAGTGGAAGTTTCAGGTAGTAGTTGTTTTGTCCTGTGTATTTTAATTGAAAACTTTTGACAGAATTTCTCTCCCGTAGATGTCCAAGCAATTTTGAAGCGGATGGATGACAATTCTAAGCTGTCTGTTTGACATCACATAACAGTTGCCACAACTTGATCACCCCATACTCTGTTAAAAAGAACAATAGATTCTCAAGAAATTTCATAATGGTCCTGACAGCACAACTGTTGTTCTTCGAGCATGTTCGTTAGTGTAACACTCCTTTTGGCTTGGGGATGCTTTATGCCCCCTTCTGATATTTAAAATGAACATATCCAATCATTTTATGCTTTTCAGTTTTGTCACACTTCATCATGCAGGACGAATTTGCTAGTTTGCCAGCTATCATTCCAAAAGGTCCTGTTGCAATTCTTGGCCTGGTATTTCCCTTCACCTTCCTATAGCAACAGCATTTTCTTAGACCTATGCTATAGATATGCATAAACCAAATTTATAAGCTCATGTGTTGGGCAAAATTTTAATCATCCAGGGTGGCGGTACTGCTGCACATTTGATGCTTGACTCTTGGCCTTCATTACAGATTGAAGGGTGGGAGATTGATGAGATAGTAAGGGACAGTATATTTTGTGATAAATTGAATTTTACAACTTTTTTTTTTTTCATTTTATTATTGTTTGCCTTTCCCTCATTAAAAGTGACAACATAATTCTTGTTTAAATCTGTTAAATTTAGGGCACTCTATCTGAACTCTGCTCTTCTTGGTCATGGAGAAATAGACGGATATTCAACATAATGACAAGTGTACACTGTGAACTTACTAAAGCTTTAGACTCTGACACAAATCTATGCATGGAATTCTTTTTTGTTCTTGACAGTGAGCACATGAGGTACTTTATGAACCAGCATAAAGATTTAGGCTGACTCAATGGTCAGTAGCTGCCAGAAGCTATTTGCATAGCCATCAATGCTTAGCTTCTTGAACAGAAGCTTTAGTGATCACACAACATGCCAGTCATGTGATTGAAAAAGCCTACCAATGGATTTTGGGGAGTAACATGTATAGCTGCAGATAAGACTTGTATAAAACACCCAGCAACATTGTTGACTCATAGAATGTGTATAGAACTAAATATTCCTCACACCCAAGATACATTGCTGACTCAATAGTTTTCTGTGATCAGCGGAAAATAATTTCTGCAGACTCTTTCTTTCCCCGTGTTGCAGCCATGTTCATGCAGATTATTTTCCTTCAAATGGGGATAAACCAGATTTTATTCCTGAAATAGTGTTCATTAACAAATTTGTAGTGGCTTCTCAGTCCTATGGAGAGATTGCTTCTTTATCTCATGTTATGTGCATTTCAGTTAATTGATAAAGCGAGAGATTACTTTGGGCTATCTGACCTTGAGAGCCACAATGAAGCTGGTGGCATACTTCATGTTCATAATGGTGATGCCCTTTGTCCCTCAAAAACCAATGCAGGAAGATATGCTGGTGAGCATTCCCTCTTGTTTCATGTCATAAGCATGGTGACAGCCTGTGCATTACATGATTACATTGACCCGTAGGCACTCTGCCTTGTAGAAAATACAATTCTTTTCATGCAAACTGCCTGAAAAACAAATGAGGAGGCCTTGGAATTTGGGTTTTAATGCGGGTGATTGTTGCAGCAAATCAATAAAGTACAATTCTCTATCATTTTGGATGGCAAGTATGTTTTGAGCCAAAAAAGCATATCTCTCAGTACGCCACCAGTCACCCTGGTTATCATTCTTTATGGTTGCAGTAAAACAAATTTGTGCACCACCATTTTTGTTCTTTCCCATAGGTATATCTTCCAGGTATTTATTCATTCCTATGCTTTGCTGACATAGGCTAAATGTAACTGCTCAGGCATTGTGATTGACTTGTTCTGTGAGGGAAAGGTTTTGGCAAATTTGCAAAAGGTATTTTATTTTGGTTTGCTACTTTAATTATGGTGCCTTGATTTGGAGCATGTTATTATGGTATTTAGAATCTGGTTGCTTTTATTGGATAAAAGCACTCTCTAAACTTTGTTAGTCACAATCAATAAGAACAACTGGTAAGAAGAAATCTGGGATAAATTGTTTATGGAGAAAAAGAAATAAAATGCAGTATTCGGTTGTATTGTGTCAAATAATGGCTTTGGCAATATCAGTTGCATGCACTTTCATCTCCTCTCCCATTCTTGGGGCTTAAGATCAGCTGCACAGACATTCTGTTTGCTAGCATTTCCTCTTCCATTGGCTTAACAAGAAAACCCAGTACATTTTGGAACTTCCAGTAACAGGGAGAACTTAGCTGATTTAAACAAATTGTTCCTAGTAGATTCCTTTGTGCTGTTGTTTCACTCCCCTACTTGAATTCTGCCCCAAATTTTTAATTCAGGAACAGAGAAATGCGGAACTTTGGACAGATGGTATGATAAATTGATGAGCTTACAATTTAGTGGTGAGAAATATTTCCACAGGCAGAGCTTATTTTCATATTTGCATTGATAGGCGGAGCTCTTGACCATGAGCTTGATTGGGAAGAATCAGATGTGGTCTAAATCTAATTAGTCAATTGGATCTCCATCTTGCATGTTGTCAGAAGAAGGCTTAAGTTGAGCTATACATTGTTTTTATTCATGAATAAAATTCCCAGGCAGCACTTCACTGATGCCACAGCATGCTCTATTTGACAAACATTATCATGGCTTAAGTTAAACTTCTCAGTATCATTTCAGTGTTACATTGTGTTTGGGAAAGGGGAAAAGGGGAGGAGGAGAGGGAAATAAGGGGAAAGTAACTATTAAAAGTTTGTGAATCACACTCAAAGATGGTAGATTTTCTTTCCCTTTTTTATTTTTTATTTTTTTTTGAACAGCAAGATGATAGATTTTCTTCCTTTACTTTTTGAAACTTTGAAATTGATATGCAAGTGTTGCTTACAAAGGTAAGGATCACGTACTCCTTCTCATACCACCAAATTTCTCCCAACACTTCTCCACAATTTACATATTTTAACTATGTTTAACAGGTCTCAACTTGGTTGGAGTTGAAAGATAGATTGATTCCCAATGGTCGCTTCATGGTGAATTGTGGAGGTATCAATGAAGAATCCAACGGGACAGATGCAACAGTATATTCTAAATCAGTTGATGGCATGTGGGCTAAGAATTCTACCATCAAGGTTTTATGCAAAGCATTTCCTGGACAAGTATGGCATCTCCTTGGTTTGATTAAGCTCTGAACAATCATAGGAGCTACGACACATGGCACTTAAAGGATTTCGTAATTTCATTTAACTTTTATAAGAGGATAAATTACTGATTGATATGAATTGACTGTGGAATATATAAAAATGTTTTGAACAACAAATCCTAAAACCTAATATGAGAGTAGTGGCACAGGGGATTAACTTTCACTCCTAATTTTTCTCAAGTATATAGTATCTCAAGCATAAGAGTTATTATTTGCAAAAGTCTATTCAGATGTAACTTCTATCTAAGAATAGTTAGTGGTCCATAGCCATAAGAGGACTTAAAGTCTTCACATATGAAAGTTGTTAATAGATCAAGGGTTTGGTGGCTATTGTTCTGCACGTATGCCTATCATCAAGGGATACAAGGTTTAATATTTCCACCTGTGCTTAGATTACTGATGCATTAAAGATAGCAACACGTTAACAGTTGAAAATTTCATCAACAGGTGAGCTGGAATAGAATGCCAGAAAGCCATGGTGCAAATTATCTTGCACTGACAGGGCCTTTGCCTGATTTAACCTCATGGTCTGCTGCAGTCCCCAAACATTTGAGACCCAATGTGAGGCAATGGAAGCTTTGTGACCCCAGTGATTGACAAATATTTTCTCTTAACTGGTTCTTTCAAAGGCCATATACAATCAAAGGTAAAATTCTTTTTATCAATAGTCATCATGATGTTTATTAGAAATTTGTGCTATATGGAATTTTTATTTTCCAATCACAGAGTAATTGGCCCTATTTTCCTCTATCCTACACTTATCCTTATATTCTGTTTGGTTAAATATTTTCATTTCTGGACAGTTGGGTCATTGTGATTCTGAGAATGGAGATTTATCTAAATGGATGGCTTGATGTTGAGATCTGCTCAATGGGAGCAATTTATGTGGCCATCCTAACTTTCCCTAGTGTTGTGGACTGTAAATATCTTCCTTCTGTTAGATTCAAATATAAAAATAAAAAATCGTAATAACTCCACTTTTTATGTTTATTTATTCCTTATCTTGAAAATATTTCCATACGTTTGGCCTCCAAAGCCAGCCGCATGTTTGCCATTTAATAAAATCCGACGCCGTGCGACTCCTTGCTGCGCGTTGAGAGTCGCTACTTTTGCTCTTTCTTTGTCCGATGTCCATGAAGATGTCCATTGTACAGCAACAAAAGAATTGTCAAGCTTTAAAGAAATCCACCTATTTATAATGTAGGTAAAGATGATCCACTATTTACATTTGTCATTTTTCCTTTTTCTTTTTGACTTTTCCATCGATGTTAGTTGACGCTTTCTTTGTGCACGAAGGTGAAATGCAATTTATTAGGCTTTAAACTGATGAGTCAAACCCTTAAGATGGATTTAGGATGAGAGCAGGTTTAAATTCTCAACGCTGCCAAGGGATTCACTCATCAAAAAACAAACAGAAAGCTAGATTACACTAACGGAAACACACAGGGAGTCCGGGCCCCTTAGCTTCCCATAAAAAAATAAGGAAAAAAAAGAAAAACACACAAGGGAAAGATAAGGGTCTCTAGTTACCCGATGGATCTCTTACAGAAATGAGTGTTGGCAATTACACATATGCTAGAGTATGATAGTTGTCACAGTTTTACGAGGGTTGGTAACTACACAAATATGCTAGAGTAGAATAATTGTCACAGTTTACGGGTCATAAAATGGCTGTCCATTACATTAAAATATATATATATATATTGGATCCGCGATGGTAAAATTCTCCAGTCGGTTCATTGGTTCTTTGGTTTTTTTTCCTTAGAACTTTACATTTTGTTTCGCCGTTTGCATAACCTACATATCCATTTGTCCCATCTGGAGCATGAAGTTTGAAAAAAATGCACAACCCTGCCATTAACGCGATACATGAAAAATAAAAATTTATCGACATGTATGGTAAATTAATAAGGCACTCCAATGTCTAGTGCATAGATTATATAATGTGGAGTTTGATAAAAGGTCAAATGTATATAATTTTACTATTATTTTTATAAATAAATAATTTATGTAATTTAAATATTATAATAGATTAAAATTGAATTTGTGAGTTATGTAAATTTTCAATTTTTATCAAATAATGAAATAAAAATTGTGAAACACAAGAGAAAAGTATATTAATATAAGCACCAAAATCATAAAATTTCCAATAAAAGACAAAACAAATTGAAGAACAAAAATCTCTTTTTGCCTCAATAAAAATTGATTTTTAATACTTATCATCTCCTTTGGAGGCTGACATCCTATATCAAAGTGAGGTAATAGGTGTTATGAGCAATACAGATTTTGGAGAATAATAAAATGAAAGAAAAAAAAGAGATGATGTGAAGCAAGTTAGCAAATGTAGTAATCTAATACACATAAATGGAGGTCTAATAATAAGAAAGGAAGTTAAAAAGATGTGAGGAGGTTTAAATAGTTTTATTGAATTTATTTGGTCTAAAAGCAATCTACAACAAAAGGAACAAACCTTGGAACAAGTTTAAGGATAGTTTATTTGAAGAGTTTGGGTTGAATTCTAAATTTGACTATATACCTTATTTCTTTGAAGGATCATACATGTTATTTAGTTATTTTATAATTGTAATGAGTTGAATAATATTTTAATTTAAACTCAGTTTTTTATTTAGTAATTTATTAAGTAAACTTGTTATTTTTTATCTTATTTTAAATTTATTATTCTATTTTGAACTTTATATATAAGCACATACTCTTTTTTATTGAATGACTAATTGATTTTTTTAATAAATTTAAGAAACTCTTCTCTTTAATTCTTTTAAGAACTTTAAAACTTATTAAGATTACTCTTGTGACGTTTTAACTCTAATTTATACTTTTAATTTATATTTTCTTAATAAACATTTGGTCAATATTTCTTTTACTTTTATTAAATTTGATTTAACTTTTTTGATATTTTGAATTCCTTATTTTGTTTGTAGATCATATTGTGCTCTTTGGAGTTTGTATCATCTTGATATCAGAGTTTGACTTAAATCAAGTTTAATTATCTAAATTTAAATTTTTCCCTTGTTATTTTTCTTAGCTTGAATCTATAATATTTTGTTCCTTAAAATCAGCAAACTTTAGTTTTATCTTTTGTTCTTAACTATATTTTATACCATTTTTGTTCTTTAAGTCCACAAACCTTAGTTTATCTTTTCTTATTTTTAAATTCATGCAAACAAAAAAGACAAAAAGAAAATAAAGAGTGAAAGAATTTTGTTTAATTGGGCTAAAAACAAGAAAAAAAATCATAATAAATTCTTTCTTATTTGATAAGTAAACCTTATTTGATTAGGTAAATGAGAGATAAAAACTTTATTTCCTTCTTAATTAAGTATCTTACAACATAAAAAAAAAAACTTTAAATTAAAGAAGTAGACCTTATTCCTTTCCTATTCCTACAAAGATCGAATCTAATTAATCTTTCTTTATGTCTTGGAATTTAATTTAATTGTTTTCTTCTAATTCATAACCTTTATTTATTGTAATTTTCTAAATTTCTTTGATTATGATTTGTTAGAATTAATTAGTTACAAGGTGACTTTGATTAAAGTTGTTTATTTCAATAAAGAATTAAAAGAGAAAAGTTGAGTAAGGAAAAAAGGCAAGAGGTGTGAGCATTATTATAGAGAAAAGCTAATTTATACAATGTGTAAATACAAGTGAGAGTGTCATATTGTAAGAGGGTGGAGTGAAACACACGAGATAGCGTTGTAGGGTTCTTTTTCTAATAATTTTTTCAAGTTTTAATCATGTCAAATAATAAAGATAAAAGAGTAGCTAAAAAGGGTAAGGTGAATAAATCATTCATTTTCAAAGTAATGTAATAACAATTTAAGAGGATGAACATCATGTTTAGACAAATTGGAGAAACAAGATCCTGCCATAACCAATTTGTATAAAGGCAACAACAGAGGACTCCTAATTTGAGAAAGAATGATGCTAATGAAGAGCATGATAACAATTGCACTAATGAGCACAATAATAAAGACTAGGCCTTAAATTTTAATATAGGTAAAAGTATAAGAGACAAAGGGGGTCAAAGAGATAGTTTTAATAGAGAAGTTAAAAATTTTGGAAGGCGGGAAGAAAGGTAAGATCATGATTTAGGTAGCATTAAAATGAAGATTTCCTTATTCTAAGGTAAAAATAATCTTAATATGTACTTAAAATGGGAAAAGAAGGTTAAGTTAGTATTTGATTGTCATGATTATTTTAAGGAAAATAAGGTGAAGTTGGCAGTTATGGAGTTCACCAATTATGTTGTAGTTTGGTGGGATCAACTTGTGCAAAATAGGCATAGAAACTAAGAGTACCCTAATGACACTTAAAAGGAGATGAAGGTCATGATAAAGAAAGGATTTATTCATAGTCATTACTATTGTGATCTTTTTCAAAGATTACAAAGCTTTATTTAGGGATCCAAGAGTATTAAGGATTATCACAAAAAGATGGAAATCACCATGATTTAAGCAAATGTAGAAAAAGATAGAGAGACAATTATGTCTTGGTTTTTGTAAGGATTAAATCATGATATAACTAATATGGTTATATGAAATTAAAAGATATGGTGCATATGGCAATAGAAGTAAAAAAAATAGCTTAAGTGGAAGAGCACCACTACTAGATATCCCTCATTTTCTTGGAAACTAAATTCATGTAAAAAGGATGACAAGGTTGTTTTTTAGCCTATGGCTGAAGCACCTAACATAAAAGAAGTTATATGCATTGGTAAAGGTCTTGGAGACATGGTAGCATTATCTTTGGTTTAAGGAATTCATAATCCATATTGACTATAAGTTCTTAAAACATTTAAAAGGACAAGGTAAGTTGAATGAATGACATGATAAATATGGAATAAAGCATTAGATTGAATTCATCCCTAGTAAAACAATTCCAAAATGACCAGCCTACATAAGTAATTCTAAGCAGACAAAAGAACTTTAAATTAAGTTAAGGAATTTATGGAAAAAGGGATATGTGAGGGAGGCCATGAGTCTATGTGTAATTCCAATATTGCTAGTGTCAAATAAGGATAGGACTTGGAGAATATGTGTTAATTGTAGAGCAATCAACAAAATTATTATAAAATATCATTATCCCATACCTAAATTAGATGACATGTTAGATGAATTGCATAGTTCATATGTCTTTTCTAAAATTGATTTGTAAAGTGGATATCACCAAATTAGGATGAGAGAAGGAGACAAGTGGAAAACAATTTTTAAAATTAAGTATGATCTGTATGAATTACTTGTTATGTCATTTGGTTTTACGAATGCACTAAGCACTTTATTAGATTAAAGAATCATGTTTTATGCACATTCATTAGTAAATTTATGATTGTGTATTTTAATGATATTTTAATTTATAGTAAAAACTTAGATGAGTATCTTGATCATTTATATTTTATTATAAATATTTTACGTTCTAAGAAATTGTATGTTAATTTTAAAAAATGTTCTTTTTATGTTGATGAGATCATATTTTTTGGTTATATTGTAAGTGCTGAGAGTATTAAGGTTGACGAGGAAAGGTTAGGGTAATTCATGATTGTCCTAAACCTAAGTCAATTAGTTTTTATGGTTTAGGTAGTTTTTATAAATCTTTTGTTAGGGACTTTAACATCATTGTTGCACCACTAATTGAGGTTGTTAAAAAGAACGTGGGATAATGATCAAGACAAAAGTTTTAATTTGATCAAGAAAAAATTAAATTATATACCTTTACTCGTTTTACTTAACTTTGCTAAAACTTTTAAGATTGAGTGTAATGCTTCAAGTATTAGCATTAAAGTTATTTTGATGCAGGAAAGGTGACTAATTGCTTACTTCAGTGAAAAGTTAAGTGTAATAGTCCTTCATTATTCCATTTATGATAAGGAGATGTATGTATTGGTATAAACTTTAAAGATATGGCAACACTACGTTTGGTCTGAAGAGTTTATCATCCATACTAACCATGAATCCTTTAAACACTTGAAAAGAGAGAGAAAGTTGAATAAGAAATATGGAAAATAGGTTAAATTCCTTAAGACCTTTCCTTACTTCATTAAATATAAACAAGACAATAAAAATATGGTAGTTGATGCATCATTATCTTGCAAGTGTGCCTTTATCTTTACACTTAGTATGAAATTTTTTGGATTTGAATATATTAAAGATTTATATGTGAAAGATCCTAACTTTTCTAATATTTATAAGACATGTGAAAAGTTAGCCTCTAGGAAATTTTATAAGCATAGAGGTTTGCTTAAGGAAAATCATTTACTTATGTCTATGAATTCCTTAAGGGAATTGATTATGAAAGAAAGATAGAGGGATGGTCTAATGGGTTATTTTAAAATTAGGAAAATCTAGATGTCTTAGCTAAATATTTCTTTTGGCCACGTATGAAATGAGATATTAAGAAGATGTGTGAGAAATGCATAACATATAAATAGATTAAATTTAGAGTTTTATCGTATGGTTTTTACACCTTTGTACCAATACCTATATAATATTAAGTTAATATATCTATGAATTTTGTATTAGAGTTGTCACAATTAAAGAAAGGTAGGGATTTTGTATTTGTTATTATTAATAGGTTTTCAAAAATTGCCCACTTCATTCTATGTTATAAAACTAATGATACAAACAATGTCACTAAATTATTCTTTAGAAAGGTAATATGTTTGCATGACATGCCTCAAAACATTATTTTAGATCAAGATACAAAATTCTTAACTTACTTCTAAGAGACTTTGTGAGGTAAATTAAGTATTAAACTAGTATTCTCAACTATTTGTCATTTACAAACAAATAAGCCAATCAAGGTACTTAATTAAACTCATACTACTTTGTTATATACTATTATTCGAATGAATTAAAAAATGTAGGAAAATTATTTGCCACATATAGAGTTCGTATATAATAAAAATATTCATTTTACTACTAATTACTCTTTATTTGAAATTGTATATGGTTTTAATTTTTTGACTCTTTTGGATTTGCCATTTTTACCTATTTATGAGTATGCTAGTTTAGATTATAAATGCAAAGCTAAAATGGTGAAGTAGTTGCCTAAGAAAGTACAATAACAAATTGGAAAATAAATTAAGTAATATACATCTCATGCTAATAAAGGGCAAAAGAAAGTGGTTTTTGAACCTAATGATTAGCTTTGAATGCATATACATAAGAAAAGGATTTTAACTTAAAGGTATACATTAATGACAATACTTATAAGTTAGACCTTCTTGGTAAGTACAATGTAAGTGTAATAATTAATGTTTATGATATTTCTCTTATTAATGTGGGTGATGATTTGATGACGAATTCTTTGAGAAGAGGGAAAATGATAAGATCCATGCAAGTGATTATGAAAGATCCATGGAGCATTTTTTCTTTCAATTCTTTTAAGAACTAAAGAACTTATAAAAAACTAACTCTTCTTATGATGTTCAACCTAACTTATCACTCTCAAATTTGTTTTTTTCTGGAACATGACATCCATATCCTTCTTTATATTTTAGGTTTATGTTCCACTAAACATTATGTTTAAAGTTTACATGACTGAAATCTAATCTAACTTTCTTGGATTCATGCTTAATTTCTCATGTGTGTTAGATCCTTAAGCCCATCTTTTGGGGTTCACATCATGATATATATTCAATTTTTGCCATTAACATTCTTGATTTTTTAGCACAATAAGTTTTTGAACTCAATAAGAAAGACTAGTTAAAAGTAGCTCTTAACTAACACTTTAAGAAGAAAGATATCAAGAAACCAAATTGAAAGCTACTTTTGTTTAAAAACATAAAAGACATAATAATGTCATAACATTAATTGCATCATATTTCAAGAAGGTATGATGTATCTTATATTAAATTACCTATTTCTAGCAATAAGCTTTTACCTTTTATTGTACAATTGCCCATATTAGAATTAAAGTCATTACTGAAGTATTTCAAATATGTTTTCTTAAGAAATGAAGAAACTTTGCTAGTGATCATTGTGAAGAATATGACCTTATTATAAGAAGAAAAACTTGTTTAGGTTTTAAAAGATCACAAGGCAACAATTAGATAAACTATAATGGACATCAAAAAACTGTAACGGACATCAAAGGGATAAGCCCATCCATATGTATGCATCGCATCCTATTTAAAGAATGTTCAAAACCATTAAAAGAAGCATAACGTTGATTGAACCCTCTTATGATGGACGTAGTAAAGAAGGAGGCATTGAAGTTTCTTGATGTTGGCATGATTTACCTAATCTCAAATAATAAATAGGTTATTTTAATGTAAGTGGTTCCAAATAAGGCATGCATTATGGTGGTTAAAAACTAAGATGATGAGTTAATTTCCACTTGAATTCAAAATGTGTTAAGAATTATATTGATTACTAAAAGTTAAATGTTTTAACTCATAAAGATCACTTTCCTTTATCTTTTATTGATCAAATGCTTGAAAGGTTAGTTGGTTAATCTCACTATTATTTTCTTAATGGTTCTTTAAGTTAAAACCAGATTGTGACTACTCTGAAAAACTAAGAGAAGACAACCTTTACATGTTTATTTGACAACCTAAGAATCAAATTTGCTTCTCTCTTCTCTTTCATTTTTATTTTTATTTGCATATGTGATTTTATATTTTATTTACATTTCATTCTTATATTAGACAATGTAAAGTTTAAGTGTAGAGAAAGGGTAAGTTTGTTTTATTCATTGTTTTTTTAGTCTTTTATCTTAATTTTTGTCAAAAAAAAAAAAAAGGGATGGTAATGCAAATGAATGACATCTTTCTTACTTGATGATTGGTTTATAATTTGACAAGGTCTTATATAGTTGGTTGAAAGTGTTTTGGCTATTATGAAAGTTAAAGTGTATGCTTTTTAAAGAGATTTGTGTTGATTTATGATTTGACTTAGTTACTCATGTGATGTTTAACTTGTGATTACTTTTTAAAGATTGAAAGTTTAAGTAGATAAAATAACAAGAAATTTTGTTAAAGTAATTTACTCTAATATTTTAAATTACTTAGTAATTAAGGGTGTTCGTTATAAATGTTGATCTTTAAGTCAAAAGGTGATTTGGAATATAAGTATGCAAAGTACTCTTAAGTGTATGACTTGTAAAGTAATCAAGTACACTCATTACAAGTATTAGTATTCATGTCAAAAAGTAAATAAGTGTTTAAAGAAGATAATATTGTAACCTCTAAATAAAAGGAAAATCAAAAAGGAGAAAATTTTTAATTTTTTATTTTGGTTATAATAAGATAGAGTTAATTACTTATTAGATATTACTTATTACAATTATGTTGATCATGAATTTGTATAAGTTTATTTAAAAGTATATATAGATATATGAGTAATAGTCTGAGAATAATTGACTTTCTTATTTGATTTTACTAGGTTCAAATTTAAGATTCATGCTTGAGAGATGGCATGAATTTGATTACTATTTAGTATTGTCTTTTTATTTTGTATTGCATATATTGCATTTATGAATGATTTGGTAAGTATATCTTTTGAAAACTCTCCTGAGACGAAACTCATATACTAGAAGTGACTTAGGGGTTTAAAAGTTTATTGTATACATTAAAAACAATCATGATTCCTATAAAAGTGAGTTAGGATTTATTTTATTTTATTTTATTTTGTTTTACTCAAGGATTAACAAAAATTATGTGGAAAAACTTAATAAGTATGTTATGTGTATTACATTTATTTTCTTATATTTAGTCTTTTTAGTGTATTTTCATCCCAAATGTACTTATTTAAGTTGATTTTATATTTTAAAAAAAAGTTAAATAGATTATAGTAATTTGAAAATTTAAAAATATAATTTTAAGAAAATCTAACTATTAGAAGTTATTTTAAAAATTTTATATTCTAAATATTTTTAAATAAATTTGAGACTTCTGTAAAAATTAAAATAGATAACTTAAACTTTTTAGAATAAGTTTATTTGTAAAAATTCAAAGAGAATGGGGTCATAAACGAAGGTCTTTAATACAATTGATAGGCCAATTAAAATTATTTTAATTTACTTAGAAACTGTTCTCTAAATAAATTATATTGATTTTAAAGAATAAATACCTATGTTTCATTAAGTTATTTTTACTATCCTTTAAAGGTACATGTTAGAATTTTCTTTTTAGTTATAAAAATTAAAATTATTGAAGAAAATATTTTGAAATTTATTAATTTTTATTTCAAATATAATTTTGTTTTAAGTTCTCATATTTTTTTATTATAATTATGTATGATTTTATTGTTTGATTATTAAGATATATATTAAATAATTATACTTTATAATATAATACAAATTTAAAATTTAAATTCATAATTATTTGATAATTTTAACACTAAATAACAAATAAAAAATTAGTAATTATCGTCAAATTTTTATCTATTTTTTTATAAAAATATAACCTCAAAATAAATAAATAAACTTATAAATTTGTTATTTAAATTCTATTATCCTTTTTTTATCTTAATACTAATAGTAAATTATATGTTAATAATTTATTCTAATAGTTTAATTAATAAAAATTATCTTAATTATTAATAAATTAAAAATTTTTAAATAATAAAATTAATTATTATTCTAAATTAAATATTTAATTAAAAAATTAATAATTGTCAATATTAATAATAAATGTGTAAATTTAATTTTGTATATATATTTCTATTGTTGAGCATATATTCATTTATTAATTTTATTTGTAATTAATTTTTTATTTAAATTTTTATTAATTTAATTAAAATCAAATTTTTTGTCTTTAATTTTTTTATTTGTATAAATTAATAAGATTAAAATGATTAATTAACTAATTAATCAAAACTTAATTTTTATAAATTTAATTTTTATTTGCTTAAATTATTAATTTATTAATTAAATAATTGAGAATAATTTTAATATATTCAAAACACATTACATCAAATTAAGTATTCAGACACTTTATGAAAATATGGTTGCCAGAGGGCATAATTAATAATATATGGCCTTCGTATGCCTTCTTCTTACCTAATAGAATAATGAAGCTGAAGATAAAGTCAAGGAAAATGTCAAACATTTCGTGCTCCAACTACCATACAAAGATCCAAATAATGGATCGACTTTATTCAGTTATGGGTATTTCAGATTCCTTCAACCGATAAACCTGAAAATGTTACATCGATACAGCAATAAAACCATGCCATCGGTTACCTGGATTCAATGGCATAAGTTTCTGAGCCTTTTAGAAATGATCGGCGCCACCAAATCTGAAAGGCTTTGCTGAGATTAGGACATTCAGCTCCACCCTTGGAGAAACACCTAAACCACTCCATAAAATGCATGTACTGCTGCTTCAGAGGAAGGGTAAGAAGAGTTTGGCCCATGGCATCTTCCAATGCCTTCATGTCCAGCCCTTTTTTGCATCTCTGCAACCAACCAAAGTCCAATAGCATTGGCCCAAACCATGCCTGGAGAAGCCCTGCTCTTGCTTCTGAGTGGCACTGCAGCTTTCTAGTCCCTATTGCAATGAACAAAATTGCAGAAATCCGGCTGAGCTCATATCTGACCATTGGAGATGCATTCTCGTGCATTTTAAGCAGTTCCCCTTGATCTGCCCACATATCCACGAATTCCTTGCCTATCTGCCAATCAAGAAGAATTTCCAGCAGCCAATTGATGTTGTCAACCTGCTTAGAGATACGTTCAATCAGAGGCTTGCTTGTATCTCCTTTTGCCTCTTTTGCATGGGGAGTCATGTCAGAGGCCTCCTCCAAGAGGCTGACCAGTGAACCTAGGCAGGACTGACAAACAACATAAAGATCCTCCTTACTGAGATCCGGTTGGTCTTTCTCATAGACTGAGCTTTTGCAGAGAAGGCCCCGAACTAATGATTTCAGTTCATTCCTGGCATTAGCATCAGAACAGGCAGTGATGGACCAGACAAGTTGTTTGGCTAAGTTTTGTTGGGAGTTTACAGAGCTGCGCAGAGAGAGTCTTGCCAAAATATCTTCACTGCTTGTCTCAGCAAACTTAAGTATTGTAAGCATGCTCCTCAATTTTTCCTCTTCTTCCTCAGTCCATGGAACAGACTCCAGGTATTTCAAACAGGAAAAAACACCTTTAGAAAATCCGATGCTAGCTGATACCTAGAATTGTTCCAAAAGATGTTTAATCAGTAAGCAAATAGGTAACTGCAAACAAACAAAGTAGTGGGCAAAAAACCAGGACCATTTGCATTCATCAAATCATGGTCATACAAAATAAAACTCAAGTCCTTGAGTATCATAAATGCTACAAGCTAAGTCACATTTACATTGCTGCAGGTTGTGCAAGAAACTGCACAGTCAACAAAAAAAACAAAATATTAGTTAGGTTGTACCACATCATTGTGAAAACCTTTCCGAGTTCTCAATTGAAGCCTAAAATGATCTTGGAACTATTCTTTCATAGCCAAGCATGTGTATACTCACTTAAACTGCTCCCTCCAGGGCATTTGCCATGTTTTGAGCACACTTAAGAGTTTCTTGATTGATATGAACATAAAACTTGCATTGACACTATGAATTCTCCAATCTTTTCCACCAATAACTTAGTACTTTGAGGATCAAGGCTCTTTTAACTTTAATCTCCATATTTTCCCTAAAAAAAGATAAAAAAAAAAAAGGACGCCCTTGAGCAGCTAAAAAGATTTAATCTTTCAACAATTTAAGATCCAATAGGTCCATGTAACAGAAGCGGGATAGTTAACACAAACCGAAAAACTTTGGGGTCATGACATCAATGTATCACAAGCAACAAAGATTTTAATCATAAAATGCCCATTCTTTTTGTTACACAGACAAGATAACATAGGATAGGCTAATTTAGGATAGGACAAGTCACTAGTCTATTCTATAATGCATGTTTGGAATTACATTGAATATGATGGTTGAAATACGTTTAAATATCAATTAGGTGTTTATAAGTATTGGATAAAATTTTCTGTATTCGTGGCAGCCAGTGGCAACAGTAGTGGTGGCAGTGCTGATGACTGCAGGCAGCAGCCAGCAGTGGTGGTGGTAGCGGCTGGCAGCACTGGCGATGACTCACGGCGGTAGTGGCATATGGCAATTGCCAGCAACAGTGGTGATGGATGGCTGCTGGCTGCCAGCAGAAGCGGCACTGGCTCACAGCAATGACAGTGGGGCCAACAGTGGCAGTGGTGGTGGGCAGTGGTGACAGAAGCAAAGATGAGGGGGACAGAGGGGAACAAATGAGTTTTGCACTAATATTGTAGGCTTTATATTAAAAGATATTTTGGAGATTGCACTTAGCTAATGTGATGAGATAATGTAGGCTAAGGAGAATGATGGAATTAAATTAGTCCATCATGATGAAATAGCGATCTCATATTAGTCCATCCAACTAACTTCCCAAAGCCTATCCTAACCTATGCGATCTCATCCTATACATGCTCATGCACCAGATACACCAGAAGAGATTAAGCATTCGTGAATTAACTTCATAAATAAGGAATTTATCGAGTTAAGGTATTATGCCTAACATGGTATGATAATTCATTAACCAAAAATGAACCTAAAAGCACTGATAAATTAAAGCTTCCCACATTAGGTTGAGAGTAGATTAACACATCTCAAAAAGGCATAAACCACACAAGCATTAAATGACAATTATGACTCCTAAAACCATTAACAAAACATTTCTAACTCTTACAAGTACTTTTATTTGAAAGTTCAGTTACTATCAAAAATCCACAAGAGTTTAATATCGCCATATATCCTCAACTCAGACTCTCAGTCCAAAAACTGCTGTAAGTTTGAACAGCTCTTTTACACGTTCAAAACATGGTTGCATTCCCATGCACATTAGACCATCCAAAAGGAATAACTTCTCAGAGCAAACAAGACACAAAGAAGTGAAACCAACCAAATGCAAACAAATAAGATCCAAAATCTTTCATTAATAGCAGTGTACACATCCCCGCATAACACAAACTCTAACCTATCAAAAAATTTAACCCAAATCTATTATACATTTCCTTCCTTGATCAAGCTTGTAAAATGAAACATTGGATGTGGGGTTCCTAGGATTATAGAGCGAAACATTCAAGGGCAAATAGCATGTGCATCATAAGAATGCATCAAATCTTCATGTTGCACAAAAATTCTCAATGCAATGCCATTAAATTTTTATCACATACTAACCAGATTAGCCACGAAAATTCACGTATTCTAATCCATGATACCAGAACATACGAACGCAAAAGAGTCTGAAGGGGAAAAAACGTGTAAAAAAAACCGCCAAAATAACTCACGATAGAACTGAGCGCATAGCAAGCACTAACCTCAAGTATGTCAATGGCTCTATAAGCCCCAATGTTCAAGAGCCTTTTTGCAATATCCTCCTCAAACATCAACTCAATGGTGTCCTTGAAAACTCCCAAATTCTCCACATCCGAAACCTCGATTCTACACATATTGGACGAATTACTATTTCCATCGCCGGCTTTATTACTCTTCGGCCCCAAACCATTTCGATATTCTGAAATCAACCCCGAAAAAACCTCCGAGTTTGCAATCAGAACCTCGGAGCTCATCTCCAAAAACAAGCTCCCTCCTTTCCTCCCTCTCAAGTTCAGTCTCACATCAAACATGCCACAACCGGACCCCGAACACGAATGCGACAAGGACCCCTTGTCCCGGCCCCGGGAAGAATTGGACCTCGATTTGGGTGCCCAACCAGCTGCCTCCGATGGGTCAGGCTCAGGGACCAATTCTTGAACGGAACCAGCAGTTGGATCGGATTCAATGGGGGAGACGCGGCCTGGAGAGAGGATCCGGCGGGGATCGATCCGACCAACGAAGTTCAAACCGGACTTGGAGCTCTGCGGCGAGCTGGGCACCGAATTGTTTCCCCGCTTGAGGGAAGATTCAGGTGGCTTCTTGAGAAGGGTCTTGCGGATAATAACGGGGTTCTCAGGGCTCGGAGGAGGAAAGTTGAGGGGGCAGCACCATAACCGACGGCTGGTCCGGCGAGCGGGGAGCTGCCGCCGAGCGTAATCAGACATTGGGAGAGTAGAGAACCACAGGTCTAGACAGAGCAAGTAGTAGTATAGAGCATACCACGGCTAGCTAGTGCCGGACCAAGTGAGAGAGAGGAGGGGAACAGGGAGGGCCAGAGCGCAAGAGAGGGTGAGAGACAGTAAATGAACCGAGGTCACTTTCCTTTTGTTTTGTTTTCCTTTTCTTTTTTTTTTTCTTTCTTTCTTTTATCGATTTGATCAATGTCTTGAAAACTGAAATAGTCAAATAATCTAAAAAGTTAGATTGAACGTTTAATTAATTTAATTAAAATTTTAATTGATAAAAATTGATATTTAATAATATATGTTTATTAATAATTAATATAATAAAAAATTATAGTTATATATGATATATTTTAATTAAAATAATTTTTAATGATTAATTTTAATTTTTTAATAAAAAATTATATGAAGATTTAATTTTATATTAATATTTCAATTTAATTGATTAAATTTAAATAAATTTTAAAACTCAATTATAATTTAAATAAAATGTTAGAATTAAATTATGATTTTTAATATTTAAAATAAAATTAATATGACTATAAATTAAATTAATTTTTCTAAATTTTTAGTTAATTTTAATGGACTTAGTATCTATGTATTTTTTTACAATCAAATCAAATTAACAACATAATTAATTTATAATCAAATCAATCTAATTAATTGGTCTAATTCAATTTTTATAATATTAGATTTAATCTAAAATTTTTTCTTAAAAATGTTTAACATTTTTTATGAGTTATTGTGATGTGTTAGTTTCATTTTTTTCTTTAATAACTCATTATTCTTCAAATGAATGGAAGAATATTTTTGAAATTTCTGTGTTGATTAAAATTTTAAAAACTAAACTAATTATCAATTCAAAAAGTCAAAATTTGAAAATTTAGTTAGTTTAATTAATTTAGTTAATAGAATTAGTATTTAAAATAAATAAATATGTATTTATTAATAATTGAAAAGTAAAAAATAACACTTATTTATTATTTATTTTGACTAAATTATTATTATATAATTTTTAATAGTTAATTTTAAATAATTTTTATTAAAAAACTTATCAACAGAATTAATTATATATTAATTTTTTAATTTTAAAGATTAAATTATAAATTTAAATAAAAATTTATCATTAAATTATAATTTTTTATATTTAAAATCAAAATTAATTATACTACAAATTAAATTGATTATTTCAATTTTTAACTTATTTTTACTATTTTGTCAGGCTTAACAATTGATGACTGATTTAATATCTGTCTAATTTTTACAATTAAACTGAATGGACGGCTTGACTGATGTACGATTGAACTAGGCCCCACCAATCAGTTCGGTTTGATTTTCAAAAGACTGGTGTTAACAACTTATGTCAATCAATGATGCATATAAATACTTACGAACACAACATAAAGCGAATATGAGAATAAATCAATTATTAAAAAATTAAAATACAAATGCAGCGCATAACCGTAAAACATAAAAAAAAAAGTAAATATATTATAGAATATATATGCAATTTAAATATTTGTATATAAATTTAACATTTTTTAACATATAACTTAGAAAATTTACAATAGTATTTGTTTTTGTAGCTAGTATTTTGCTAAATATTTTAAAAACATATATTAATTATATATAACATGATATTTAATAAATTAAAATATTTAATATAATTATTAAAATAGATATTTATTGATTATATTTTTTAACCAACAAACTCTCTCATTAAGTATGTTCATGAGAAAAAAAAAAAAACTATTTTATGTATGGCTTCTAAAAATTTCAAAATTAATTTTGTGTGATATGCATCTGACACACACTAACTAAAAAAAAGAAAAAACAAAAAAAAAATAAAATATATATATATATATATATACACACAAAGTTCATTATTTCTGCGTGTTCGCTAAAATGGACAGATCAGGGACCAACGGTCTTGGGACGGAGTCTGTTCGCGGCGTCGGCGGCGGTGAGTGGTGGAGGCAGCAGCGCGTGGCTGGACATTATAACTCGTGAAAGAGACAGAAAACAATGAAAAAGAGGATGGCAACAATGAAACTGAGGACGAAGGAGACAGAGGGACAGAGAGAGGAGAGGAGTGGGAATATTTTGTCCATTTGCCAAAAAAGACTGGCTAACTACCTGCCACCGGTTCTAGTGGGTGGCAGACGAATGGCGTTTTCCTTCAGGCCGGCTTAATCAATGGATGAGTTCTGTTTCTTTCTATCGAGTGTATGCAGCTCTTTCTATCGAGTGTATGCAGCTCTTTCTATCGAATGGCGTTTTAGAGTTTCGCACGTTATTCTTCACCCCGTAAAAATAGACAAGCTGTAAGCGCGCATTACAGGTTCTCTTTTGACGACATGGTATGGTGCACATGTCGATAATTTTTTTTTTTAAAGTAAAAAGAAAAAAAAAATACTTCTAATAATTGTATTCTTTGTTTCAAAAAAAAAAAGGCATTTCACTCCTTAAAAAAGATTTTATAAATCAATCAAACAACATAAAATGCTAAAAAAAATGTATTTTTTTTCGAAAATATATTTTATTTTTTTTATTTTTGTACGTCCCATTCCAATACATGTATTCTAATAAAGACTTTAATATTAAAATAGTTTAGGTTAGACAATTTTGATATTATTCCAGTCTTGTCTACCCTTCCTTCATAACAAAAATTTATTACTTAAATTCATAAATAAATAAATAAATAAATAATTACGCATAACACCTTAGAGGCGGCTATTGCTACATTTCTATATAATCTCCCTTATTACAATATACGGTCTTGTATAACTAATAGAAAACTAAATTTAATGACCGGATGTTCGTTTTGCCAAAGATATTTTGCAGGAATATTCAATAGTTAATAACAAGACATAGCGAAATCTACAATAGTATTAGTGAATTCATAACATGGAAATATGGCCGGTTCAACTAAAAACCGAAAAAAAAAGAAAAATTGGAATATGGGCCAGAATAAAAACCAAAACTTAATTACGTTCCAATTTAGCTGAACGTTAAAATCAATTATTAGATTTCATACTTTAATAAAGGGAAAACTTCCAGAAAATGGACCAAAAAGCAAGCTTCCAGAAAGCTTTTTTAGTTGGATCAAAGATATTCCCACGAGTTGATTATCTTTTCGACTCTCTCTCTCACATAATTTTTTGTTATTGTATTGCAGCCATGTTATATTATAATCTAACAATTTGTACACCAATCAAAGACAGATAATTTGCGGTCTAGTATCAAGAAGGTGGTTGTCGCAATGGATTCGGCAAGGAGAAAAACTCAACGAATGCGGAAGTGAGGGATATACATGCATTGTAGTGTTATGTATAGGATTAGAAGTTATCACTAATTATTAGAAGTGTGATTAAAAAATTATAACGGCTCAATTTATTTTATTAAAATTTAAGAATATAATTATATTCAACAAATATTGCAACTAATATAAATGCTCATTATAAGTAATAATACTAAAATTCATTTATTTTCACTTTTATATTTTTTAATATTTTACTTATTTTTCTCTCTATCATTTTATTTTAATAATTTTATACCTACAAATTCACCTAGATCACTCCAAATTAATATCACCACTAAAAACTTTAAGACCTTTTCTTCTCTCCCTCAATTATTTTTTCCTTTTTTTTGCCACTTCCCCCCCCTTTTTTTTTCTTTTAGCCATTAAACCCTTTCTTTCTTTGTCCTTTTTTTTTTTTTTTCTCTTTTTAGGCACATGGAAGGCATTATTAGACTAAGGGGAGGAAGACATATTGACTAGTGCTAGCTTCGGGTTAGAATGTTGTTGGCTAATGGCACAGGTGGTGGCAATGCAATGACCAAACTAGTGGTGTAGCCAAGTTTGGCTACTACCTTTAAGGGTGTGCAAATCAACTCACAAGAATTCTAGAGGTACCTCCATTGCATTTTTCAATAGAGGCTGTTAGTGATTGATAATGGCCGATAATAACTTTTTTAGCAAGTTTTCCTAGGATTGAATACCCGATTTTGAGTATTTTTTTCACCTCTTTGACTATTTTCTTTTATTTTTGTTGATATTTCCTTGTATTTTTTGGATTTTACATCATATAAATACATCAAGACATAATAAAAAAAAATTTAACAATCTTACCTTTGTTATGTAAGAGAGAAAAATTAGAAGTCTTAACTCAAGATAAGTGTTTTTGGCTAATTTTTAGTAATTGTGTGTGTAGTTGTGTTGGAGCTCTTTTACTTGTAAGTAATCTACTTTTTGTTGCCCTTTTGTGCCAAGTTTATTGATAAAATTCACTTAATAATCACCAATGATTTTTATGGGTGAAATAGTGCCCTTGATTGGATATTTAACTATTAATATTTGGTTTTAACTTGGCCATGATTTTGAGCTTAATTTGAATCCTTTTGATGTGATTATGTCCATAAAAATACAATACAATAAGAGGAAAAAAAAATAATGCAAAGGTCTTATAGTCCTATTATGGGTACCTTTGTTCTTGACATTGTTGGCCTAAGGGAGAAATTTCTCCACTTGGATTGCTACCTATACATGTTTTTTTGGTTGTTTCATGGTATTTGGATTGCTTTAAATGCTCATAATATTGTATTGACACTCGAAGATGTTTTTATTTATATTTATTGCTCTCTTTATGTACTTAACTAAAAGATTCTTGTGGCCCTTAGAGTTTCAATTATCTCATCATTGTTCCTTTCTCCTATGTTGCCTTTTAAAAGGACTTTGCCTTTTTAAGATATCCTCCTAAAAACTCTTTCTTTAGCACCCCCACTTACTCTAATAAATGCAGGCTCATTTTATAAAGAAATTGGTTTGATTTCGATTGTTGATCTATGACTACTTTTTGTTGGATGGTTTGGATTGATTTGCCTTTTTATTGAATTATTTTAATATCATATGGGTTTTTGACTTGCAAGATTTGCACTTGGGTTGGGTGATTGGGCTTTGAAGAGAGAATTAAAGTGATACTACTACTTAGCCTAAAGTCTTTGAGAAAGGGAGGACTCCTTTTGCATTGCACTAGTTGTTAGCTCTCTTTTTAAAGGGCTAGATGTAAATTGTATTATTAGAGTTTTAATTATATAACAGAAATTAGTAGCAATTTAATTATTTTGTTTTTTCATTTATTTCTTTATTTTTCTTCTTGCTTTATTTACTTTTTTATATCTAAATAACAATATACAATCCCAGTTTATAAAACTAATCCCACATAATAGTAAGCAAATAGGGTGGATAGAATAAGAGAACAATAACTACCCCTTTTTGTGAGTTGCTTTGTCACAAAAAAACAAACAAAAATCTTTTTAAATGCCCATTTTGTTTGCCATTTAAGTTTAAACATACCTATTTGAAGATGCATTCAAAATTACGGAATAATCCCATGATGTATGCCATAACAGTCCCAAAAGCAGCTAATTACCATTTGTATGTCAGAGGTGACTTTTCCTATGATAATTGTGCAAACATCTTATTAAAAGACTTATGACATTACTAGAAATTATGTTGTTTGCATTGGGATTTCTAATGCTTAATTGATTGCTCTACTAGGGAGGTTAATTTGCTTAATATAAGACAATTTTGATGGCCTGCTTTGGCCAATGCAAACAAATATTTTGACTACTTGAAATTTTAGAAATACATTGATGTGTCTTTTAAGCTTGCTTAAGATAATTGCATTATTCTTTCAATTGGGAATGCATTCTTAAGGTGATGCAAAATGGCTTCTGACTATCATTTATTATGAGAATCTCTAAAGTAAGTTGATGTGTTGCTTGTATTTGTTTGAGATGATTACCTAACCCTTTGAATTGGGTTACCAATATAGAATACATTCAAACTTTATACAAAATTATTCTTAATTGTCATTTATTGTTGAAAGCTTAAAGATATGTATTTGTTTGAAATGGTTGCATAACCCTTTAGTTTGAGTTATCAATGTAAGATGCATTCAAACTTCATGCATAATTGTTGGTTTCAATTGCCATTTACTACTAAAATCCCAGAGGAATGCTGACATATGATCTATATTTATTTGAAATGGCTGCATGACCTTTTGACTTAGGTCATTGATATAAGACGCATTCAAACTCCATATAAAATTATTGGTTCATTAGTTGTGGTCATTTAAATATGTTTGCATAGTTTTATTGAGGGTTTGTCTTTTCATATACTTATTATTCGGAGAGAATCTTTTCTAATTCTGGCATATTATAGCTGACAATTTTGCCTTGCTTTAAAGTTTTTGCTCTTTTTTTTTTTTAGGCCTACTTAACTTGCTGGCATGTTGTTTCAATCTTATAAAGAATTCCAAACCATTAATTTATCTATGCTGAATGATGTTGTTTAAGGAATCTAGGTATAACATTGGGAGGAATTCCTTATATTCCTAAGAATCTTAAACAAAAAAATGCATTCCTTATCATGTTTATTTTTAATGTATCCATTGACATATGTAAGTCAAATAAATATGATCACTTCAATAACATTTATGTCTTTAAAAGAAAGTTATTATTCATGAGAAAACTAGTTTATATGAAATAATCAAAATGAGTGACATATTTGGATATAAAGTAGGAAAAAATTGTGAGGTTAGTGATGTGAGGGTCAACAGAGACCAATAGTATAACTAGTAACTTGGCCCAAGTCTAGTTTGAATGTTTTACTATGAAGTCTTTAGTATCATTTAGATGTCCCTTATATAAAAATCCTATCTCTGTGATCATGTATTTCCATTTTTTTTTTTCTATCTCTTTCACTACACTTCCATTTTTAATTAGTAGTTAACAATTGGTCCATTTCACGCCCAGTTGATACTTAAGCAAAATACTTTTTGATTGTATTTGAATTGATAGGATGTGACATGTTCTCACTATCCATATATGTCAAAATCAATGCTACACTTAAGCATGCCTTTTTTACAACTTACAAACCTTTATAGTTGGGCATCCATTTACCCTTGGGCCACTTTTGATTTTATGGAACCTATTTCAAAACTAAGTTTACTTCTTTAAAGTATCAAGGTGCATTTTTTTTATGCACTTTTTTCATTCAACTTTGGTATAATTGTTTATGTAAGATAACACTTGGCCATTTTTTTCTTCAATAAGATTCAGTTGCTCATATATGATTTTGACCTATTATGCCTTTTTAGTTATGTTTCTAGCATAACTTTTAAGGAAGGAATCTTGATATCTACTAGTAAAGTTACCTAAACCCTATAAACCAATGCGAATAAAGTTGCCCTTATGGAAGTATATATGGTGGTGTGATATGCATGCAAGGCAAACGACAACATTTCATGTTAATCAATGTAGGTAATGGTCATTTTTTTAATAATCCACTTAAGACTTTTATTTGTTATTTCAACTACCCCATTCATCTTTGATTTATATGGAATAGAGTTGTGATACTTGATTTTGAACTAGTTATAAAGGTCAGTCATCATTTTATTGTTTGAATTGGTGGCATTATATATGATTAGTCATTCTAACACACCATAACAATATATGGTGTCTTTCTTAATGGACTTAATCATCGCTTTATGGGTAACACTCATATAAGATGTTGCTTCAGGTCATTTTATGAAGTAGTCAAGTGTCACTAGGATGAATAAATACTCATTGGATGCCTTTGGTATAATAAGACCAATTACACCCACTCCTACATAAAGAATGGTCATAGGGATGTCATTTTATGCAATGGAATTAGTACTACATGTATTTGACATTTATGGCATTTATATGTATGCTAGGAATAATCTAATTACCAATAACATGTTACCCTCAAGATTTTTCTGAATATGGAAAGGTCATTACCATACAACCTACAAAAACCCTTTTGTGTTTCTTTCATGATCATTTTTACTTCAATCGCATCTATGCATTACAATAAAATTGAGTCATAGTTATACATATAAAGAATGTCTTTACTAAGGAAGAAATTCATTACCAACCTCTGTAAAGTTCTTTTATTACTCTCATTTACACCTTTAGGATAGTCTTAAGTTTAAGGGTAGTGTAATGTACTAGAGTGAAGTGAATATTGACATTGATTATTAGGGGATTGGCTTCAATATCCATTTTGTACATTGCTATCAAAGTTGTCAAAGTTTTAAAGATTTGATTGTTCTCTCGAGATATGTGGTTGAAAGTGATATGGTTGAATTTTGCCATTAATTTTGATGTATCGATGATAGGGAATAAACTTATGGTCTCGCATTTTTACTTTATTTAGTACTTGATAAATAACCAATGTTGAGTCACCATATACTTTGAAATTCTTGGCTTTCATTTTTAAGATATATAGTAAACCTATTACACATGCCTCATATTCTGTTACATTATTAATGCAGTCAAATTTCAATTTTATTATAATCAAATATTGCCTATTTTTAAGAGAAATAAGGATTGCTCCACTTTCATGCCCTAGTGCATTAGATATCCTATCAAACCATATTTGTCATTCATTTGTTACCTAGTCACCATTTTCTAGAGTCAGATTTACAACTATGAGGAATCAAACTGCATGGGTTTATAATTAAGAATGACTCGATTTGCTAAAAAATCTATTATTGTGCTACCTTTGATAGTTTTACGATTGACATATTAAATGCCATATTCTAATAAAAAAAAACTACTAATAGGCAACCTGTCCTGACAATGTCAACTTATCAAAGACATAGCTGAAGGGATTATCTTTAACAATAAGTCAAGTGATATGATACAACATGATGCGGAAAACCCCAAAAAGACGTGGCTTAGGGACCCAACGCACACAATGAATCAAAGAACAACCAAGAAAGCTAAATCAGAGTTTAATAACACAAACCCTAGACCCAATATTCGAAGGAACACGAACCTAGGGTATTCAAGATGGATATGGACGCCACACTCCAGAAGAGGAAGAAATTGGGAGTGATAAGTCAATTTGAACGCCACAAGAAGAAAACCTCTTGATAAGTTCTTTAGTTCTCAAAAGAACTGAAGGAGAAACCCTTGCTTTCTCTTTCACTGAAAGTTGTCTGATTTCCAAAGCTTACAAGGGGTGCCTATTTATAGGCTTAGATAGCAATCCTAAAGAGGCAAAATTTCTATTTAGGAGAATTCCTTATTTAGCAGAAATTCCTATTTAGGTACAAATTCTTATACAGAAAATAAACTCCTAATTTGGAGTGACTACTATTCCTTAATCCTAATACTTTAAGTACTTCAATGATATTTATAAGGCCTTCAAGCTTGAATTCGGGCTATTTGAACCTTGGTTGGCCTGAACGTCCTTAATCAGCCCATTTAGTGATTCTTTCATCTTTCAGGCTCTAGCCTGTGTTATTGGGCCTCTTGGAGTTTGCAATGGACCTCTTGCATCCGTTGAATCTCTAACTCGTGTTATTGGACCTTCTGAAATATGCAATGAACCTCTTGCACCCATTGAACCTCTATCTCGTCTTATTGGGCCGTCTGGAATGTACAATGGACCTTTTGCATCCATTGAAGCCTTCCACCCTCCATCTCTACAGTTCTCATCATTCCCCCTTTCCTCGAAAAGATTCGTCCTCGAATCATCGCCTTGTTTATACTTGATGATGTAAGGAAAAGTCTGAATGAATTTGATCCACTTGGCATGTCTTTTGTTTAACTTTCCTTGTACAAGTATGATAGGAACTGCACAATGACTCATGTTTTTCCTCACATATCCTTTGGAAATAAGTTCTTCAACCTGCCTTTTATACTTCTTTGTCTCCTCGGGATTACTCTTATATGTTGGCTGGTTTGGGATGGATGCACCAGGGATGAAATCAATTTGATGCTTAATTCCTCTCTTGGGTGGCAATCCACTTGGGTCATTGTCGTGGAATACACCTTCAAATTCCTGCAATAGAACAACAACACTAGGCAAAGATGACTCAAACTTGTTAGTGTTAAAATAAGCCTCTTTGTACAAAAGTATGATCATAGGTTGTTCGACAAAAATTGCTCTTCTGACATCACTTTCTTTTGCAGAGAAACTTTCTGTTTTCTTCTCTTTCTCTTCTGTTTTCTCGTTTTCTCCTCTCTTTTCTCTTTTTTCAATCTCTCTTTTCTGTTCACTCTCATTTTTAATCCTTAATTGATCCTCATAGGCTTGTTAAGGTGATAATGGTACAAGAGTGACGGGTTTTTCATTCTTTACAAAGGAATATCGATTCTTGAATCCATCATGCATAACACGCCTATCAAACTGCCATGGCCTTCCTAATAGAATATGGCTTGCTTGCATAGGTACAACATCACATAAAACTTCATCGTGATACCTTCCAATAGAAAATGACACGAGCACTTGCTTATCTACTTTAACTTCACCACTCTCATTCAACCATTGAAGCTTATATGGTTTAGGATGCTTCATAGTAGGTAAATTCAGCTTCTCAACCATAGTTGTGCTAGCAACATTAGTGCAACTCCCACCATCAATAATCATACTACATACCTTATCTTTGATGAGACATCTCGTCTGAAAGATGTTATCTCGTTGCCCCTCATTTTCTTCTTTCACTTGCACATTCAATGCTCGCCTTGTGATGAGAGCTACTCCATTAGCCGGATACTTTTCTCCATCACTTTCACCCTCTGATGATGGCACAAAATCATCATCTTTGTGGTCATAGGCACGTCTCAATTGCCTTCTTGCTTTAGAAGCCTCATATTCTTCGTGCCTCCTTTGCAACTCTGCTATTGTATTAGCTTGCTCCTCCATCCTCTCTCTCATATCATCAAATCTGGTATTCATGTGCTCAAATTGTTGTTGCATAGCTTTGATCGTGAAGGACATGTCAACAGCTCCCTCCTGACCAGCACCTTTGTCTTTCAAAGAAATATTATTTTTTTTTTCTGATTTAGAGCCAGGCTCTGATACCAATTGATGCGGAAAACCCCAAAAAGACGTGGCTTAGGGACCCAACGCACACAATGAATCAAAGAACAACCAAGAAAGCTAAATCAAAGTTTAATAACACAAACCCTAGACCCAATATTCGAAGGAACACGAACTTAGGGTATTCAAGATGGATATGGACGCCACACTCCAGAAGAGGAAGAAATTGGGAGTGATAAGTCGATTTGAACGCCACAAGAAGAAAACCTCTTGATAAGTTCTTTAGTTCTCAAAAGAACTGAAGGAGAAACCCTTGCTTTCTCTTTCACTGAAAGTTGTCTGATTTCCAAAGCTTACAAGGGGTGCCTATTTATAGGCTTAGATAGCAATCCTAAAGAGGCAAAATTTCTATTTAGGAGAATTCCTTATTTAGCAGAAATTCCTATTTAGGTACAAATTCTTATACAGAAAATAAACTCCTAATTTGGAGTGACTACTATTCCTTAATCCTAATACTTTAAGTACTTCAATGATATTTATAAGGCCTTCAAGCTTGAATTCGGGCTATTTGAACCTTGGTTGGCCTGAACGTCCTTAATCAGCCCATTTAGTGATTCTTTCATCTTTCAGGCTCTAGCCTGTGTTATTGGGCCTCTTGGAGTTTGCAATGGACCTCTTGCATCCGTTGAATCTCTAACTCGTGTTATTGGACCTTCTGAAATATGCAATGAACCTCTTGCACCCATTGAACCTCTATCTCGTCTTATTGGGCCGTCTGGAATGTACAATGGACCTTTTGCATCCATTGAAGCCTTCCACCCTCCATCTCTACAGTTCTCATCACAACATATATTGCCAAAGTCGATGTATTATCCATGCTAAAAAGCAAAAGATTCTCTTTAAATATGGATATCGAGTCTCATAATTGATGAATCTCTTACTAGGTAATATATGACCTTTTTCTTTTATGTCTATTTCATCATGTTGTCCTAAGATATAACCCATGCATTGTTTTCACATAGTGAGATACAAAATAAGTAGTCCATGTAAGACTGATGATACTAGAATTGAAGGGTTAGAGAGATAATTTCTAATTTTATTGAAGGCTTTTTCACATCGATCATCCTATTCCCTTGGATTGTTTTTTTGAAGAATTCTAAATATAAGTTTGCATGTTGTAGTTAGTTAGGATATAAATCTAGTAATATAATTGATTCTTCCCAAAAATCCTCACACCTCTTTTAGTGCCAAAGGTGTAGACATTTCTTGTATAGTTTTAATTTTATCAAGATCAACTTTAATTCCCCTTTGACTCATTATAAAGCCTAGCAACTTGCTTAAAGTTTCCTTAAAAGTGCATTTGTCTAAATTAAACATAAGTTAAAATTTCCTTAATCGGTCAAACAGTTTCTTGAGAATTGTTAAGTGATCTTTGCCTACTTGAAATTTAGCAATCATGTCATTAATATAAACCTCAATGATATTATGAAATGAAATGACCATTGCCCATTAATAAGTAGTGTTTGCATTCTTAAGGTCAAATAGTATGACCTTATAATGGAAAGTGTCCTATATTGTAATGAATGGTCCATTGCATTATTTATAAGCATATTGATATATGACAGGGGGAAATTGTCTTTAAGGTTTGTCTTATTCAAGTTTTTGTAATCTATACACATGCGAACCTTACTAGCTTTTTAGTAATAGCACAATATTGGTTACCCAATCTAAATAGTTTACCACCTTAAGGAAATCTGTATCCAATTCCTTTCTAACTTCCTCTTTAATTTTTAACAAGACATCAGGTTTTATCCTCCTAAACTCTGTCATACAAGTTGGCATTTTGGCCTCAATGGGAATTTATGCACCAATGTTTAAACCTGACATGTCCTAGTAAAACCAAGCAAATACATATGGGTATTCTTCAAGCAACTAAATTATGCTCTACATGCATTCTAAAAGAAGTCCTATGTTGATTTTTACTTTCTATAAATTTTTTATGATACCCAAATTGACTAACTCGACTAATTATTTTTCAATTATGGATTGCCTTCTTTTTGGTTAATTAAGCCTTAGAGATTTGACAAGTTTTTTTTTTCCTTTAAGATCATTTTAGGTTGGCACATGAAAGGAACTTTCAAATTTGGTCTCAAGGTAAGTACTAACTAAACTATTAGTTTTATCTTCTAGTATCTTGAATAATATATAAGAAGTTATATGAAATGAACAAGTATTGTTAGAATGACTCATGTATATGAAGGCAAATGCTTATATGACAATTTAAGTGATGAAATAAGGGTTATGAGAGCAAATGATGTAAGTATATGTTATTAGCAAACATAGAATAAAAGGTTGTCCATTTTATTACATAGTTATCCCTGAATGTCATAAGTGTTAACATGTAGGGGAATATTTTAGGTTGCATTACTTTATAAAAGAGTTGAATGGTTAAGGAATCTTTTAAGCTTGACAGTTGCATGCAAAGACACCAAGGTTATACGGCTAGATCAATGATACTTAATAAGACTCTTCTTCCTTTATTTTGGAAATCATGTAAATTATCAATGTGCCAAGTTTAATAATGACTTTGATTACCCACTTGCATTCATTATTAGCTTGATTAATGAAAAGTGATAAGTTCAGGAAAGCAAAAGCTCAGCTACTTTTGATGGTGTTGGGTTCTTCTTATGCCAAGAGAGTGGGCATCTTTGGGCTATAGCCTTAACCTTTATCATGCCAACTTGAAAGGAGTTGGAATTTGGTCTTCAACAATCATCACCCAAGCACTCCTCAATTTGATTTATGTCCTTATGATCAAGAAAGGTATTAGTATTAACATCAGGCTTCCTTTTAGTTTTTGAAAAGTCAATCCAACTTTCATCCCTTAACTCTTGGATTTTATATTTAAAGGTCCAACAATTATCTGTTGAATGTTCCATTTATCCATCATAATACTTATATTTGGTATTGGCATTATACTAGTTGGGATGGGTGGTTTTAATTGTTCCTTAGTTACAACAATAACCAACTCATTTTGAGTAAGTTAAGGTAGTAGTTTTGAAAAAGGCATCGATATAGGATTAATTTTCTTTCTTTTTGGCCTTCTGGGGTTAGCTTAGTTACCTAGATGCGCTAGTGTGTAGATATTTGGCTATAAAAATCACAGTTGACGATTTTGGTATAAAAATAGGGTTGTCTTATCATGAGAGTAGTATAATAGTTGAGGATTAAACTACCCCTATAAGTTATCAAATGACTGGTGAATGGAGCATAGGCTTGATTAACTATTATACTTGGTTACTTAAACTTTATCTTCCTTTATTTTGGTCATGTTAGTCTTTTTAAATGTTACTATATCAGTAACACCATCAATACTTTCATCATTTTGGATACTTTCATTTATTTTGTCTCCTATAATGACTAGATTAACAAACTTCGTGATACACTTCTTACCATCCTTTCATAATAAGTGGCTTTTAAGGTATTGAGGAAGATAAAAGCCAATTGCTTTTCTAACAATGAAGGTTAAACTTGAATAACCATGATGTGCTATCATTGTGCATATTACTTAAAATTCTCTTTAATCTTATTTTCCATGACTTGAAGAACCATTCAAGTAGGTTTGAGCTTAAAGATGTACTTAAATTTTACCTTAAAGGCAGTTGCTAGCGCTTTTTAGGTTTTAAAATTTTTTTCAATTATACATGATGTACCAACAAGAGACTACTGCCATTAAGTTGTCTTGAAAGTAATGCATTAAAAGTTGTTCATTATGAGCATATGCCACCATTTTTTTGATGTATATGGTCAAGCGATCCATAAGCAGTCCATGTTATCATATTTTTCAAATTTCAAAACCTTGAATTTTAGTAAAAGAATTACATCTTGAGTTAGATAAAGCTCTAATGCGCTTAAAAAAGTATACACATTGTCCCTTTTAATAGCTTTGACTTCCTCTTATAAAAGATCAATCTTTTGTTTTATGTGATGTTCTACACTTCCTACATTTTTATCTTTCACTTCAAGAGTGATTTTAAACTTATTGGGGGTAACATTAATAAAATAGGGTGTTGGAGTGATGTCTGGTGCATATATTTGAGTGCTTAATGATTCCACAACTACTATTGGTGCTAAAGAAGGTTACATGGCTAACTAAAAGTAGGCAAAAGGTGCTAAAGAAGTTCCTAATACTAGGGTTGTTTGAAATAGTCCACTAACTAAGGTAAGTAAACTTATGCAAGGAATTACATCCCCACTGATCATATTTCTTTTAACAAATGTTTAGACTATCTATTGCATTTACTCCTTTAATTCTCAATTAGGGTTTGAATATAATCTATATGGCTAGCTAGTTCTTTGGTCTCATCCTGTATTCTTTTCACACGTAATTGAGTTAGGATGTGTGTCTCACTAGTTGTGAGCTCCTTATTGTTTACTTTATTATACCCTTATTCAAAATGGAAAAATGAATGCCTTTAAAAAAGTAACAAAACAAAAGGAAACATGTTAGCACAAGTGTTGTTCCCACAGCCTTGTATGGGTTGTAATTGTTGTCAACTAGGGTTAAGTGTGCAAGAGAGTAAAGTCATATGGAAGGGCAGTAAAGTCACATGGAAGGGCAAGAAAGTAAATCTGCCGTGTAAGGGCAAGAACGTAAATCCGCCATGTAAGCCCTATTAGGGTTTTATGGAAGAGAGTATATAAAGGCCTTGGAAGACAAAACTAGGGCAGAGGGCCAACACAATTGAATAAACAGCAACCCTATAGCAACCGGCCAAAAGGAAGAGAGAGCAAAACGACAAGAGATCAGAAACAACACTGCCAGGAGAGCAAACCAGAAACGTCACTACCAGGAGAGCAAACCAGAACGTGCGACCTCCTGCAAGCAAACCAGAAACGCCTCCTGCAAGCAAACCAGAAACGCCTCCTGCAAGCAAACCAAAAACACATCCTGCAACCAAACTAGAAACGCATAACCAGCAAAAGGAGAAATAAGAAACAGACCACCCGGAAGAGAAGACAGCAGACCTGGTATCCGTGAGACCACCCGGAAGAGAAGACAGCAAACTAGAAGCGTGAGGCAGGCCGAGAGACGTGAACCAGAAAAACCAGTAGTGTGAGGCAGGCCAAGAGACGTGAAACAGCAGACCAGGAGCGTGAGACCAGAACGTGCAACAGCGTGACTGATCAGAAGCGTGGGGCAGGCCGTGAGACGTGAAACGGCAGACCAGAAGCTTGAGTGCAAGCTGTGAAACCGTGAGACGGTGAAAGCAGGAGCTGTGTGAGACAACCTAGAGAAGGAATTTGGCGAAGCATCAGAAGGAACTCAACGTATTTCTAGATTTTTTCAAGAGAGGTTAGAGAGCGTTGCGGTGAACTTCTAAGCAGCAGTGGAGCAGCCTTTCAATTCAACAGAGGCAAGACAAGCTAGAAGAAGGGTAGACACAGTAAGTGACACTCTTTGTATTGTACTTGCTTAGTAATTGCAATAGTGAAAGGAGTAGAAGATTAAGACATCCATTGTAACTAGAATTCTCAAGTATAGTGGATAGTCTCGGTAAGGGAGAGTTCTTACCACCGTGGATGTACGTCACGTTGACGGAACCACGTAAATCTCGTGTGTCCTTAATTTGCTTTACGTTCTGTATTTTGAATTGAGTTGTGAACGCAGCTAAAGTATCAGCCAACCCATAACCTAACGAAGACCTAAACAAGAACATCCGAATTGTCTATTAGGCAAGGTGTCTGAAAGGTGACTTTGGGGACTATTGTAACTAGTAGGTAGCAATAGATCTACCTTAGTCGAATCTGAGAAAGAGTTCGCTTTTAAGAAGAGATTGAAGTTGTTCACTTTCCTGCGAATTGCGAATTGTGGTGATACTGATTCACCCCCCCTCTCAGTATCACAAACTAGTAGATCCTAAGGTGAAGTTGGGAACTTCAACAAGGAAAATAAAAGTATATATGATGTGATAATTAAGGTAAGGATATCTTAAACTTCCTATCATATAAGGGATAGATCTAATAGATAAATGAGTATACTAATATAACAACAAGTTTATGGTTTAATGGATCTAAATTAGGTTGAAGGTCCCTAAAGAGTTCCTTCCCTTATTGTTCAAATTTCAAGTAGGAGTTATTAATTTGGATGTGAGATTTTAGAACTATTTTATACAAAAATCATAAGTTTCACTAAGAACCATACTTTTTTTCATTTAAACTAAAAAGAGAATAAGCCAAGTTTTAGGCCTTCATGAGTGTGTGTAATTGAGATTATGATAATCATACATATTAAAACCAAAGAGATAAATAAAATATCGAATAAGAAATAAATAAAAGCATAAAAGTAGACATAAGTTAGAACAACCTACCTCTCTGATGTCTCTAATGGAGTCGTTAAACTATCACTACAAGCCTTTTGATGAGGAAAGAAGCTCAACGAATGTAAAAGTGGGGGGATCTGTGCGCTATAGTGTCTATGTGTTAGATTAGGAGTTGCCACCGATCATTTTAAGTGTTCTTGGCTAATTTTTAGTGATTGTGTGTATAGTTATGCTGGAGCTATTTTGCTTATAAGTAATTTGCCTTTTATTGCCCTTTTGCGCCAAGTTAATTGATGAAATTCCCTTAACAATCATTAGTGATTTTTGGTGAATGAAATAGTGTATTTGATTGGATATTTAGCCATTAATACTTGGTTTTAACTTTACCATTATTTTGAACTAAATTTGGATCCCTTTTATGTAATTATGTTCATAAAAATGTAGTAAAATGAGAGATAAAAATACAAAGGTCTTATAATCCTGCTGTAGATACCTTTATTTTTTACATTATTGACCCAATGAAGAAATTTCTTCAATTGGATTGCTACCTATACATGTTTTTTGATTGCTTGATAATATTTAAATTGTTTTAAATGTTCACAATGGTTTATTAGTAGTTAAGAATATTTCTATCTATATTTATTATTGTCTGTTGTTCTCTTTGTATTAACTTAATCAAAAGATTCTTTTGTCCCTTAAAATTTCAATTGTCCCACCATTATTCCTTTCACTCGTGCTGCCTTTCAAAAGGACTCTGCCTTTTTTAAGATGTCCTTCCAAAAACTCTCTCTAGCTCTTAACTACTCTAGTAAATGCTAACTCCCTTTATTAAAAAAAGTGATTTGATCTCAATCATTAATTCTTGATTGCTTTTTGCTAAATAATTTAGATTGATTTGTTCTTTTGTTAGATTTTTTTAATATCATATAAGTATTTAACTTATAAGATTTGCATTTGAATCAAACAATCAGGTTTTAAAGAGATGAATGAATTGATATTATTTTTTAATTTAACATCTTTGAGAAGGAGATAACTTCTTTGTAGTTTAATAATGTGATGTGCACCCAAAAATAAAGTTTTTAATTTTAAATTTAATTTTACAGTGTATTAATTGTTGGCTTTCTTTTTTAAGAGTATAATAAAAATTATATAATAGATTGTTAATTGCATATTATATATTAACAATAATTTAATTATTTTGTTTTTCCATTTTTTTATTTTTGTATTAATATATTTACTTTTTTCACATCTAAATAACAATTTACAATTCAAATTTATAAAATTAAATTTACAACAGAATGAATAAATAAGACAGATAAAATAAAAATATAATAATTATTATTTATCTTCAAAGTTATAATTTCACACTTATTATTAGAGAATAAATAATTTATAATTTATTACGAAAGTAGATAATTGTTCAACGTATTTAGTCTATATTAATATACAAGAAATTATATACAAGAAATTATGTGCATGTAAACTTATTTTGCCAACCGATTCACCGAGAAAATTCAAACATCTTGTCCATTAGGTCTGCCTTTAGGACAATTAATGGTGCCGACTATCTTTGCATACAGCACAGCCACATGCATAGAATATCACTAATATGCGACTTTGGATTACCAACGACCCATTTTTATTAATACGATTCCTTCGTCTACTATCCAAGAATTCGGCCAAAAGTTTTTGCTTGATGCTTACTCGTTTGTCAATTTGAACACAGAATGTTCAGTCGTCAAATGGAACAAGTGGACACTACAAGAGAAAAACAAACATAATTGCCCAAACTTGAAGCTAGAAAACAAAAATTTTAACCCCGTAATATACGTACATGCCAGGTTTTCAAGCCTTGTAAGTACATTGCTTTTAGGTCCCGCAAACTCCTAAAAGCGATTTAACTAAAATAGAATGGATGCAGCCTGCAGTTCTACCAAATTCTACCATAAATTCGTTGTTCTTGTCATTAGGTTGGAATCCCAAGGCAGTTGGAAATGCAGGTTTTTGGCTTTCTAAGTCCATTTCCTCGTCATTTCTTATAAGCTTTCAAATTTGCCAACCTGACTTTTTCTTTTTTTCGGTTTACTACAATTCGGCTTATTCTGCGGGGAAAATTCTTTTATACAATAATGATTAATGAATTTTATAGACATTTGCAAGTACATAATAAATTACGGGACTTTTCTAATTTGAATCCTTTTTGAGGTATTCATATCAACTTAATACTAAATGAAAAGGAAAAAAATATTTAAAACTGGTGTTTGTTAGACTAAAAAGAAAAAAAGAGTAAGTATACTTAACAAGCACTTAAATTTTATCATACACCAATAAATTCCATAAAATTGTATGAGTAGCATGATTTCATTGACTTCAGGAGAAGAGATATTTGCAACATTTATTCTGTTCGTTGTCTTTACATTTCAAACAATTTAACATAATTCTCACAAGCTGACTTCGGAAATTTAGATTAAAAAAATGGGGGTTTGGGGACGAAGTAGGAATGTTTTTGAGAACAAAATAACTTAGTAATGTGGAATGACTTCCATGTCAATAAAAACATTGCCTTTTATGTTTTGGACAATGGAGCGTTAATACTATTGACAATTTTGATTAAATTTTTCTTTTTGTGGGAGAGAGAGAGAGAGTATAAATGGTTTTAGAAATAAATAGAATAATAATGTGGCAATGGCCTCCATGTGTTTCTTTTTTCCCCCACACTTTCTTCTCTCTTTTTTTTTTTTGTCTTTTTTCATCATTTTATTTTTCCTCTCTCAACTTTGCCACTATTTGCCCTAGAAGAGAAAGCATTGTGTTTTTGTTCTTTTCCAACACTATTAATTTAATTCATTAGTTGAAAAATAAATTTAATTTCTAAATAAAATGAAAAGGCAAACCCTTATGCAGAAGATGATCTTGAGCCAAGTTTGATGTATTTTACCTAAAATTTTATATACAATCCAATCTCCATTGTTTTGGCATTGAGAAATTGAATAAGTAATATTGCAAAAAATTTCTTAAAGGAAGGAATAAAACTGAAAACTTTTCCTTTACATACTCTCCACAATGTCTTTTTTCCTTAAAAAGAAAAAAAATAAAGAAATACAACTCTTTTTCTTTACCTTTCTATTATCCCAAATCCAATCCATGTATTGAGAATCTAAAATAGATTTTAGTCAAACCATAAATTTTTTTTGTCCACTTCTGTACATTAATGAACATGATGCAATCCAAGCCCACTGTTAGGTTAGTAAGATTTTCTAACATCCCCCTCAAAAAAAAAAAGAAAAAAAAGAAAAGTTCTAACATCCATTTGATAACATGCGCATTGACATTGCGCAAAGATCAAATGACATGTGCCCTTAAAATTTTCCATCGATTAATCATCACATTCGCTTTATTGTTGAGTTTATTAGTTTTTCTTTTTTAATGTAGTGTGAAAATCTAATTGTTATAAAGATTGAGGGTAAATATATTTGTTTTTAGTCCATACTTTAAAAACACTTAATTAAGGTATAAATACTTTTCTTTAATTGCTAAAATTTAACTGAAAAAAAATAAAAAGAAAAAAAAGGCTATATAAAGAGAGAAAAGAGAGTTAGGCGGTTACTGTAATTTTTCAACTTGAAGTAATATTCTTATATCTTATTATTAAAAAGTCAAATGATATCTGATTAAATTAAAACTTGGACAACTGATAGAGGATGTTTTGTTCTTGATCCTAAATAGTGGAGATTGTATTTTAAGTAATGTGAGTCCAACTTTGTTTTTCAATTTCATAAGTCTATATTTTGGGAGTTTTTTTACATGTAGTTTTGATGAATTGTGCAATTGAAACATTGATTATAATATGATCAATCTGATTTTTGGTCAATAATTAGAGGATACATATATTTTTATTGTGAATAGTTGGATCATGTTTTAATAATCTATAAGGGTAGATTTCTAATATGGAAATGAAACCTTTGAATTTTGGTAGCTTTCTGTTCTCTTATTTATGACAATTTTGGTAAATTGTGTGAATGAATATAGATCTATGGTCCAATTGAACTAAATTTTGGTTAGCTAATAGGAGACATTTGGAAGTTTATTTTAAATAGTTAGATTGTTGTTTTAAGGTCTACTTGTTGAGTTATGGTTGACAAAACATGACTAGTCTATTTTGATCAACTCATTAGCTTCTCATTGGGTCCAAATTGAATTTGTTAAATTTGTTTGATGTAATTGGGGTTTTATACCTTTATTGTACTCACTTGTTGATTATAGTGAAATGAGTTTTTAAACTAGAGTATCTCGTGGCTTTTCTTCGTTTTAATTTGAAAGGATTTTTCATATAAAAATTGATATATTATCTTGTGTGATTGTTTGATTACTATATTTGTTATTTAATCATCTCCTCATAAGTTCAAGTAAGTGGGAGAAGTCTCCTGGGCTATTTGTATCCTACTACCCCTTCTCCCGTTAGAGTGGTATTAGAGTTTTTGGTTAGTGTGTTTGGCTTGTTTGAACAATGAAGTTGAAGGTGAATAAAATAATTTGCTTGAACGACAAAAATTATCGTATATGGAAGAGGAAAATAAGGGATCTCCTATTTGTGAAGAAATTGCATTTGTTAGTATTTGTTACACCTAAACTTGAATTTTAAGATTAATGAAGAATGAGATTTTAAGTATGAATAAGTTTATGGTTTTGTATGACAATTTGTTAATGATAGTATTTACAATTACATTTGTAATGAGACATATACAAGAACTTTATGAAGTAAGTTTGAGATATTATATACTTCAAAGTTTGGTAATAACAAATTATTCTTATTAGAGAATATGATGCAGTTGAGATAGAAAAAAAAAGAGTGTAGTTACTAATCACTTGAATAAGTTTAAGGGTCTCATTAATCAATTGTTAAGTATGGGCATTAAATTTAATGATGAGATTCTTAAGTTATAGTTACTTGGTATAATACCTGATTCTTAAGAGATTTTTCAAATTTTACTCACTAATTCTGCCTCCAATAGTATTTTATTATTAAAACTTGTTAAGATTGATGTGTTAAATAAGAAGATGAATAGAAAATCTTAGGGTTCATTATCATTTGAATCAGAGGTTTTAGTTATTAAAAATAAAGAGAGAAACCAAGAAAAGAAAAAAAAAAGGTAAAAAGAGTAAAAGTAAAAGTCGAAGTAACTTAAAATCGAAGTACAAAAATGTTTAGTATCACTATTGTGGGAAGATGGGTTATATTAAAAAAAAAATGCTACAAGTGGAAGAGAGAGGTCACAGATGGTAATGATAAATAAGAGAAAAACAATGGTGGTAATGATTATATTACTACTACATCTACTTCTGATACTATTAACTTCATTATTATTTGTAATAAGAATGCAATTAATTTGACATTTTATGAGACTAATTGGGTTATAGATAATGGTGGGAATTCTTTAGAACATACACTTCTCGTAATTATGGGGCATTAAAGATGGATAATAAAGACTTAACAAAAGTCATTAGTATTGGTAATATTTATTTAAATACTAGTAATGTAGCACAACTGACATTAAAAGATGTTAAATATGTCCTAAATATTTGTTTGAATTTAATTTTGATGAGTTGTAATTATATTAAAGCAATAGATAAAATTGAACATAATTAATAAAATGATAAAAATTATTTAGGTATACAAAAATTAAAATAAAAAGACATGGACACAATCTTAAATTATATATTAGATACATGATATATTGACATATATGTAATTAACTATTTTTAACAAATTTAATATTTGTTTAACATATAATTTATATAAAATATTATATTATTCTATGTTGTAATGATTATTTAGTTAAGAGTTGTAAAAGAATATTATATATATATATAACATGATATTTAAAAATTATAAATTAAAATAGTTAATATAATTATTAAAATAAAAGATATTTCTTAATTATTAAATTTTTATTATCAAATTATTCATAAATATATTTATTAAAAAATATTTATCATGTTTAAGACATTTAAGAATTTTGAATTTAGTTTTATGTGTATTTGATATGTATTTAATACAGTAATTTAAAACATTCAACATGTATATTAACAATTTTTGAAATATATGACAAAATTTTTTATTTGTTTTACACATTTTGGAGTGTCTAATATATATTTACAACATGTCCAAAAAGTATTGTGTTTGACACGTATATGTGTTGGACACAAATCGTTTTCAAAATATTTGTGCTTTATAGCATTATTATAATGAAATCTACATTATTTTATTTATTGTGTTCAATTGTATTGATCACTTCTATATTTAACAAGTATTTTCCTTTTGTTCCATTTACATGATATGACTTAATTATACTTAATAATTAGATGTGGGAAACAAATTTCTATACTTTAAGTTTTAAATTATTCTAAATATAAGTTATTTAAAATTTAAATTCTTTAATATATGTATTATTTAAGTTTTAAATCAAGTTAAATTACAAATTATTGACATTTTTATACAATACAAATAGGATATAGTTGACTTTTAATTAAGATGTTCAAGTTAAGTCAATTTTTATCATCTTTCATTGAATAATTGTGAGCATTTTTTTAAACAAAAAGAAAAATATAATCTTTAAATATAAATAAAAATATTATGTTATTATTGTTATCGATAATATGAGTTGTATTTATAAAGTATTAGAAATAAATGTATGTATAAAACAAAAATAACTTAATAACTTTAATTTTTTATCACAATGATTTTGAACAACAATAATATGATAAATTATAAGTCTTATCTCATACTAAGGTTACAAGTTTTATTGCTAAATAATTAAGATGATATTTGATATATTTGAAATCAAGTATATACTAAATCAAATATTATAAAATAGTTTAAAAATTAATTATTATTTATAAATAAAATTTAATGAGATAATATTTTTAATTAATAATAATAATATTAAAAATTTTTACTTTTTTTAAAATTAATTAAAATTTTACATAGAGTTTTAAATTTTTTAAATTCAAATTATTCAAATTTTGATATTGAAATATTAAGTTTTATATTATTTTAAATATGAATTATTTTAATTTTAAGTTACTTTAAATATAAGTGATTTAAACTTTAAATTATTTTTATTTAAAATTGAATTAAGTTATTGATAGTTCACGTGATAGTGACACTGTAAGTAATTTAGTTTGTTATATTATATTCAACTTTTAATTATTTTGATAATAACAATAATAATACTTATAATAATAATTAAAAATAAATAAATAAATAAACATGTAAACACAAAATTTCATAAATACAATTAAAAGTAAAATAATTGTATATTACATATAAAATATTTTATATCATATTAATAATATTTTATATAATATAAAAAATATATATTAATATCTATTATTTTATTATAAATTTTTTACATACAATATAAAATTATTTCATACAGATTTGCACCTATAATATTTACGTCCGTGAAAAATTTTCTTAATAATAAGAAAATGACTAAGGATTTCTTAAATAATAATAATAATAATAATAATAATAATGTATCTGCTTCTGACCTCGCCAGTCAAATGGTCCCTACTTATCCGAAACGTGTTCCCTGGTCGTAGACCATATCCTCTACGTGTCAACTGGCGGCAGATCTTTATTGGTGGGGATTACCCTCGAAGATACACGTAACCATCCCCGCGCAATTTTTCTTATTCCTGACGAGAACACCCACATGCGAGGTGACATGTGTAATGGGAAGGTCGGTCGATACAATTCCATCACGCGCCACGTGCAAACGTACCATTCCAAGATGACCACGTACAGAGATCCATGCGGTGCCAGGTTGCCCCCGTTATTTTACGTGGCGCACCAACCAGCAGGCCACGGTAACCCCAAATGAGCCCGCGTTTATAAAAGGGTTTGTCGCGTGCACCATCCGAGCGCGGTACTAAATGTCCTCCTTCGCCATTTCGCCGACACATCGCTTTGGAATTTTGTGAATGCAACGCGCACTTGCACTTTCAATCAAAGAGCATACTCGGTCGATCTTTTGTTTTCCTCCGCTCCTTTTAGTTTTTTGTTTCTCGCCTTCTCTTTCTCACGGGAAAATATCGGCATGGCATATGATGCATCGTTGGTAAGTATTGATAGGGAATCATCTATAGAGTGTGAGCCGAGGACTCTTACGATTGATCAACTCCATTATGCCCGGGTGCGTATTTGCATATGCAGATTTGTCATTTATGGGGCTGTGCTGAGTTATTGTTTCTAAAGCGGAAATTGACGATGATTTTGACTTGGGAACAGGAAGCAGCTTTGTACGTGGTGCACACAAGAAGCACGGAGGATGCGACGAGAATATTCACAGAGGTAAATTAAGTTTAAGAAACTTTTCTTTGTTCTTTTTTTTCCTTCTTCTTCTTTCAGTTTTGTTCTAGCTAGGAAGATTTGATACGAGAGAATCACAAGTATTCCATTGAATGTGTAAAATAGATAAAATTAATGAAATCTCTTTATGCGATATTTGTGGATAGTTGCGTGTGTATATTAATTTTGTTTCATTACTACGCATGAGATCGATAGAGTTCACTAATAATCCTTTCTTTTAATGTGATCAACGCAAATGGATCAATGGAATTAGATTATGTCTATGTTGTGTTGGGCGTTAATTTTAGAGATAATGTCACTATAATATAAACACAGTCCCCCCCCCCACACACACACACACACCAACTCTATGTATTTATGGGTTTGCTATACGTACAGGTCGAGATTTCTTTCATCTCTGAAACAATTTTTTTTTTCTTGTACTTGTTTCATCATTTATTCAAAAATCACATAAAAATGTACAAAAATTGAAATATTCCTTCCTCCTTCATTTTCCAAAGGCATTTTTTTCGAGTATTCATATTTTGAAATTTTTTGTGATTTTTTCATTGTTAGTCAAACAGATGATTTGCATTCCAGATTAGAAAAATTATTGATGAATTGAACAAAGAAAGTCAATATTATTGACAAAGCTAAGAAAATCTTTATAAGCATTTTTTTATTTATTTATTTTTTATGGTTGAATGTGAATAAAGAAGACTCTTTAATCAAGAGAAAATTTTATTAACATAGCATCAGGGCTTAGAAAAGGACAGATTATAGGAATATAATAAAAAAAAACTCATTTCTTTCTATTGTTTTTACTATACTATTTTGCTTTTTCATGGGATAAATTCTTTTTTATCACCGTGTAGTTTTGCAACACTACTAAAATACTATAAAAATGACTCTTAGAATTTCTTTTCTTTAATGACTTGAATTTATTTCTTATTTTTTATTAGTGAAAATTTCTCTAAAGTCTTTAAAAAAAAAAAACAAAGACCTTAGAGGTATTTTATGTTTAATAAGATTTTTTTTTTCTATTTTCAACAAAATCTGCTTTTGATAGATAAAAATCTAACTTTAATTAAAACAAAAGTGTAAGGGAGAAAAAAACAGAATTGAGTGGGTAAAAAAGAATCAGGGCAAAAAATAATTCTGAATTGGGGGGCACTTGCCTCCCACCTAATACAACATGCATTCGCCAACGCTTATGAACAAAGCATCTAAATATGTATGGTTTTGCGTATTTAATAGGGTTTAAAGCCAGTGGCGAGCGCATCAAGCAAAACCGGAGAAATGATGATGAATTTAAGTGAAGACATGAGTTATTTTGAGGATGATTTTCAACATTCAGGAATAAAAGAAGTGTCGTCTGCACCGTTCTAGGTGATTCGGGATAATAATATATGAACATTTGATGTAATATAACAATAATTTTTAAGAGAGGTTTCTCTTTTGCTCTTCATCATCCTTTTTTTTTTTTGTCTCATTAATTTCTCACTTTTTTCTGAGAAGTCTTTTTTTTTTCTTACTCTTGTTCTACTTCCCAAATTAACTAAGTCACCTGGCGTTTCACGCGGAATTAATCGAAATATTTATGTTGTTTTCTTAATTTGTGAAAATATTAAAATGAAACTAAAAAGCTTAAAAAATATTCTATAATCCAAAAATTCAACAACTCTATATTTATTCTATTTATTGTTTTTTGGGTACCTTTATATGCATTTATAACTATTTTGTGAACTTAGAAATAAATACACATAAATGTGTGAGTTAATTTAAGGGATACGTATAATAATTTTATTGTATGATAAAAGAGTTTTTAAACTAATTACAACTCCTAAGTCAATTAATGAAAATGATATTTATAATAATTATAATTTAAAAAAAATTTATACTAATTAAAATACCTAGGCACTTTTGAAAAGGGGAAAAGTCTCATCAAATGAATTAATTTAAGTGACATTAAGAATTGTTAAAAATCAATAAATGAATAATTTGAAGGATAGGTATAATTTAAAGAGTTTTCAAAATAATTAAAATTCCTAAGTGAATTTGAGAAGTGGAAAGGTCTTTGAAACTAATTAATGTAAGATATATTTATAAAATTATATTAGACTAAAAGTAAATAATTTTATGACGAATAATTTTTAGACTAATTAAAATGAATAAATAAATTGACTATTTCAAGGACGACAATAACACTAAAGCTTACTATATAAAATTGGACCTAATATTTCTGAGAGTAAACAAACATAAGCACACACATATCCATTAAGTCTAGTCATTATAAAAATAAATAAATGTAAAACTAATTACCATAACCAACTACTACCTTACCAAATGCTTCTCTCTAATATCAGAATATTCATACCACACTAATTGAAGACTCTCCACTTTGTTTAATAAAAGCACGTGCACTTTGAATGCTTGTAGTCTTATCTCTTTTGCCCCAAAAATGTCAGAGTTCGATGTTTTGTTGCCGAAGCAAAGATGGTTTTCCCTAATAGGTATTGGAGTCCACACTAGAAAGTTTTTTGTTCTCCTAGTGTCAAACACAAAAGAAGAGTAACTAAATAACAATAAGGATTCAAAATATATCTTGAAAAGTAAGAGAGAACAAAGACAATAGCTAAACTACAACATATAGTTAAATCAAATTTAAGATAAAAAAATCATTCAATTCATGCTTTTAACTAAAAGATTAAACCAAAATTTAAATACTGATGTCTCTTTGAATCATTAGAAAGTCACCAAAAATGATAAAATCTAACTCACATTATGGCTTGTGGAACAGTTTTACTACCAATATTTGATGTCTTACATAGAACAATTTTACTTCCATATAAATATCTAAACCTTATTTCTTTGATTTCCATGTCCATCAGCACCTTATCCTCTTTTATTCATAAATTAAGATTAGTAAAATAAAAAATTTAGGGCAAAAAGAGAATATGAGAGGCTTTTAAGCAAAATCCCCTTACCTTGCTTGACAAGTTAATTCGGTTCTCAAAATAATATGTTAAGTTTGCCATTTAGTACAAGAGAACAACTGAACCCAACACAAACTTAGGAGAATCCAATGTATTAATAAGTTAACATAACTATTTTGATTGATTGTAGATGTTGCCAAAACACACCACCTATATGAATTTGGTTGTATTTATTGAAACCAATTAAGCAATTTAGTAGGACATCAAGATCTATCTGCTTTAAGTAATGAACATGATTGTTTTGACTTTAAAGTTTTATATTGAGTTGGATAATAAGAAAACATTAAGTTTTACTAATTAATTCGACTTGTCACTATAATCACATAGATGAGTAGAAGACTATTTAATTTATGAAAATTGATTTTGGACAAAAAGTTTGGATTAGTTGACTAAGTCAATTGGCTAACCAATGTGACAAAAGCATATAAACAACAAGCTAAATTCTAGTTAAGAGTTTGAATCAATTGACCAAATCTACCTACGGTCAATTGATGCTCCAAAATGAGAATTTCCAAATTTGATTCAAATTGTGATTAACACTTTATATGACAAGATGTTGTTACTTATAATAACTAGAGAGAAAAAAATATCTTTATATTTGTATCTTTAAATAAGGTTAGATAACATTGACAATGAGTTACAATGTGTAATCAAAAAGAGAAAAGTATTAGTGAGGAAGAAGGCTAAAAAAGGGAAAAATTAAGAGCAATAGCCTTTAATGAAAAATAAAAGGAGCAATATTGATCTAGTGTAAGTCAAAACTTTGTGTTCTAGAGAAAAGTTTTGTAAAAACCTTTTATTTAAAGTCAAGTGATATAAGTATTGTAAGGTTGAGTTGGGCATCAACTTAACGAACAAAGTGATTAGTGAGTTTGGTATTATATTAACAAATAAAGTTGTGAGGGTTATACTTTTTACCCAAAAAATTTTGTGATAATAAATTAAAAGCTCTTAAGGTAGAGATCTTGAATAAAAGATGTATATTCAAAAAACAGTTGAACTTTTATAAATCTTTTTATTTGATCTCTCTTTAGCTTTCTTTATTATTTAATGTGCATGTATTATTTATGATTATTTGTTTATTACTTATCTTTTTGATCGATCATGTAGAGTTTGATTAGTGCAATTGGGGTGTGACCTTTACATTTTAAACTTAATTCAATTCCTTCTTAGGTTGTTTTAGGAAGGAATTAACAATTACCACCAAAGAGCATTTAATTCATGCCATAAGCAACAAAATGATAACTAGATACAATATCCTCTCCACATTTACTAAGTCTTACTTGGTGGTTTTAGGTCTCTTGATCCGTTATAGATCTCATTACCATTCGAACAACAATCAGCCTATGAAACTCCATCTTTATGAAGATTATTGACCTTCTACAAACTATTGAAATTCTACTTTAATAAAAATAGTAACAACACTAAGAACCCTATGGGGATCAAAGTACAACATAAACATTTCATGGGAGAAAAAGAAATAAAATGATTAAAGAAAGGAAGAAAACATTATAGACCATAAAAAATTCCAAAAATGGACATATTATGCAAGTATACTAGCAATTGAAGTTCTGCGCATGTTTTGATAGATTTTCATATTAAGTCAACAAACCATTATCATGATTTTGACACCAAAGACTTTGCATTTCGATTAAGAAAAGATAATAAGCTAAAAATTTTATTGGATTCTATATAATTTTATACGAGCTAGATGATGTTCTTGGGATATATCCCAATCTGTATGCTTTAATTTTAGAACAATGTAATGCCATCTTGATGTCATGTTGGATCTCTTTAGCCCAACAATGCTACTTTAATGATAGAAAGAGGAACCTTTGACCAAAAGGAATAAAAACAACAAAGACACCAAGGAAACGCATAACATGACATCAAAGAGGCTTTGGACTTGGTGAATAAATTACAGTTTTGGGGAAACGAAAGGTAGTTGTAAAACAATAAACTAATAAGATGAAATTAGATGACAATTGCCAATAAATATTTTGTATTTTATTGATAGGGTTTTGTATATACTTTGACCATATATCAGTTATACGGTGCGGTGTCTTTTTATAATACAAATTAGGATTACATCATTAATGTGAGACACAATTATGATATCTATTCTTTGGAAGGAATTAATCTTAATTGATGAGTAATGGGTAGAAAGATTGTAACTGATATAAATTAAGCAATTGATGAAGAAATTGTTACTAATGGAGATCAAGCAATTGGTGGAGAGATTATTGTTGACGGAGATTGAGTAATTTATGGAGAAATTGTAGTTGACAAAAATTAAATAATTGGTGAAGAGATTGTAGTTCAATTATGACACGTCATCGTTTCCTTTAACAACCCATTGTAAGCTAATGTGGTGAAATGTACAGTAAGTTTGGATTGCAGAAGTCACAAGCAAGTTGTGGAGAGCCCTTTGGTGAAAATATCGATAGGTTAATCTGTAGTAGACATGTATTGAACATATAGTTGATTTTTAGCAATTTGTTCTCGCACAAAGTGATAATCAATTTTTACGTGTTTTGTTGGAGCATAAAAGATAGGATTTCCTATTAGATAGATGTTTGTTCTCGCACAAAGTGATAATCAATTTTTACGTGTTTTGTTGGAGCATAAAAGATAGGATTTCCTATTAGATAGATGGTAAAGATGTTGTTACACCAAAGAACTAGAGGGCCTTGCCAAGAGACATTAAGATCATGTAAGAGAGTCTTAATCCAAATGAGTTTAACAGTTGTATCAACTAACCTTTTGAATTCAGCCTTTGTACTGGACTGGGCAACCATTTGTTATTTACGAGAACTCTACAAGATAAGATTAGTGTCAAAGAATATGCCAAAATCACTAACTAATTGTCTGGTGTCATGCTCTTTAACCCAACTTATATTTAAATAAGCATGAAGATAAAAATTATTATTGTGGGCAAAAATGATGCTATGGTGTTGTATGCTACAAACAAAGCATAATATACATTTGACAAATTGCCAATGGACCTCTTGGGTGCATACATGAACTGACAGGTAGTGTTGACAACAAAAGCAATGTTAGGCTGAGTGAGAGTAAGATAATGCAATGTTCCTATGGTGTTATGATAAAGTATCAAATTCAAGAATAACTCACCATAATGGATAGATGAAATATCTAAGTTAATGACATAAGGTATGGTGATAAGCTTTGCATTTTGTATTTTTGCTTATATAAAAAGATTTGTTGTATAATTTTTTTAGTGAATAAGAATACCATTCAAAGTGTGTTGTAGTTTAATTTTAAGAAAATAATTGAGTTCACCCAAGTTTTTAATATCAAATTTCTTTTGTAAAGTCTTTAAAAGAGCAAAAAATGGTACTATAAGGGATCCTATAAGAATTATGTCATCAAAATAGACAAGTGAAAAGATATTGTATTGTACTATATGTAGTATAAACAATGATGAGTCAACTAGAATAGCTATGAAACCAATGAAAATGAAAAAATTACTAAGACGTTGGTGCTAAACGTGGGGTGCCTATTTTAGTACATAGAATGATACTTTTAAATGACAAACATAATAAGGATGGTGGGGATTAATAAAGCCTAGCAGTTAATTCATGAATATTTCTTTAATTAGATTAGATGATCATAGAGAAAGATATTTTTAATATCGAGCTACCAATCCCTAGAAATTATAGTTGTGAAGACTATGAATTGTGACATTTTTAATCACTGAACTAAATGTTTCAATATAGTCAATTCTTTATTATTGATGAAAGTCCTTTGTGACTAATTTGGCTTTGTATCATTCAAGAGAGTTGTCTATATGAAATTTAACATGAAAGACCCATTTGTAATTAATGGACTTATAGGTCAGAGGAGATAGTATAAGTCCTTTATTTTATTTTTCAAAAGTGTAGTATACTCTTTGCCTATAATTGCTTGCCAATCCAAATCTTTTATTATCTAACTATAACAAAATGGATTGGATGAGATTACTATCAAAGTGGTAAGTGTATAAATGTGATTGTTTTTGTACATAATAGTGGGGAATGGTGTCGTTCCAAAGTCTGGTCACCGCGAGGTGGGCTAGTAATACCTATTATGGGGATAAGCCTATAACTTGTAGTGGTTTGTGAAATAGTTTTAGTGGCAAGAAAGGACACTGTAGGTTGTAATTGAAGAGGCATAAAATGGGAAATAGTAGGACCACTTTGCATATATGTCAATATATAGGATGAATCTGTCCTCGATTCTCACAAATGTGAATGATTATGTTGCAAATATGTTAATGGAGGAATATAAAGGGGTAACTCTAATGATACTAGTGGGGACACATTTGATGGTATAGTAGTGAAGAAAGCAGTAAATGAAAAAATAGTCTCATAAAAAATTATATCTATAATTATATAAAATTGTCATTATTGTGGGGAATAATATCAATATCCCTTAACACTTGAGGGATATCCCAACAAAATATACCAATGTCACATGAGTTCTAATTTATATTTGGTATAGGGTACTTGAGTTCCAATTTATATTTGGTATAGGGTCATAGATTTGGATATACAACATAATCAAAAACCTGAAAATACTCAATGAGTGGTATGGTAGAAAGGAGTATTTCCTAAGAGTTGCATTATTATAGAACTAGAGTAAACAGTTAGTTAATAATATAAACTGTACTTTCAAAGGAAAAATCCCAAAAGTGAGAGAGAATAGATGCATGACGCATCATTGCCAAACCCATTTCACTTACATGTCTATGTTTACACTCGACCAAACTCATTTAAAGGGTCAGATGAGAACAAGATGTCAATTTATAAATGTCATACTCTTGTAACAGTTTATCAAAAGATGCAAATTTTGAATAGTTTTAACTTAAGTATTGAGTTGGTTTTTAATGAAATTTAGAAAAATTAAAAAGATATGTAAAAAGATGCCTATAGCTTGTAGTGGTTTGTGAGATAGTTTTAGTGGCAAGAAAGGACACTGTAGGTTGTAATTGAAGAGGCATAAAGTGGGAAATAGTAGGACCACTTTGCATATATGTCAATATATAGGATGAATCTGTCCTCGATTCTCACAAATGTGAATGATTATGTTGCAAATATGTTAATGGAGGAATATAAAGGGGTAACTCTAATGATACTAGTGGGGACACATTTGATGGTATAGTAGTGAAGAAAGCAGTAAATGAAAAAATAGTCTCATAAAAATTATATCTATAATTATATAAAATTGTCATTATTGTGGGGAATAATATCAATATCCCTTAACACTTGAGGGATATCCCAACAAAATATACCAATGTCACTTGAGTTCTAATTTATATTTGGTATAGGGTACTTGAGTTCCAATTTATATTTGGTATAGGGTCATAGATTTGGATATACAACATAATCAAAAACCTGAAAATACTCAATGGGTGGTATGGTAGAAAGGAGTATTTCCTAAGAGTTGCATTATTATAGAACTAGAGTAGACAGTTAGTTAATAATATAAACTGTACTTTCAAAGGAAAAATCCCAAAAGTGAGAGAGAATAGATGCACGACGCATCATTGCCAAACCCATTTCACTTACATGTCTATGTTTACACTTGACCAAACTTATTTAAAGGGTCAGATCAGAACAAGATGTCAATTTATAAATGTCATACTCTTGTAACAGTTTATCAAAAGATGCAAATTTTGAATAGTTTTAACTTAAGTATTGAGTTGGTTTTTAACGAAATTTAGAAAAATTAAAAAGATATGTAAAAATTGATCATAAGAGTTGAACACATAAAACCAAAAAATTTAAAATAAGTATCAGTAAAACAAATATAATATTTATTATTTTGGTGAGACGTTATAAGAATTGATCTCTAAATGTCAAAACAAATTAATCTTAGGGGAGTCATGAACCTATGAAAAATGAGAGGATAGGGATGACAATGACTCTTTTCAGATGCACATGTCGAGCAAGATGGTTATGTAACCAACGACTTATTAAACATGCAAGAAATAGTTAAATATACAACATAACCTAAATGATGGTGCTAACGAACAAAAAAGCTAGACTAAGATAGGTAATAAGGTAAAGGAGAAAACTTGGACTGACCCGACTATTGATAAAGTTCTTAATTAAGATTCCTTTGGAAGAAAATCTTACCCGTACAATAACATTTTACAGAAAAATAATTAAGTGATAAAATGAAATCACAATTGTTTGCTTGTGAAAATTGATGTATTAAAAGTATGTTTTTCTTATAGAGGGAACAACTAAGACTTTAAAGAGATGAAAATTTTGAAAAATAAGAGTACATGTATGTATTATCAAAAGGCTATTATTATTACTTATGGTAACATATTGGTTGCCTATGAGGGCTGAAGAGAGCATAATTCAAATAAATTGTTTGTGACGTGGTGTGTGGCATTAGAATTTGGAAACCATAGGTTTGAAAATATTGACAGTGATGGTGAAATTTTAGCAATGTTGAGTTGTGGTACCAAGTTTAAAGATTGTGGTGGAGTTCCATGATCATGACACACATTGACTTGATGACCAAAACAATTGTAAAGTTGACATTGAACACTACCTCTCTTTTGATTTTTGTAATAGCTTGCATTTAGAGTTGAATTTTGTGGACCAAAGTGTTACATGCTTTGTGGAATTTGTTGCCTTGGCCATGACGACTTATCTGCATAAGAAAAAAAACTGTTATGATGATCTATCCGCTTAATGTACTATTTGTGTCATGAATGTTATTAGAGTGAAAGTGATTGGTTTAAACAAATCAAGATGTGCCTTATAAGTTAAGAACAGTCCGTGTAGGGACTTACATATAAGGGATTGATATTAACTTTAAACGGAGATTAATACGACTAAATTTTGATATTTCACTTCGAGTCTTCTGAACAAGTTTGGTATTCTTGTGAGGAGATATTTTCACAAACTGAGTCTAGTTAATCAAGGGAGGTTGTCTATTGTAGATAGTGCGTAATTATTTGATTTTCCTTACAGAGAGTTTAAAGTTGCATTTATAGATGTGTGGCACGAGTATTAGTATGTACTGCATATAATTGAGCCAAGAAAGACTATATGACTGTTGAAGAGTTTAAATTAGAGAGTTATATAACGATATTATCAACAATAAAATTAAGAATCCATTCAAATGCTAGTTTCGAGTAAACCATATTTCATATGCTGGATTTGATAAAATTTTGGTGACATCATTCTCACTAATTTCAATGATAATGCATGGAGAGTATGGTTTGATTTCATTCACAATTCATAGGAGTTGATTGACCCTAAGAAAGGAGAGAAGACATGTTTTCTATATAATATACTTGTCTCCAATCAATTTGAAACTAAGTGTAAAACATATGATTAATTTAAGTGAGTTTCCTATAAGAGGAATAAAAGACACGGTGAAATAGTATTCTTGACGAAGTTTGTTTGTTTAGTAATATTTGAAATTGAGTTACTTGGTATTTGATTACTAGTAGTTGCATTTAAGAAAGATAGGGTAGTAGATGAATTTAATTAACTTAATATTTATACTTTTACAAGAGTTAACTTTAATACTATGTAAAATAATAAACTAATAAAATAAAACTGTGTGATAATTATTAATAAATATTTTATATTTTATTGATAAAATTTATATATACTTTAGTGATATATTAGTTATATAGTGTGGTATTTTTTTATAATATAAGTTAAAGTTATATTATTAATGTATAATATAATTATGATTTTTTTAAAAAGGAAATTAATTTTAATTGATGAGTAATTAGTGAAAAAAATTTTATTGATAGAAATTGACTGATTGATAGAGATATTGTTAATAATAGAGATTGATCAATTAGTGAATAAATTATACTTTGATAATAGGTAAGTAATTGGTGAAAAAATTGTAAAAGGTGGAATAATTAATAAAAAAAATTATAACGACAAAAATTAAATAATTAAAGAAAAGATCAATCGTTTTAGTTGACAACAGCAACTTTAAATTCGGTAAAACAGAATTGTGAGGATATACGTGCACCACCAAAGAGGAACAAAACTGCAAACTTGAACCATGTCGGCGCCGATTACAACAATATATTGGCGGGGCTTCGTAGGAGCCATGAATGTCCTTATTCAAAATTGTTGTGGGTTTGGGAACGCACAAATAGCCAACAGGCTGAAAACTCTCCCAGAGTTTCAAGTTCCCACTCTAGTTTTCTTAATGGAAACTAGATTAAAAGTGCAAGAGATGGAAGAGCTGAAGCAGTAGTTGAGATATATGCATGGTTAATTTTTTGACTGTAATGGGATGGGACGAGACAAAGGAGGGGGGCTTGGGATCACTATGGAAAGATTTCATTTCAGTAAGCTTATAGACAGTATCAGATCATCATAGTGATACTCTTATTACTAATGGACGTTGGACAACTCAATGGAGATTCACAGGTTTACATGGAAGGCCGGATGATGATAACAAGTAACTTACATGGGAGCTTCTTCGTCTTCTCATATAACAGGCACAAAAGCCTTGGCTTTGTGCGGGACATTTTAATGAGGTTATATTTTCTTTTGAAAAAAAGGGCGGCTGGCCTAGGCCAGTTGAATTCATGAACAGGTTCCAAAACATCATTAATGAATATAATTTTTCTGACATTTGGTTTCATGGTTTTGAAAATGGAAGAGACTGAACTGAATATTCAAGAGCAGTTAGATAAGGCCTTTGCATCACTGGACTTTATGTCAGGATAAATCACTTGTCACGCTCTGGCTTAGACCGCAATCCTCTCGACATTAGATTTGAGTCATCCGCTGACATTGGCCTAAAGAAGAGGAAGTTTTTTTGATTTGAAAGTATGGGGTTAAGAGAGTCTTCTTGTGAACCAACGGTTGTCGTATCTTGGAACAAGGGTCGCTGTGCATTCTCCTCATCCGCATTGCCGAGCATAGTGCAACAATGTTGCAAGGACCTGGCTGATTGGGAATGGCACACCTTTGGCCAAGTTAATGTCAGTTTACAGAAGCTATAGGCAAGGCAAGAGGAGCTTGAGATTCTTCCGCCCTCTCCTATTAACATCTAGGCTCTTAAGGAGCTCCAAATTGAATGGATGAGTTGCTGAGAAGGGAAAAGTTTACGTGGGCGCAAAGATCATGGTCACTTAGTTATGAGAGGGTGATAAAAGACCACCTTCTTTTATGCTAAGACAACCCAACGATGGCAAAGGAATTCCATTGAGAGACTCATTAACGATACTGATCATGTGTTTCAAACAAACTTTGAGATTGCTCAAGCCTTTATGTCCTACTATAAGTAGTTATTTGAGACTTAAGGCAACTCCTACATGCAGCCAGTTCTGGATATTGTACACGTTTGAGTGACTAGTTAAATGAATACAGGGTTGCTTCAGCCTTTCATAAGTGAGGAGATTTTCCTAGCTTTGGTACAAAAGCATCTAAATAAAGCCCCTAGACCTGGTGGTATGCACGCTCTATTTTATCAAACATTATGGCATATTGTTGAGGAAGATATGGTAGGAACAACTTTGGATATTCTGAACCATAAAGGAGACTCGCGATCACTCAATCAGGCGCATATCTGTCTTATTCCAAAAATAGCTTCATTGGGCAAGTGAGAAGACTTTCAGTCCATCAGCCTTTGCAGTGTGATTTTCAAAATCATATCTAAAACCATTGCAAATAGGTTCAAGCTGGTTATATCGCAGGTTATTTCGGAGGCTCAAAGCACCTTTGTATCGCAGCGTCTAATAACTGATAATGCATTAATAACTTTTGAGACGTTTCATCATATGAAGCATAAGTACAAGAGAAAAGGGCTATATGGCACTAACGTTTCATATGAGCAAGGCTTATGATCAAGTGAAGTGGGTCTTTTTGGAAAATATAATGCTCGAGATGGGTTTTTGCTGCATGCTGGATGTACCTGATTATACAGTGTTTGACATCTGTCTCTTATTCTATTATGGAAAACTCAGTCCCTACAGACTCTTCTTTTCTTCCATTCAGAGGGCTCCGACGAGGGGACCCCTGTCGCCATATCTACTTCTAATTTGTGGAGGGTTTGTCTTCCTTGATGCCCAATGCTGCCAACACAAGAAGGATTCATGTAGTAAGCGTGTCTAAATGAGCTCCTGCGATAACTCACCTCTTCTTTGTTCGATGATCGCTGAATGTTCACGGAAGCCTCAGTACCGGAATGATGACAGCTTCAGTTTATGGTCAGTTAGTATGAACAAGCTTCAAACTTACACTCAACTTAATGTGAAGAAAGCCGAACTGTCTTTCAGCCGTGATGTGCGTGAAGATGTGAAAATTACAACTCAGAATCGTCTTCGGCTGACGGCAATAAAGACCCAACAGAAATACATGGGTCTTCCAATGCACGGAGTTTTCTCCAAAAAGATGGCTTCAGCGTGATTTTTAACACAGTGTGGCATAAGCTGAGCGTGTGGAAGGCAGAAAAGCTATCTCGAGTTGGTAAGGAAATCTTGATTATGGCAGTAGTACATGCAATTCCTTCTCATATCACGAGTTGCTTTCAGATGCCCAAAACATTATGAAATGAACTTGCTTTATTGGTTAATCAGTTCTGGTAGGGAAGCTCTGATACGCAACAGAAGGTTCACTGGACATCGTGAGGAAAGATGACATTGTCTAAGGCGACTGGAGGCATTGGCTTTCGGGACTTTTATGACTTCAATCAGACTATATTGAGCAAACAAGCATGGAGACTTTTATCTAACGAGACTTGCTATCCAAAAATTTTGAGGCTCGCTACTGTCCTTGGAACTCATTCATGGAAGCTAGTCTTGGTTATAATCCTAGCTATAACTGGAGAAGTATTATGGAATCTCATTCTTGGCTGCATACAGGTCTCCGGTGTTTCATTGGCAACGGAAGGGAGGTTAACATTTGGAGGGATCCTTGGTTGCCTGCTCAAAATGGCTTTAGAGTACTTTCTCAGCAAGTTCAATTTCAGTTTGACTTGGTGGCTTCATTAATTAACCACGACACTAGATGGTGGCATGAAGATCTAGTGAGCCAACATTTATGCCCCCCGAGAGCTCTCGAATCCTCGCTCTCCCTCTCAATCTGCAAGGTCCGGAAGATAAGCTAATATGACGTTATTATCGCAGTAGGAACTACACTGTTCAGAGTGATTATCACCTTGCCCGATCTAGATCTTTCTCAGCTTCAACCGAATCCTCCTCCTCTTCGAGTGTTACTAATTTGAAGAAGCTGTGGCAGTTAGATATTCCGAACATGGTCAAGCACTTTATGTGGAGAGTGTGTAAGGGTTACTTCCCAACTGGTGCTACTTTGACGGGCTGAGGTATGACAATAGATTGAGGTCGTGTCAGGTGCGGAGGGGATTCTGAGACAATTTCCCACACACTGTTCACTCGTCCTTGGGCTGAGGGTGTCTGGTTTTTAAGTCCACTTGGGGTGTGGGTTAGAGAGGTGGTCAGAGGAGAGTTACTCGATTGGTATGAGTCCCTGTTGGAAAATTGTGAACAAGAAGCGGTGGAGATGTTAAGCATGATGTCTTGGGCTTTATGACGAGCAAGGAACCAATTGGTAATGGAAGAGAAAGAGAGTACCCCTCCCCCCATGTGGTTCTCCACATGGCACTTACTCTATATGGTCATTTCAAGCGTGAACTGGTGGCATCTCCTTCCAACCGATCGAGTCCAGCACAAGTTCATTGGCTAGCTCCTGAGATAGGCACGATTAAAGTCAATATGGATGCGGGAGGCATTGGGATGATTGTTTGCGACCGTAGTGGGGCGCCGATACTCACATTATTGAAAGGTGTTGCGGGTAGCTTGCTTCTCTACTGAGTCATTGGGCTTTTGGCGATCAGGGTAGCTCTGCAAAAAGCAGATGAACTCTCCTTCTCTTGTATTAGCGTGAAGTCTGATAGCCTTGTAGTAATTTGAGCCATACGATCGTTCCATCAAGAGAACTCCATGAACGGACAGTTAGCGGAGGATGTGCGTTTCTCGTCATCTAAGTTCCATAATTTTGACGTTCGACATGTCGATAGGCAATTTAATGCCATTGTTCATACTCTAAGGGAGCTAGCTTTATCTTCGGTGGGCAAGGTTACAGGATATGAAACCCATTCCAGTGAAGTTTATTCTTTTATTCAGTATAATGTAAGCAAACTTTTAGTATAAATAAAATTTCCATCTTTTCCTTTAAAAAAGATTAAAAAAATAAAAATAATAAAAAGAAAGGAATGCAACCAATAAAGAATGTCCTAAGCTTTCCCCTATTGACAGATTATACTCAAGATTTTCTTAAGTTCCCTAACAAGTAATAAGAAAGAGTTCTTTTCACGTGACATGGACCCAAAAAAAAGGGAACATAGACATCTTGCCCTTGTTATTTAACCAAAATTGATGCCAAAAATTTCAAAAAAATATGATTTAAGGACTTAATACACACAAAAAATTAAATAATATTCAGTAAAACTAAATCAAACTTTAATAACAAAAACTCTAAATTCAATATTCAAAAAAATATGAACTTAGTATATTAAAAAAAAAAGAATTAAAAATAATAAGTTAAGTTGAATACAATAAGAAGAGTTAGTTCTTGATAAATTATTTAGTTCGCAAAAAAATTAAAGGAGAAAACATTCACTTTTTATTTCTCTAAAAAATTGTCTGATTTCTAAAATTTACCTTGGAGGTGTTTATTTATAAGTTGAGATATCAATTTTAAAAATGTATAAATTCCTATTTAAAACAAATTCTTATATAGAAAACTTTCACTTTTATAACAATCACTTATTTAAAAAAAAACTCTTATTTATAAGTAAATATTATTACTTAATCTTGGTGAATTAAGTATTTCAATTATATTAATAAAGTCTTAACTTTCTTTCAAATTTGAATTTGCATAATTTGTAATTTGGTTGACTTAAATGTTCTCAATCAGCCCATTTAGTGTTTTTTTTTTATATCTTTTTGACTCTATCTCTTGTTATTGTACCTTCTGAAATGTACAATAGACATTTTACTTTATTTAAAACCTTACATGCATCATCTTTAAACTTCTTATCATTCTCTCTCTCTTTGAAAGGATTTTTCTTAAATCATTTCCTACATCAAAAGGGGAAATATTAGAAACATTAAAGATTGCACTTACATTATACTTATAGGGAAAGTTCAACTTATAGGTATTGTCATTAATTTGTATTACAACTTGAAATGGACCATCTCCTTTAAGTTGTACCTTTGAATGTCTTTGAGTTAGGAACCATTCTTTGCGCATATGCACCCAAACCCAATCATCAGGTTCAAACACCACCTTTTTTCGCCTTTTGTTAACATAAGATACATATTGCTCAGTTTGTTTTATAATATGTCGTCATACATTCTTATGCAATTTCTTCACAATGTCAGCCTTGCGTTCACCATCTAAAGTAGCATACTCATCGACAGGTATAGACATTAAATCCAAACAAGTCAAAAGATTAAAACCATGTATAATTTCAAATAGAAAATAACTAATAGCAAAATGAACACTTTTATTATATAAAAACTTGACATACAGTAAACAATCTTTTTATATTTTCAAATTCATTCAAATAATAACACATAAAAGAGTAGAAAGAATTCGATTAATCACCTCAGTTTGCCCATTAATTTGTGGATGATAAGTAGTTGAAAACAATAACTTAAGACCTAACTTATCTCATAAAGTCTTTCAAAAGTAGCTTAAAAACTTTGTATCTCAATCTGAAACAATGCTTTGCGGCATGTCATGCAAATGCATTCTTTGAAGAATAATTTAGCCATGTTACTTGCATCATCAGTTTTATGGTATAGGATAAAATGTGTCATCTTTAAAAGTCTATCAACAACAACAAATATAAAATCCATACCCCTTTTTGATTGCGGAAATCTTAGTACAAAGTTCATAGATAAATCAACCTAGGGATGACTAGGTATAGGTAAAAAGGTATACAAATCATAAGGTAAAACTCTAAATTTAGCCTATTTGCATATTGTACATTTCTCATATACTCTACCAACATCTTGTTTTATATGTGGCCAAAAGAAATGTTCAATTAAGGCATCTAGGGTTTTTCTAACTTCAAAATGACCCATTAGACCACTCATATAAGTTTCTTTTACAACCAACTCCTTTAAAGAACTCATAGGTATGCATAAACGATTTTCTCTAAATAAGAAACTCTCATGCCTATAAAATTTCTCAAAGGCTGACTTCTTACATGCTCTATATATATTAGCAAAGTCAGGATCTTCCACATGTGAGATAATATTTTCGATATTTTCAAATCCTAATAATTTTGTAGTAAGTGTACAGATAAGGGCATACATGTGAGATAATGCATTAACTACTACATTTTCCTTACCTTATTTATATTTGATTATGTAAGAAAAGGTCTCAATGAATTCAATCTATTTGGCATATCTTTTGTTCAACTTTTGTTGTCCTTTCAAGTGTTTCGAGGATTCATGGTCAGTATGGATAGTAAACTCCTTAGCCCGAAGTAATGTTGTCATATCTCCAAAACCTGTACCAATGCATACATCTTTTTATCATAAGTAAGATAATTAAGACTGACTTTATTTACCTTTTCACTAAAATAGGAAATTAGGTGTCTTTCTTACATTAAAATAGCTCCAATATCAATACTAATACCTAAAGTATCACACTTAATTTCAATTGTTTTTTGCAAAGTTTGGTAAGACAAGTAAGGGTGCATAACTTAATTTGTCCTTAATACAATTAAAAGTCTTGCTTGTTTTGATCACTACCTCACTTAAAACACATGTTCTTTTTAATAACGTCAGTTAGTGGTGCAGTAATGGTGCTAAAGTCCCTAACAAAGTATCTATAGAAATTAATTAGACCATGAAAACTATACATATCACTAATTAACTTAAATGTAGGCCAAACACGGATTGCCCTAACTTTTTTCTCGTTAACCTTAATACCTTTAGCACTCACAACATGACCAAGAAATGTGATCGAATTAGTACAAAAGAAACATTTCTTGAAGTTAACATACAATTTCTCAAAACATAAAATAATTAAAATAAAATGTAAATGATCAAGACGCTCTTCTAAACTTTTGTTATAGACCAAAATATCATTAAAATACACAATTACAAATTTACCAATGAATGGATATAAAACATGATTCATTAATTGCATAAGAGTCCTTGGTGTATTAGTGAGACCAAATGATATAACAAGTCATTCATACAAACCATACTTAGTTTTGAAAGTTGTTTTCCACTTATCTCCCTTTCTTATCCTAATCTGGTGATATCTATTTTTCAAATCAATTTTAGAAAAGACATATGAACTATGCAATTCATCCAACATGTCATCTAACCTAAGTATGGGGTAACAATATTTTACAGTAATTTTGTTGATCACTCGATAATCAACACATATCCTCCAAGTCCTATCTTTCTTGGGTATAAGTAAGACAGGAATCATACAGGGACTCATACTTTCCCTTATATAACTTGTCGTCATAAATTCCTTAACTTGACTTTGAAGCTCCTTTGTCTCTGCAGGCTTACTCCTATATACTAACTTGTTTGGGATAGATGCATTAGGGATAAAATCAATTTGATACTTAATTCCTCTTTTAGATGACAATCCACTTAAGACATCATTAGGGAATACATCTTCAAATTCCTGTAAAAGAGAAGTAACAACATTAAACAAAGACGAACCAAATTTGTTAGTGTTAAAATAAGCCTTTTTGTATAAAATTTTGATCATGGGTTGTTGGGTATAAAATGTTTTTTTGACATCATTTTCCTTTACATAGAAACTTTCTATTTTTTTCTCTCACTCTTGTGTCCTTATGTTTTCTTCTCTCTTTTTTGCCTACTCTTATTTTTAATCTTTAATTGATTCTCATAAACTTATTGAGGTGATAATGGTACAATAATAATGAGTTTTTCATTCATTATAAAGAAATATCAATTCTTAAACTCATCATGTATAACTCGTCTGTCAAACTATCATAACCTTCCTAATAAAATATGACCTACATGCATGGGTATAATAATACATAAAACTTCATCATGGTACCTTCTGATAGAAAATGACATGAGCACTTGCTTATTTACCTTAACTTTACCACTCTCATTCAACCATTAAAACTTATATGGCATAGGATGCTTCATAATTGGTAAATTCAGCTTTTCAACCATAATTATGCTAGCTACATTAGTGTAACTCCCACTATTAATAATCATACTACATACCTTATCTTTGATAAGGCATCTTGTATAAAAGATATTATCTCGTTATACCTCATTTTCTTCCTTTACTTAAATATTTAATACTCGCCTTGTGACAAGAGATATTCCATTAATCAAATACTCCTCTCTACCATTGTCACCCTCTGATGATGACACAAAATCATCATCTGATTCACTTACAGTTTCAATATCATTGTTACCTCTCAAGATCATTACACACTTATTTAGACATTGAGATGCAATGTAACCCCTTCCTAAACACTTAAAACATTTAACATCTCTATTTTTACTTAGTTGGGAATCATAATTAATTGTCTCCTTGCTAAAACCCATATTCTTGCTCTTGGATAGCTCAGCTTTGGACTTGTAATCAACCTTCCCATCCTTTTCATGCCAATTCGGCTTCTAAAATGAGGTAGAACCCGAATTTTGCCCAAACCGTATGAAACCCTTTCATTTAAACTGTTTTTTAACTTTTATTACCATATGTACCAAGTCTTCTAATTCTACGTAGTGTTGCAATTTAACTATGTTAGTTATTTCTCTATTTAGCCCTTGCAGAAATTAAGTCATGGTTGTCTCTTTATTTTCTTCTACATTTGCCTTAATTATGACAATCTCCACTTCTTTATGGTACTCCTCTATACTTTTAATGCCTTAAGTAAGCCTTTGTAGTTTTTGGTATAAATCCTTGTAATAAAGATTAAGGACGAACCTCTTCCTCATGATAGCCTTCATCTTCTCCCATGTATCAATAGGTCTCTCACGATTCCTTCTTTTAGACAAAATAAATTAATCCTACCAAATAATAGCATAATCAGTAAATTCAATAACAATAAGTTTTACTTTTTTCTCCTCAAAATAATTGTGCTGGTAAAAAACCAATTCAACTTTCTTCTTTCATTCTAGGTACTTATCAGGATCATTCTTACCTTGGAACAAAAGAATTGTCATTTTAATACTGCCTAAATCACGGTTATAGGTGTCTTGCCTCCTAAAATTTCTTTGATCCCTTTTATTGGTGGTAGTTCTTACCATAATAGTTTGATCATCAAATTCATCATCTTTTACATCATCTTCATAGTTATAGGCTCATATCAATTGCCTTTTTACATTAGAAACCTTATAATCCTCGTGTCTCCTTTGCAACTCTACTATTGTACTAGGTTACTCCTTCATTCTCTCCTTCATATCATTAAATCTGGTATTCATGTGCTCAAATTATTGTTGCATAATTTTGATTATAAAGAACACATTACTAACTCCCTCCTGAGCTACACCTTTGTCTATGGAAGTCATAGTATTACTTTTGCACGAAATGATTAGGATACCTTATAGAACACTCTTTCACGTGTTTCACTTAAAAGAAAAGGTGTCACACTCCCTTATATTTACACTTTTTGTGGCTTTTTCTTAATATGAACTTGCACTCTTATTTTTTACCTATTTCCCCTTTTAACTCTTTAAATAACTAAACAAACTAAATTAAAAGGACTGATTTTGAATAAAATAAGGTAAATGGTGTAGAATTGAACTAATTGGAGAATAAAGAGTCGAGAAAACGAAAAAGAATATCAAGGTAAACGAATTTAATGAACTAAACTCACAAAAATTAGGATAGGAGGTTAAACATAAAGGATAAATTTGGATGACATAATATGAAAATAAATGGAAATTTTGGAGTTGACTAAGAAAACTATATTATTATTGTGGCCAATATAACCAAACTATTTAACTTTTATCAATAACATGAATTTGATGCCTTTTTTATTTCTCTTTTTCTTTGTTCCTCTTTTTTTTTCCTTTTTTTATTTTTTCTTTCTTTGTTTATTTTTTCTTTTACTTAACACAAAATAATAGTATAATACTTAGAAATAACAATTAAAATTGAAATTAAAACATTTTTTATAATTATGATCTCTAACAAACAAGCAAAGTGAGAAGGGTTGCAAACGAATAGATTAACGCATTTGAATGGTAATGCACTTAATAGACAAACTAAACAGAAATAAATGAATCACAAGACAACAAATTGAAGAATTAGTTGATCCAACCTAATTTAGAGTCGGACTCTAATACCAATTGATACGAAAAATCCCAAAAAAGACGTGGTTTAAAGATCCAACACACATAAGAAATCAAAGAATGTATAGGAAAACTAAATCAATCTTTTATAACAAAAACCCCAGACCCAACATTCAAAAGAACATAAACCTAGGGTATTTAAGAAAAATATGGATGTCACACTCCAAAAAAGAAGGAAATTGAAAGTAATAAGTCAAATTGAATTCCACAAAAAGAGGTACTTCTTAATAAGTTTTTTAGTTTTCAAAAGATCCAAAGAAGAAAACACTTACTTTTAATTTCTCTCAAAAATTGTCTAATTTCCATAGTTTACAAAAAGGTATCTATTTATAAGTTGAGATAATAATCATAAAGAGGTATAAATTTATATTTAGGATAAATCCTTATTTAAGACAAATTCTTATATAAAAAACTTCTACTTTTATAAGAATTACTTATTTAGGAGAAATTTCTATTTAAGGGTGAATACTATTACTTAATCCTAACAAATTAAGTATTTCAATCATATTAATAAGATTTTGACTCTCTTTCAAATTTGAATTTGCACCATTTGTAATTTGGTTGACTTGAATGTCTTTAATCAACTCATTTAATACTTCTTTAATATTTTTGACTCTAACTTGTATTATTAGGTCTTTTGGAATGTACAATAAATCTTTTACATCTTTTGAATCCTTCCACACATAATCTCTACATTTCTTATAAAAAATATTACATGATCAGAAAATGAAAATAACAAGCTCACTTACCAGTTCCTTACGTCAAAACCAATATCATATATAGTTGAAAAGGAGTTTTGCAAATTTAAAATGTTAAAGAAATAAGGCATGAAATAAATTGTTTTCACAAAAATATTGGCTATTTATGAATAAATATAGCTTCTTTAAAGAGAAATGTCCACAAATTATAGCCCTTTCTTTCAATACCTTATCTAAATGACCAAACCAAAAGTTTGAAGGATAAAGTACTATATAGTATGTGTTAGTAGAACATTGATATTAGTATATGAAAATGTAATGCAAAAAATGCAAATGTAGTACAAACATTGAAAGGTAGGGGGCCATCAGTGCAAATGCAACATCCAATGAAAGAATTTCTACATGATAACTAAACAATATCCTAACAATTACAAAATTAACTAATAAAATAATAAGAATCACCTTAGAAACTTAAATATAGGTCAATTTCCAAATCAAAGTTAGCTTATAAACTCAATCTAAATCCAGATATGGATTTTTAATTATGTTAACAAGTAATAGAATTCACTATTTTTAAATCTATTTAAATTTTAAAGTCTACCACTTTTAAGTACACCTAATCGGACCTCCATCATAAAATATGAGTGTAACAATTTCTTTTTCTTTCTTTTTTTGGTTTTAATCTTGCTTATGTTCTTCCCTTGTATGCCCATGACATTCTTTGTATCATAAAAAAAAAAAATATATATATATATATATATATATATATATATTTCTTAAAAAATGTTTATTTGACTTTACATTATATTATTTATATATTTTACTAAAATTTTTATTTTCTATTTTCTACTTTGATTACGAGAAAAGTTACCCACACGGTATTTATTTTACTTCTACTGTTGTCGAAATCACCACGATATTGCTAGGGTCAATCGATAAATTTGCAACTGTGCCACCAATAGCAACCTAGTGTGGTCCAAGATTTTGTATGCAGAATGTGAAACAATAAAAAGAAAAAGAAAAAAATTGTAATTTTATTCTATCAACGTTGATTATTTTGACATATATATTGTTTGCCCCATTTTCATTTAACTAAGGTTAAGTTTATCCATTGCAGGAGTTTTAAATATTTGTTTAAAGAAATTAATAAGTTCATTAAATCGTAGGACAAAGTCAAACTCTAATTAATGTATTTTAGTTCTTAAAATATATGTTTCCTTAGTTTTTGAAGAGAGATTGTCTTATGGAATTTATATTTGAAACTCATTCTTTAAGAAATTTTTTATGGCAAATTCAACTAAAGTGGAAAAAAAAAAAAAACGTTATTGAAAACCTTTAAAAAGGGATGAAATGGGAATTATAAATTGCGAGAAATTTTAGCCATGAGAACATGAGCAAATTAACAGCATTATAGTGGTAAGAACTAACAATCGAACTTTTGGACCTTTTACATTTGACATATATATAATCTCTCCGAATCCCTACTCTCCTCGCTAAAATTTTGATTATTCCTTTAACATATACACCCCTTTAGGGTTCTACAGTTGGATAGAGGGAAAAAGCTTTCTCTCTATATGTCTACATTTTACCTCTGAACCTTCATTGTGATTTTGTTGGCGAATAACGATCACCAAAAACCAAAGCCAAATCCTATTCTCTAAAAAACCAGCATCCGCCACCCAAATTAAAGCAATGAAACTCAGGAAAACTAGAAAAACCAATTGAAGCTGGATTGTGAAATAAAAAATAAAAAATAAAAAGGGAAAAAGCTAGATTGTCTAAGTGAAACTTGCTTGTTGTCTCTAATTTGATCATCATAGTGAAACTCTTCTAATAACATGTACTTGTCTGCTGAATAAAAGAATTCAAAATTTCTTTTTTTTTTTTTTAAGAAAAAGAAACAAAAAATTGGAATAATCAGTCACAAATTGAGCCAAAAATTGGAATAGTCAGCAATGCTGCATTTGTGGGAACACTAATTGGAAGAAGCAGAAATATGGAAGATTGGTACAAGCATTATCTTTATTGGCGAGGGGAGGAGGGATTTCGGGCGGGATTTTTGGCGTTAGGCCTGGCGACTGTGGCAATCAAGTTTTGAGAATGCATTGAGGATTGAGAGTCGTTGGGATTTGTAATAAGAGAATAAATTTGTTATTAACTCTAATAAATTGAAAATTAATAGCAATTTTAATGGTTTATTAGAGAATGTTGCTGCATGAGCCTTTTTTTCTCCTAAAATTTAGGAGTAGATAATCAAGACTATTAATAAGAATAAATATTTTTTTCTTTAGTCAGGAAGACATATCGATTATAGGAAAAGATAAATATCTATTAATCTTAAATATTAAGAAAATTTATCAATTTAACATTTTTATTAAGAGGAATAACTTGCACCTGGGCATGTTAGACTCATGTTTTCTCCTCATCCCTTGCTAAAATCGATGAAGAGTCAATGACTAACATTTATCTATACGTTGTTGTCTTTCCCAAAATAGATTTTACGTATAGTAACGTGAATAAATTGTAATTCTGTTTATTAGAAATTTTTGCATTTTTTAACAGGATAGATTAGGAAAAAAAGATTAAAATTCCTTTTGGATGGTTGTTTGTTTCTCGAAATGGTAGGAAAACTAATAACAATCAAGGACTTAAATAAGAAATAATGTCTATAATGGAAATTAATTAAGGAAATCAGTGTTTTCCATTGTAAAATCAAATAATGAGAGTAACCATATAAACGAAGATGAATCTTTATTAATGATTTTTACAACTTACAATTAAGGAGAATGATAGCAAAAGTAATTTGAAAAAAAATTAAAAATTTTTGTTCATAATATTAAATAGTTAGTTTAGATTATGCGAGGCTTTCTCTAAATTGTCCTAATGTACTGTTAAATAGATAGATTGGCAATTGTGCCTCAATTCTTAAATACAAAAAGCTGATGATGATGTGCCAGTTAGTCGATCAGTTAGAAAACATTGGCTACAAACAGTACGCGAAGCTGAAACATGGGGTGGGATTAGTGCAGCAACGACTGGACGGACAGCCAATGAATAAGCTTAAACTAAGGATACCATGAGACCGTACATAGTGAAGCTCTAAGGAGTAGCCCTGCTCGGTCTTATACTGGGAACGTTCGAGGTGTTGACGAACACAGGCCTTATGCTTTTTTCTCTACGTGCGTCCCACTGCTCCCTGGCATTAAAATTGTTACTACTGAAGCTTATCGCATTGATACTAAAATCGTTTTTAGACTCAAATTTAAGTTCCAATCAAAGCTAATCAATTAAAAAAATAAAATAAAATTGTCATGTTGACTGGTACAGTGCGTATATAATATATATATATATATATATATAGAGTACATACAGAACTACAAGCGCGAAAGATAAGATTTGACGGCAAAGTAGGAGACGACGATTGGAGCGCCGCCTGATGATGACGAGGGTTTTGATTTGGTTTTCGTATTCGGCGTCTCCATGTCAGCTTCTTGCTTCATGCTGCTGCTGACTTCTAAATCATCAGAGACTACTTGGGAGGAGGACGAGGGTAGAAAACAACTGCAAATGACCTTCAAGAATGTCATTGTTTTGCGTAAAAGCATGCTGTCGAACAATTGTAAGCTCGTTTGATCAAAGAGGAATGAATATGTTGAATAAATTCAAAGTCACACGAACTGGCTGTCCATACTTATAATGCAGATGACAAAAGGAACCCTCGTCATGCTCAGCTTGTCGAGGAAGGAAGGTGGGAAGTTTCTCGGAGTTGCTCGCTGTCTGCTTTGACTGAAGGATCAAATTGGAAAGAGTAGGCGTTTTTACCGAGGGGTTTCAATTTCCACACGTTAATTCGAGAAATTAAAGCAACCATCGAAGGTAGAAAGTATACACATTAATTATTAGGGACCATTTTCCTTATGCTTAGTCCAAACAAAGTATTAAAGTCCACCACAAGTTGTTATTATTAAGTATATCCAATGAGACTGATTAATTTAATCAACCTACCGCAATTTGAATTAATTAAGGTCTTGTAGGCAAAAGTTCTTTGTTTGTGATAAATTTCCTTCCATAAGCTTTCCACGTAATAGTATAAACAATAACTTTTTGCTACTTTTTGTTTTTCAAAAAATACCAAATAATTTAAAAAATACAACTTGAATTCACCTCTTATTTATTTATTTATTTATTTTAAACTGACAAATACACAACTTTTATGACAAACAGCTAGCAAAAAGTTTACCTCACACAACTGTTTATGACAAAGACGTCAATGTGACAACATCTGCAATTTTCTTCCTTGCAATTTAACCAAAAGGGAAAAAAAAAAAAAAACAAAAAAAGGAGACTGACTTGTAAAGCCACCGAACAAAAGGAAGTTGTCGGCAATAGGAGAAACAAAATTTTCTTCTACCCTTTCTTGGCTGAGGTTTACTTGAAATATAAAATCTAGACTCACTTATAATCTGATTGGATCAGAGGCAAGTCTGCCTTATTAATTTATAGAGTGGGCTTTATGAGTTTTCTTAAGAAACATGTTTTTTTTTTTTTCCAACTATATATAATAATCTCTCTTGAATGATAATCATGGCAGTAGCTCAATAATTATGGAAGCAACTCAATAGTAATGATTTTTCAAGATGTGCTTTAACTATTATCAAATAGAGAAATATGAGGAATGCAACGTCAAGATAATGCAGGAGAAGATATGTTCGTCTCTCAACATGCTTCAACCTCTCAGATTTCCGTCGTGTTTAAGGGAATAAAACTAGGATATCTCTATTGAATGACAGTTATGGCAGCACTCAATAGTCTTGTAAACAATTCTATAGTTACGTCAATTATAACGGCGAGTCATATCAGGATCATCGAATCAATATTTTCTCCTATAGTTCAGGAATTGAGCTGAAATATAAGGAAACTACAGAGAAGTTTGCTGAGTGACAAATAGCAGTCACAGAAATATATATATTATTAGAATTGAAATCGCACATTGCGCATATTTTAAAGTTTTGTTGATAAGTTCTGACATGATTTTAGAATGATACAAGTATGCACAAACTCTAATTAATGTGTTTAGTCCACTGGTTGGTAACTTGGCCGGTCATATTTTATTTTCAAATAGGGTTCATGTACATGTCATGGTACCCAAAAATATAATCAACGACGAAAGAATGACTTGCAAAGCCAAAAAAGGAACAAGAGGAAAGAAAGAGGCTATGGTTTTCTTAGAAATCAAAGTTGAAAATTATCAAAAATAAGCTTCTGGCATAAGATGTGGATCAAATGGGAGAGTTTGGAAACATGACGTCCCTAGCGAGAAGACTAGAGATTGGATATTAATGGGGCATAAAACTATAGGTAAATAAATTTTATCATTGACTGTCAAATAGGAAAGTGAGGGAATGGCAGACAGCTTCGGATTGGTGAGTATATATATATATATACACACACACATACACACACCAAAAGAAAGTGGTCCAAACAAACATTATTCTTCTGCTTTTTATTTGTTTATTTCCTTTAACTAATATATGTAAGTAATAGTACTTGTTAGTCTAAAACATCATAGAGAAAATAATCTCTAATTTTGTTAAGAAACGTTGATGAATTAACTTCTTATCTCAAATCATTTTAGTTTACAAATTGTGAGTCAACCTAAGAATTTTTATGTTGCTTTTCTTTCTAACATTTCGCAACATATCTTATTGATTGGGCCTATATCATTCATTACATTGCAACATAAATTTTATATATTGTAGACACATGAGATATTATTCGATAAATGATAAAAGTCATGGACAAGTTGATGCATGGAGGGTTTTTATGGATTCATAAAACATTCACCAAGGGCCAATAATACGTTTAAGAGTTAAAAAAATGAAAGAAATATTAAATGAGTTGATTAAGAATATTTAGGGCAACCAAATAACAAATAACATGAATTCAAATTTGAAAAAAAAAACCAAAATTTTATTAATGTGATTAGAGTATTTAATGAATTAGAGTTAAGTAATATAATTTACTTCTAAGTAGAAATTTGTTATAAATTAAAAGTTTTTTATAAAGTAGATGTTTGTTATAAAATAGAAATTTATAATAAAATAAAAGTATTTCAATATTTTAGAAGTATAACATTATTTTTACTTTTAGAGTTAGAATTATTATTTTATCGTATAAATAAGTTTGATTTTATTATTAAAAAACATAAAACATCAGTTAAAAAAAAAAGTAAGAATTTTTTCTTTTTGTTCTTCATTAAATTTTATGGACTTATCAATATTATTATTTTGTGATATATCAACCCAATTTATTATTTTCAAATCCCTTCTTTCTAGAGCATAACGTTTATATCTTTTTTTATATCTCAGGTTCGTATTTTTTTGAACATTGAGTTATAGTTTTACTTTTATTAAACCTAATTTAACTTTTTTGGGATTTTGAATTCTTAGTTTACTTATAGGTTTTATTGTGCTCTTTGAAGTTCACATTAATTGTTATTAGAGTTTTATAACTTAAATCAAGTTTGTTTATTTAAATTTGAGTTTTTCTCTTATTTTTCTTCTTAGTTGCCCTTTATAACTGTTTGTTCTTTGAGTCCACAAACCCTAGTTTATCTTTCCTTGTCTTTAAATTTGTACATAAAAGAAAAAAAAAACAAAGAAAGAAAGAAAAAAAAAGTGACAAAAAAATGAAAAAAAAATCACTTTAAACACAATAATGATTTGGTCTTCTAACTCAACTTTACTTCCAAGATCTATTATCTTATTCTATCATCTAAGTACTTGTTTCCTTTGAATCTACTTTTTCAAATTTATTTTCCTTGATGTCCCTTTTTCATTTTCTAATTTCTTATTTTCCGTTAAGTTAATTTTATCCTATTTATTTTATTTTGTAAGTTAGTTCCTATTTATTTTATTTTGTAAGTTAGTTCACTTAAGATTAATCTTATTGATTTAACTTGTTTAGAGTGATAAAAGGTAAGAGTGTAAGCTCATTATAAGAAATGTCACTAAAGTGAAGCAAACACGTGGGTTGAATAACAATAATTGAGAGAAACATGTGAGGGAGTATGCGTGAGGTTATATCTAACATTTTTGGTGTAGGTTAGCAACTTGATTTTGAAAGATAAGGGAATGAGTGAAAAAGGCAAAAAGGATGATTCGTTTATACTCCAATTTATACAACAATAGTTTAAGTGTATAAATGTTGTGTTTGGTAAAATGAGAGATCAAATATAGAGGCAAGATACTATTGTAACTGATTTGCAAAGAGGATAGACACAAGAATCTCTTAATACATGAAGGCAAGAGAAGCATAATCATCATAATGATTATAATGATGATGGGGATGATGATGTTGATTTTGATGATTTAACTACTTTGGTCTGAATCGTTAATAATGAAAGTGTTTGGAGAGATTTTAGGAGGTGAGACACATACAACTGTAATTTGTATAGTATTAAAATGAAAATTCCTCTATTCTAAGAAAAAAACAATCCTAAAACCTACCTAAAATGGGAGAAGAAGGACGAGTTGATCTTTCACTACCACAATTACTCCAAAGAGAAAAAGGTAAAATTAGCTACTATTGAGTTTATTAAATATACTATTATTTAATGAGATCAACTTATTTTGATTAAGAGAAGGAATTGTGAGAGACCTATTGATATATAAGAAGAGAAGAAAGCTAAAATGAGGTGGAGTTTCATCCATAATCATTATTATAAATATTTGTACTAAAGCTTACATGAGCTTATTAAAGGCACTAAGAGTATAAAAGATTACCACAAGGAGATGAAAATTTTCATGATTTGGGCTAATATGGAGGAGAATAAAGAAACAACCATGTCTTAATTCTTGTAAGGATTGAATAGAGATATCGTTAATGTAGTTGAATTATATTACTATGTGGGGTCAAAAGATATGGTGCACATAGCAATGAAAGATGAAAAGTAACTCAAATGGAAGGGTTCTACACAATTTGGACAAAATTTGGATTCTATTTCATCCTAGATGCCTAATTGGAGTAAAAGAGAGAAAAAGGTTGATTAACCCAAGGCTAAATCTTATAAAATAAAGAAGTGAGTTCTAACTAAGAAATAGATAATTCTAATTCTTAACTTAGTAAAAATAGAGGTATTAAATATTTTAAGTGTTGGAAGGGGGCATATTACATCTCAGTGTCCAAATAAGCGTATAATGGTGTTGTAAGGGTAATGGTGATATTGAGGCTAAAAATCAATCTAATAATGACTTCATGCCACCATTGGAAGATGTAAGTGATGGAAAGGAATATCTAGTTAAAAGAAATATGTTGGTGGTTAAACAAGCATTAAGTGCACAAGTTAAGGAAACTAACAAAGTGCAAAGAGATAACATCTTCCATACACTATGTCACATCAAAAGTAACGTATGTAACATGATCATTGATGGGGGTAACTATACAAATGTAGTTATCGTTAATTTGGTTGAAAAGGTTAATTTACCTACCATGAAGCACCTTAAATTATATAAGTTTTAATGGTTGATAAATGTAGGGAAGTTAAGGTAAATAAGTAAGTGTTAGTATCATTTACTATTAAAAGATATACTAATAAGGTCTTACGTGATGTAGTATCCATACATGCTAGGCATATTTTGTTAAGAAGACCATGGTAATATGATCAACAAGTAATGTATGATGGACTTAAGAATAGGTACTCTTTTGTAATAGATAATAAATCTATTACTTTTATACCTTTGATAGTTTAACAAGTTTATGAAGATTAATTAAGAATTAAAAAAGAGAGTGAGAGAAAAACAAGAATTGAGGTCAAGAGGAGAAAACAAGAAACAAAAAGGAGTGAAAAGAGATGAGACTAAGAGAAAATAAGGAAAAGGGGAAAAAATTTTTTTAAGAGTTTGTATGCAAGAGAGAGTGATGTTAAGAGAGCTTTTTATTCAAAACAACTTATGACTGTACTTTTGTACAAAGAGGTTTGTTTTAGTACAAATGAACTTAAACCCTCTTTACTTAGTATTGGTGTTTCTCTTTTATAGGAATTTAATGATGTTTTTCTATAAAAACTAAGTGGTTTGCCACCATTAAGGGGAATAAAATATTAGACTAAATTCATTCCCAATGCAACAATTCCAAATTAACTAGCTTATAAAACTAATCTTAAAAAGACAAAGAAACTTCCAAAGTAAGTTAAGAAGTTTATGGTAAAGGACTATATGAGGGAGAGTATAAGTTTATGTATAATTCTAGTATTGCTTATGCCTAAGAAAGATAAGACATGTAAAATGTGTGTTGATGTCGAGTGGTCAACAAAATCATTATAAATTATCATCATACCATACCTAAATTAGATGACATGTTAGATGAATTGCATGGTTTATATGTCTTTTCTAAAATTGATTTGAAGAGTGGATACCACTAATTAGAATCAAAGAAAGAGATGAATGGAAAACAATTTTCAAAACTAAATATAGGTTGTATGATTGGCTTTTCATGCCATTTGGTCTCACTAATGCACCAAATACTTTTATGTGATTGATGAATCATGTTTTGTGTGCATTTATTGGTAAATTTGTAATTGTATATTTTATAGTAATTTGGTTTATAGTAAAAACTTAATTAAGTATCTTAATCATTTATAGTCTTATAAATTATATGTTAATTCTAAGAGATGTTCCTTTTTACACTAATTAGGTAATATTTCTTGACTATATTATGAATGCTAGGGGTATTAAGGTTGACGAGGAAAAGGTTAAGGCAATTTGTGACTAACTTATACCTAAACCAATTAGTAGTGTACATAGTTTTCATAATCTAACTAGTTTTAATAGATACTTTGTTAGAAATTTTAACACCATTATTGCACCATTGATTGAAGTTGTTAAAAAGAACATGAATTTTAAGTAAGGTAATGATCAAGACAAGATTTTTAATTTGATTAAGAAAAAATTAAGTTATGCACCCTTACTTGTCTTATCTAACTTTACTAAAACTTTTGAATTAAGTATGATACTTTAGGTATTAGTATTAGAGCTATTTTAATGTAAGAAAGGTAACCAATTGCTTACTTTAGTGAAAAACTAAGTCGGGTAGCCCTTAATTGTCCTATTTGTTGTAAGGAGATGTATGGATTGATACAGATTTTGAAGATATGGCAGCATTACTTTTGGCCTAAGGTGTTTGTTATCCATAGTGACCATAAATCATTAAAAACCCTTGAGGGCACAAAATAAGTTGAACAAAAGATATGTCAAGTAGGTTAAATTCATTGAGACCTTTCTCTACATCATTAAATATAAACAAAGTAATAAGAATGTGGCGGTTGATGCATTATTTCAAAGGTATGCCCTTATTTCTATTTTAAATGTAAAATTATTGAAATTTGAGTACCTTAAAGACTTATATGCTAATGATCTTGATTTTGCTAATATTTATAAAACTTATAAGAAAACAACTTTTGGAAAATTCTATAAGTATGAGAGTTATTTGTTTAGAGAGAACAGATTATGTGTGCTTATAAGTTCCTTGTGATAACTACTTATACATAAGGCTTATAAGGGTGGTCTAATGGGTCATTTTCAAGTTAAGAAAACCATAGATGTCTTAGTTGAGCTTTTCTTTTGGTCACACATGAAATGAGATATTAAGAGGGTATGTGGGAAGTGTATCACATGTAAGCAAGCCAAATTTATAATTGTACCTTATGACTTATATACCCTTTACCTATATTTACCAAACCTTAAATTGATTTATCTATAGGTTTTGTGTTATGGTTGTTACAACCAAAAAAGAGTAAAGCTTCTAAATTTGTTGTTATTGATAGATTTCCAAAGATGACACACTTTATCTTATGTCTAAAACTGATGATGCAAACAATATGATAGAATTGCTCTTTAGCTCTTTAAGAGGTAATACACTTGCATGACATGTCTCAAAGCATTATTTTGGACCAAGATACAAAGTTCTTAAGCTACTTTTAAAAGACTTTATAAGGTAAGTTAAGTACTAAACTATTGTTTTCAACTACTTGCCATAAATATACAAATGAATAAACTAAGGTAGTTAATCAAACGTTTTCTACTTTGCTGCATGATATTATTCATATGAATTTGAAAACGTGGAAAGATTGTTTATTGCATGTGGAGTTTGCATATAATAAGAGTATTCATTCCACTATTAGTTCCTCTCTATTTGAAATTATGTATGATTTTAATTGTTTAACTCCTTTGGATTTGATATTTTTACTTATTAATGAGTAGGATAGCTTAAATGGTGAACGTAAGGATAAAATGGTGAAGAAGTTGCATGAGAATGTATGACAACAAATTGCAAAACGAATTGAGCAATATGCATCTCATGCCAAGAAAGGGTAAAAAAAGGCAATGTTGAAATCTAGTGATTGGGTTTGGGTGCATATACGCAAAGAAAGGTTCTTGGTTTAAAGGCATTTAAAGTTGTAACTTAAAGGAGATGGTTCATTTTAAGTAGTGGTAAGGATTAATAACAATACCTTTAAATTGGATCTTCCTAATGAGTATAATATGAGTGTAACATTTAATATTACTGTTCTCTTTTTGGTATAGGTGATAATTTGAAGATGAATCCTTTTGAGGAGAGGAGAAATAATGAGATCCATAGAGGAGATGATGCATAAAGAGCTTCTAAAGGTCTATTAAGTATTCATAAAAGGCCAATGACATGTTCAAGGGCTAAAAAGATGAAAAAAGTATTGAATAGGTTGATTAAGGATATTTAGGTTAACCAAGTGATAAGATTGAAGTGCTTAATGAGTTAGGGTCAAGTAATAAAATCTACACTTAAGTAGTAATTTGTTATAAAATAGAAATTTGTTATAAAATAAGAATTTACAATAAAATAACCGTGTTTTTTCTTATATTTTAAAAGTATATCATTGTCTTTACTTTCAAAGTTAGGGTTGTTATTTTAATTTATAAATATATTTGATTTCATTATTAAAAGATATAGATTATTGATGAAAAAAGGGTGAAAATTTTCTCTTTCGGTGCTTTATTAAACTTTGTGAACTTATCAATAATAGTCTTATGGTATTTTAACTCAACTTATGAATCCCAAATCCTTTCTTTTTAGAGTGTGGTGTCCATATGGATTTTTTTTTTTATATATATACCTTTGGTTCATATTCTTTTAAACATTGAATTTAAATTTATACCTTAACTCCATGTTCTTTTAAACATTGAGTTAAAGTTTTACTTTTATTAAATATGATTTAACTTTCTTAGAATTTTGAATTTCTTATTTTACTTGTAAGTTTTATTATAGTTTTTAAGGTTTGCATTAATAAATGCATTTTTTTAATTTAATTGATAATTACACATTTTATATTTTATAATTGTTTTTACCTAAAAATGTAAATTTATATATGTTTCACTATGTGAAAACTTATATCTATAATCATCATTATTAGATACATAGTTTATTAAGTATTTATTGCTAGAAAGAAATCCAAAAAATTATTTTTGAGAGGGTAAATTTTTAAAAGGGGAAATAAAGAAATTTTAATAAGAACAACTCTGAAAGAGAATGAAGATATTAAACAAATTTATGAGGTACTTATAGAAAGTTATATATATATATATATATGTATATATTTATGGAAATGATTGGAAAAACTTAGGAATAACTTTTTGAAAATTATACCTAAAACATGTGTGGTTAAAGGGAGGTTAGCAAGTTATAATTGAGAGGAAAGTAATTTTCAAAAGCTAAAGAAATAAGGGAGCTAGTTATATTTGAAAGGAGAGCCAATTTGAGAGTTCTTATTCAATAATATATGAGATATACAAAAACTTAGTTTTAAATTTTTATAATTAAATTTTAAAAATTTTTATATCTTTATTTAAGTTCTATGTCATTTAAATTTATTCTAAATTGATCTTTTTTAAGATTAAAAGTAGTTAAAACCATTAGAAATTGTATATTGATCAAAAAGAAATTATTAATGGATTGAACAATTTTTGTTAAAAAAAGGATTGATTTAAAAGGAATTTAAAAGGTTTAAATCTCTAATGAAAATGCAAAAAAGTTGATGATCCAATTATAAAATTCATAAAAGTATTGATGTGGAAAACCCCAGAAAGGTGTGGCTTAGGGACTTAATGCACACAAGGAATCAAAGAACAACCAGGAAAGCTAAATTAGAGTTTAATAACAAAAACCCTAGACCCAATATTCGAAGGAATATAAACTTAGGGTATTCAAAAAGAATATGGACGCCACACTCTAGAAAAAAAAAGGAATTGGGAGTGATAAGTCGATTTGAATGACACAAGAAGAAGTACCTTTTGATAAGTTCTTTAGTTCTCAAAAGAATCGAGGGAGAAAAAACCCTTACTTTCTATTTCACTCAAAGTTGTCTGATTTCTAGAGCTTACAAAGGATGTCTATTTATACGCTAAAATGGCAATCCTAAAGAGGCAAAATTCCTACTTAGGAGAAACCCTTATTCTGAAGGAATTTCGGACAAATTCTAGCACATACAATGAACTCCTATTTAGGAGTGATGCTATTACTTAGTTTGACCTATTAAGTATTCCAATTATATTAATTAGGCCTGAACTCTCTTTAAAACTTGAATTCGCACTATTTGAAGTTTGGTTGGCTTGAATGTCCTGAATCAGCCCATTTGGTGCTTTAATCTTTTTGGCTCTAGCTCGTGTTATTGGGCCTTCTGGAATGTGCAATGGACTTCTTGTATCCATTGAAGCTCTAGTTTGTGTTATTAGGTCTGTTGGAATGTACAATAAACCTTTTGCATCTATTGAAGCCTTCCACCCATCATCTTCATGGTTCTCATCATTCCCCCCTCCTCAAAAGGATTCACCCTTAAATCATCACCTACATCAAAAGGGGAAAGGTCAGAAATGTTAAATGTTGCACTCACATTATACTCACCAAGAAGATCCAACTTATAAGTATTGTCATTAATTCGTGCTACAACTTGGAAGGGACCATCTCTTCTAGATTGTAGCTTTGAAAGCCTCTGAGCTGGGAATCGTTGCATATGAACCTAAACCAAATCACCAAGTTCAAACACCACCTTTTTTCGTCCTTTGTTGACATGGGATGTGTATTGCTCAGTTTGTTTTTCAATATGTTGCCGCACCTTCTCATGCAATTTTTTTATCATGTCAGCTTTGCGTTCACCATCAACATTGGTATACTCATTGATAGGTATAGGTACCAAATCCAAAGGAGTCAACGAATTAAAACCATATACAATTTTAAATGAAGAGTAGCTAGTAGTAGAATGAACACTCATATTATACGTAAACTCGACATGTGGTAAACAATCTTCCCATGTTTTTAAATTTGTTCGAATAATAGCACGCAAAAGAGTAGAAAGAGTTCGATTAACCACCTCAGTCTACCCATCAGTTTGTGGATGACAAGTAGTTGAAAATAATAGCTTAGTACCTAACTTACCCCACAAAGTCTTCCAGAAGTAACTTAAGAACTTTGTATCCCGATCTAAAACAATACTTCATGGCATGCCATGCAAACATACTACTTCTCTAAAGAATAAGTTAGCCACATTGTTTGCATCATTAGTTTTATGGCATGGGATGAAGTGTGTCATCTTTGAAAATCTATCAACAACAACAAATACAGAAACCTTACCCCTTTTTGTTCGTGGCAATCTTAGTACAAAGTTCATGGATAAATCAACCCAGGGATGGCTAGGTATGGGTAAAGGGGTATACAAGCCATGGGATAAAACTCTAGATTTAGCCTATTTGCATGTTATGCATTTCTCACATATCCTCTCAACATCTCGTTTCATGTGTGGTCAAAAGAAGTGTTCATTTAGGACATCTAGGGTTTTCTTAACTCCGAAATGACCCATTAGACTACCCTCATGAGCTTCTCTTACAACCAACTCCCTTAAAGAACTCATAGGCATGTATAAACGATTTTCCCTAAATAAGAAACCCTTATGCCTATAAAACTTCTCAAAGGCTGACTTTTCATATGCTCCATACACATTATCAAAGCCTGGATCATTCACATATAAATCTTTAATATGTTCAAATCCTAATAAGTTTGCAGTAAATGTAGAGATAAGGGCATACCTGCGAGATAATGCATCAGCTACCACATTGTTCTTACCTTGTTTATATTTAATGTTGTAGGGAAAGGTCTCAATGAATTCAATCCACTTGGCATGTCTTTTGTTCAACTTTCCTTGTCCCTTCAAATGCTTCAATGATTCATGGTCAGTATGGATGACAAACTCCTTAGGCCAAAGGTAATGTTGTCATGTCTCCAAAGCCCGTACCAATGCATAATCTCTTTATCATAAGTAGGATAATTAAGGCTTGCTCTACTTAGCTTTTCACTAAAGTAAGCAATTGGGCGCCTTTCTTGCATTAAAACAGCTCCGATGCCAATACCTGAAGCATCACACTCAATCTCGAAAGTTTTTGCAAAGTTAGGTAAAGCAAGTAGGGGTGCAGAACTTAATTTTTCCTTGATGCAATTAAAAGCCTTGTCTTGGTCACTACCCCACCTAAAACTCGTGTTCTTTTTTATAAGCTCAATGAGTGGTGCAGCAACGGTGCTAAAGTCCTTAACAAAGCGTCTATAGAAACTAGCTAGACCATGAAAGCTATGCACATCATTAATTAACTTAGGTGTAGGCCAATCACAAATTGCCTTAACTTTTTCCTCGTCAACCTCGACACCTTTAGAACTCATAACATAGCCAAGAAATGTGATCTGATTAGTACAAAAGGAACATTTCTTTAAGTTAGTATACAATTTCTCATAACGTAAAACACTTACAATAGAACATAAATGATCAAGATGCTCTTTTAGGGTTTTACTATAGACCAAAATATCATCGAAATACACAACCATAAATTTACCAATGAATGGACACAAAACATGATTCATTAGTAGCATAAAAGTGCTTGGTGCATTAGTGAGACCAAATGGCATAACAAGCCATTCATATAAACCGTACTTAGTTTTAAAAGCTGTTTTCCACTCATCTCCCTCTCTCATCTTAATCTGATGATATCCACTTTTCAAATCAATCTTAGAAATGACATAAGAACCATGCAATTTATCCAACATGTCATCTAATCTAGGTATGGGGTGACGATACTTTATAGTAATTTTGTTGATTGCTCGATAATCAACACATATCCTCCAAGTCCCATCTTTCTTAGGTATAAGTAGGATAGGAATAACACAGGGACTTATGCTTTTCCTCACTATCCTTTGGAAATAAACTCCTCAACCTGCCTTTGAAACTCATTTGTCTCCTCAAGATTACTTTTATATGCTGGCCGATTAGGGATGGATGCACTTGGGATGAAATCAATTTGATGCTCAATTCCTCTATTAGGTGCCAATCCACTTGAAACATCATCAGGGAATACATCTTCAAATTCCTGCAATAGACCAACAACAACATTAGGCAAAGATGGGTGAAACTTGTTAGTGTTAAAACAAACCTCCTTGTACAAAAGTACGATCATAAGTTGTTTGGCATAAAATGCTCTTTTAACATCATTCTCTTTTGCATAAAAACTTTCTCTTTTCTTCTCTTTCTCTTATGTCATCACGTTTTCTCCTCTCTTTTCTCTTTTATCAATCTTTCTTTTTTGTTCACTCTCATTTTTAATCCTTAATTGATCCTCATAACCTTGTTGAGGTGATAATGGTACAAGAGTGACGGGTTTTTCATTCATTACAAAGGAATATCGATTCTTGAAGCCATTATGCATAACTCGCCTGTCAAATTATCATGGTCTTCCCAATAGAATATGACCCACATGCATAGGTACAACATCACATAAAATTTCATCACAATACCTTCCGATAGAAAATGAAATGAGCACTTGCTTATTTATCCTAACTTCACCACTCTCATTCAACCATTGAAGTTTATATGGCCTAGGATGCTTCATAGTAGGTAAATCCAGCTTCTCAACCATAATTGTGCTAACAACATTAGTGCAACTCCCATCATCAATAATCATACTACATACCTTATCTTTAATGAGACACCTCGTCTAAAAGATGTTATCTCGTTGTACCTCATTTTCTTCCTTTACTTGCACATTCAATGGTCGCCTTGTAACAAGAGCTACTCCATTAACTAAATACTCCTCTCCATCACTTTTACCCTCTGATGATGGCATAGAATCATCATCTGATTCACTTTCAAGTTCAACATCACCATTACTTCTCAAGATCATTGCACGCTTATTTGGACATTGAGATGTAATGTGACCCCTACCCAAACACTTAAAACATTTAACATCTTTATTTCTACTTGGTTGGGGGTCAGAATTACCTGTCTCCTTGCTAGAACCCACATTCTTGTACTTGGATAGCTCGGCTTTGGACTTGTAATTGGCCATCTCATCCTTTTTACTCTAATTTGGCTTCCAAGATGAGGTAGATCCTTAGTTTTGCCCAAACCATGTGGAACCCTTTTGTTTGAGTTGCCTTTCAACTTTTATGACCATGTTCACCATGTCTTCTAATTCCACATAGTGTTGCAATTCAACCATGTTTGCTATGTCCCTATTTAGCCCTTGCAGAAATCAAGTCACAGTTGCTTCTCTATCTTCTTCTACATTCGCCCGAATCATGGTAATCTTTATCTCCCTGTGGTAGTCCTCCATACTTTTGGTGTCCTAAGTGAGCCCTTGCAGCCTTTAGTGCAATTCCCTGTAATAGCGATTAGGGACAAACCTCCTCCTCATGATAGTCTTCATCTTTTCTATGTATCAATATGCTGCTTACGATTCCTTCTCCTAGTCAAAACAAGTTGATCCCACCAAATAATAGGATAATTAGTGAATTCAACTGCAACAAGCTTTACCTTTTTCTCCTCGAAATAGTTGTGGTAGTCAAAAACTAATTCAACCTTCTTCTCCCATTTTAGGTATGTATCAGGATCATTTTTACCTTGGAATAAAGGAATTGTCATTTTAATACTGCCTAAATTATGGTCATAGGTGCCTTGCCTCCCAAATTCTCTTTAATCCCTTCTATTGTTAACAGTTCTGACCGTAGTAGTTTGATCGTCAAATTCATCATCTTCTACATCATCTTCAAGGTCATAGGCACGTCTCAACTGCCTTCTTGCTTTAAGAGCCTTATATTCCTTATGTCTTCTTTGTAACTCTGCTATAGTATTAGATTGCTTTTCCATCCTCTCCTTCATATCATCAAATATGGTATTCATACGCTCAAATTATTATTGCATAGGTTTGATCATGAAGGACACATTACCAACTCCCTCCTGACCTACACCTTTCTCTTTAGATGTCATAGTATTACTTCTAGACAAAATAATAAGATATCTCACAGAGCACTCCCTCACGTGTTTCACTCAAAAGAAGGTGTCACACTTGTGTTTACACTTTTTATGGCTTTTTTCTTTAAATGAACTTTCACTCTTGCCTTTTACTACTCGGATTTCCCGTTTTAACTCTGTAAAGAACTAAGCAAACTAAATCAAGAGGATTGATTTTGAATAAAATAAGATAAATGTCATAGGATTAAACAAATTGGAGAATAAGGAGTAGAAAAAGGATATTAACACAAATGAATTTAATGAACTAAACTCACAAAAATCAGAATACGGGGTTAAACCTATAGGACTAACTTGGATGACATAATAAGAAAGTAGATGACAGAATTGGGAGTTGAGCAATGAAGCTATATTATTATCGTAGCTAATATGACCAAGTTGTTAACTTTTATCGATAACTTGAATTGGATACCTTCTTTCTTTTGTTCCTCTTTTTTCTTGTTTTCTTTTTTTTTTCTTTGTTTCCTCTTTTTTTTCTTTCTCAACACAAAATAATAGTATAAAGCTTGGAGACAACAATTGGTATTAAAATTTGCACGTTTTTTATATTTATGATCTCAAACAAACGAGCAAAGTAAGAAAGGTTGCAAAAAGACAGATTAAGCACGTTTTAAGGGTAATAGATAAATCACAAGGTAGCAAATTAAAGAATTAATCAATACAACCTGATTTAGAGTCGAGCTCTGATACCAATTGATGCGAAAACCCCCAAAAAGGCATGGTTTAAGAACCCAATGCACACAAGGAATCAAAGAACAACCAGGAAAGCTAAATTAGAGTTTAATAATAGAAACCCTAGACCCAATATTCGAAGGAACACAACCTAGGGTATTCAAGAAGGATATGGACATCATACTCCAGAAAAGAAAGGAATCAGGAGTGATAAGTCGATTTGAATGCCACAAGAAAAAGTACCTCTTGATAAGTTCTTTAGTTCTCATAAGAATCAAGGGAGAAAAAACCCTTGCTTTCTATTTCACTCAAAGTTGTCTGATTTCCAGAACTTACAAGGGGTGCCTATTTATATGTTAAGATAGCAATCCTAAAAAGGCAAAATTCCTACTTAGGAGACATCCTTATTCTGGAGGAATTTTGGACAAATTCTAGTACATACAATGAACTCCTATTTAGGCGTGATACTATTACTTAGTTTGACCTATTAAGTATTCCAATTATATTAATTAGGTCTGGACTCTCTTTAAAACTTGAATTCGTACCATTTGAAACTTGGTTGGCCTGAATGTCCTGAATCAGTCCATTTAGTGCTTCTTTAATCTTTTTGGCTCTAGCTCATGTTATTGGGCCTTCTGGAATGTGAAATGGACCTCTTGCATCCATTGAAGTTCTAGATCATGTAATTAGGCCTTTTGAAATGTGCAATGGACCTCTTACATCCATTAAAACTCTAGTTTGTATTATTGGGTCTGCTGGAATGTGAAATGGACCTCTTGTATCTATTGAAGCCTTCCATCCATCATCTCCACGGTTCTCATCAAGTTTAGAATTAATTTTTTTTTTGTATATCTCAATAATATATTGAAAGGATATTTTAATAACTAAAAATTTAATCATTATAATTAAACTAGATATAAAGATTATATGGTAGTTTAACTTTTGAATTAATAATGTTACAGTTAAATTATGAGACATATTATGAAAGCAATTTATAGGGCAATTTTCAAAAAAGGCAATTTGAAAATTTTGATCTTGAAAAATGCTATTGTAGACATATATGAGGTTGTTATGGAAAGAGGCAAGGTTGAATTGGCCCTTCTCACTTCTCTATGCATTTGTCAATGTTCGATGCAATATATAACAGGAGTTAGGAAATAACAATCTATTAAAGTAGCAAAAGCCGTTAAATCTAAAATTTCTCAAATATTCAAATGTAATTTAGAAAGAGAATTAGTAGGGACAAATTCTAAATATTCAAATGTAGTTAAAACTAGAATTTATAAAAGTAGTTGCCATTTAGTATAGAAATAGATTTTATGGAAATAGTTAACTTTAGTAGTATTCATGTAATTATAATTATGTTGTGAAAGTATAAAAATGTATAAACTAGTTATAAAAAGGTATATATGGAGTGATAATCTTTTGAATTAATCAACCAACTTCTTTTTCTCTCATTAATTTTATTTCCATATTCTTTATTTTTCTTCCTTTCCCTTTAAACATGCCTTCTCCATTAATTGGTTGAATTTAGAGTTAATTCTTCATTTATTCACTACTATGTTCAACCTTTTTCATTCTTAGAAGTGGTTGAGTGTTATCAAAGCATTGCTCCTATTACTTATGCAGTTTCGATGGAAAAACATAATAAAGCCATTAATCATGGAAAAAAGAGTGATGACACTCTTCAAAAAGCTATCTAACACTTTAAGCAAAGTGCGATATTGCTTTAGAAGAAATTAAATTTTAAATTACATACTTAAATATATTGTAAAGTTAAATGTTTTCTTAAACCTAAGTGACAAGTTAACCATTATCTAAATATGGAGCTTTAATTTCATCAAATGGTAGCAATGGAACTTTATTTACAAATGCAATGTCCAACTTGAATTTCCTTATCTTTTTGGTGACATCTTTAAAACTAGATATACAAGTGTAAAAATTTCTTTAAATTGGATAAAAAAAAAACTAGAGGAATTTAATGTTAAGCTAGCAATGAATCATTCTAATGATATTGCACTTTAATGATACCATAATCAAATAAAATTTTATCCTTAAACAATAGTGATGTCTTAACCTAAGTTTGTTTATAAGATTATAATAAGATTTGACTCTAAGACTTTTGGTAACCCTTTCTTAGAACTCTTTAACTTGAAATAAGATTAAACAATTGTAGAATATTAAAACCAGTTTGATATCTTGCTAACTCAAGTGGATTTACCAGAGAATCACACTATAAGTATATTCCTTAATGGGCTTAAGCAAGAAATAAAACATTTTGCAAGGATGTTCTTGCTCAAATTGTTATAAGATGCATTCATATTTGCTAAGCCACAAAAGGTAACGACGTTAGCTATATAATAGAAAACAAAATCCTTCTTGCCTTCAATATTGGTCTTTTTGGCTCGATCCATAGGTATTCCTCAACCCAATTTAAAAAAAATAATAATAATATGACCACAATTAGTTCTAAGTTACCCATGAAGGAAGCGTGAGTATGATGTAACAATAAGCTCTATAGTAGTAAGACATTTGATGAGAAGCAAGCTAAGAGACTTTGCTTTTAGTGCAACAAGAAATATTAATTTGGGCATAAGTGTTGTCAAAATAAATTGTTCCTATTAAAGGTCGATAATAAGTCAAAGATAGAGGTAAACGTGGTTGAGGTAAATGTGTTGAAGGACAACCAAGAGAATTTAACTGGGGAGAAAGAAGCCTCGCAAATCTTTAAGTATAAGGCAACCACTTATGTATAAATAAAATTCCTTCATACCCTTATAAATTACAATAATACATATAATTTCCTTAATTTGGCAAATGCCAAATAATTAGAATGTTAAATTGAATTAGTATGGAATTTAAGAGTAAAGGTGACTAAAGGGAATAGTGCGGTGTGTATTAAGTTTGTAAAAATTTGTATTGGGTGATACAAGGTCACATATTCTCCTTAAAGTTTTATATCTTGTCACTAGAAAAGTATGAAATGGTTTTAAGAGTCCAATGGATTGAAACCTTAAGAGATATTAGTTAGAGTGTTAAGCCATTGCACATAGAGTTTGTAGTATAAAGGAGGCAATATGTCATATAGGGAGGCATCACATCTATAATCAAAAGAGTTAATGCCAAAACACTCTTCAAGGCCTTGCCCACTTTTTACACTTAGTAGTCATACATCTTTGTAATATATAATATAATGAAAATATAAAGATATGCCTATATGTTGTAAGTAAACAACCACTAAACCTTGAAGAGTATGAGCTGAAGTTAAAAATTCTCTTCGAGGAATTTAGGGACATCTTTAATCAACCACGAGCTTGTGACCTCTAAGAACCCATGACCATAAGATTTCTTTGAAAAAAGAGCCCAATAAGTGAATTCAAGGCCACAACTAACAGTTTAAAAGGGAGTCATTGAAGTCATAGTTAAAGAAATGCTAACAACTAGAATTATACAAGGGAGTAATAACCCTTTTGCTTTATTAATAACCCTAATAAAAAAGAAGGATAACTCATGAAGATTTTTCATGGATTATAGGGCTTTAAACGATGTAACTATAAAGGATAAATTCCCTTAATGATTTACTTGGTGAATTGGGATAGACATTACAACTCTTTAAGATGGATGTGTGATCCAGTTATCACTAAATTAATATGCATCCCTCAAACATTTACCAGATAATTTTTAAGATGTATAATGACCACTTTAAACTTCATATTATACCCTTTAATATGACCAATACGCCATCTATATTTCATAGTTTCATGAATGATATATTTCACCCTTATTTGTGTAAATTTATATTAGTCTTTTTTAATGATATATTCATAGCATGTCATGGGATAACCACTTGTAACATTTTAAATTAGTTGTGTACTTACTAAGGCAACATGAACTATATGCTAACAAGAGCAAATGCTTCTTTAACCTTCCAAAAATGGAATATTTAGGCTTTGTTATTTTGGCCAAAAAGATTTCTAATGATCATAAAAAGATTGTAGTAATTAGAGGAATTACCTTAACCAATTAATCTCAAGCAACTTTATGGCTTCCTTAGTCTTACTAGTTATTATCGAAAATTTATAAAGAGTTATGCTAAAATAGCCTAAGCTTTTATTCAACTACTACTAAAGGATGTTTCATTTGAATGAAGTCATACAACTAATAAAACTTTTTAGTAATTAAAGAAGGTCTTTGTCTTGGCACTAGTTCTAGCATTGCTAGACTTTACAAAAGAATTCATTATTGAAACTAATGCATTAGGATTTGGTATAGAAGTAGTCCTTAGGAAACAATGATAGCCAATAACTTATATAAACAAAACTTTTGCCTTAAAACATTTGTCTTTATATATATATATATATATATATATATATATATATAAATAAAGTTACTAGTCATCATCTTAATAGTTTTCAAATGGCATCATTATCTTTAAGATCACCATTTTAAAATAAGGACTAATCACCACAACCTTAGATGCTTGATGGAGCAAAAGATCTCAACCTATGGACAATTCATATGGCTTTCCAAGTTGCTTAACTATGACCATGAGATGGTTTACAATCATAGGAAAAAGAGCACTGTTATTGATGCTCTTTCTCATGTTTGTTATAATGTCATAATGCTAGCAGCCATCTCTACCATATCTTATAATCTCTTAGAGTTTATTAAGTTATCCTAAAGTTTCAATCCTTCTCTTGCTTAACTTATGTTTAAGTTATAACAAGACTTAATTCTTCATTGTTTATTCCTTAGAGCAAGGGCTCCTTAAATGGAAGGGATGATTGGTTACAAGAGATAATATTGATTTGTTAAAAAAAAATTTTATATCTTATTGACATGCAAGGGTGAATAGAGGCCACATCAAAGTGATAGATACAATTAAGAAAGTGTCTTAATTATATTATTAGAAAGGTCTTTCTTACAATGTGCACAAATATGTATAATAATGTGACGTGTCAACATTATAATTATGAGAACTATCGTTCCCTTGGCTTATTACAACCGTTACCTATTACTAAAGGCATTTGGAAGAGTGTGACATTGAACTTTGTAAAAAGGTTGCCCAAAAGCACTAAAAAAATGTCATAATGGTGGTAATAGATTGTTTGAGCAAATATGCTCTTTTCTCACCCATATATTGTCAATGACATTGTTTAAATAATTTTAGATAATGTCTTTAAACTTTATAAATGACTAAAAACAATTACCAATGATTAGGGTCTTATTTTTCTTAGCTTTTTTTTTTTTCGGTAAAAGCTTTTTCGTCTCTAAAAAGTGTAACTGCATACTTTTACAACATATCATCCATAAACAAATAATTAATCTAAGGTTGTAAATTGGTCATTGGAAATATACTTGTGTTACAACACTAACAATCACTGGCATAAGTGAAATAAGTAGCTTTCTTTAACGAAGTGGTGATATAACACCTACTACCACTCTAATATCCACATGATCCCATTCAATGCCCATAATATATTAGCATTTAAAGTTGAGGGAGGATATTATTAAGTTACTGCAACATTATCTTAAGTGAGTTTAGCACTGTATGAAGGAAAAGGCAGAAGTGCATAAGTCTAATAAGGAATTTTCATATTGGAGATTTGGTCTTCCTTAAATTGCAACCCTACAAGCAATAATTGGTGGTGTATTGTTCATTGCATAAATAGAGACCCAAGTTTTATGGTCTTTTTGTAGTGGAAAGCCATGTGAGAAAAGTGGCTTGTACCTTAGCTCTACTTAGTCAATCTAAAATTTATCCAATTTTCCACATCTCCTAAATAAAAGTAAAGGTTGAAGACAATGAATCAATAGTTTAAGATATTCTAGTTAAAATTTTGAATTTGTTGTCTTTAACTCACCTTGTGGCTTATTGGATTAAATGGTGGTTAAGTATGTGATACATGCAATCACCAAGGTTTTAGTATGATAGTTATATAGAGCAAAACTAACCTAGAAGTTTTTATTTTGATTGGTAAAATAAATACCCATTATGCATGTTTAAGGATAAAGGCACTTGAAAGAAGGGGCTATTGATGTAATATATGACGAGCTAGAAAGTAGAGGCCTATGAAAGTAGTTAGGACCATTGAGTCTAGAATTTCTTAAACATTCAAATTTGATTTAAAAAGAAAATTAATGAGAAAAGTTCTTAAATATTTAAATGTGATTTAGAAATAAAATTAGTGAAAGCAATTGTCATTTGGTTTTGAAATAGATTTGGTCAGAGTAATTAATTTTTAGTGGTATTCATGTAATTTCAATTTTGTTTAAAGGCTAGTCTAAGAACATGTAAACTAATTGTAAAAGGTGATGTGAATCCTAAAAGATGTGGTTTATGTACTTAACACATACATACAATGAATCAAATAAGAACCCAATAAAGTTAAATTAGATTTTAATCATGCAAACCCCAAAACCAATGTTTAAAGGAATATAAACTAAACTTTAGAAAAAAAAAATTTGGAAATGATAAGTTGAGTTAAATGTCACAAAAAGAGTTAGTTGTTAATAAATTCTTTAGTTCTTAAAAGAATTGAAAAAGAAAATCTCACTTTTCAATTCACATAATAATTTGCCCTTTAACGATGAAATTAAGTCTATTTATAAGTTGACATAAAACCTCTAAAAGTGGAGACAATGATATATTATTAAAATATGAAAACACCTTTATTTTATTGCAAATTTTTATTTTATAACAAATTCTTATTTTATAATAAACTCATACTTAGGAGTAAATTTTATTACTTAATCCTAACCAATTAAGTATTTCACTTATATTAATGAAACCTTAAACCTCTTTCAAAGTTGAATTCACATTATTTATTACTTGGTTGACCTATATATATATTCAATCAACTCATTAGTATTTCTTTTTTTTTTTTGAACTCCTTAAACATGTTATTGGCCATTTGTGAATGTCCAATGGATCTTTAGAAGTCTTCCATGCATCAGCTCCTTCATGAATATCATCATTAGGCATATTTTGAATAATAATCTTTTGAATTTATTAACCTGACTACTCTTTTTCTTATCAATTCTATTTTTAGAATCTATGTTCTTTTTTTTGCTTCCTTTAAACATGCCTTATCTATTAATTAGTTAAATTCTAGGTTAATTTTTCATTTATTTACCACCATGTTTAACTTTCTTTAGTCTTAAAAGTGACATCAATACTTTGAATTTATTATCACTATAATACTTCTAAGGCTACTAGTTCTACATTTATAAATGTTAAATACATGATCATAACTTTTGAATAAATATTGTTATGTCACTCATATCATTCACTAACAAACAACTCATATCAATGTAACATTTTTCTTTTTATAATTTATGTTAATTTCTTATTTGCAACACATTTTATTAATTAAAATATAACTATATTTCAAATAATTTATGAGTATATGGTACCTAAATATTTAATTATTAATACTAATGTTATAGTTTAAAAAATATGAGTATATTTCAAATAATTCATGTTATTAACTAAGTTATATGTAATTCATGAGAATAATTTTCATTTTAAAATATTCTAATTTTCTATTTCTAGTTTTTCTCTGTGTAGAGGTCCCTATTATATTTTTATAAGGCAAGAATTATATGCACAAGAGTGATGTTAGCAAATCAAAATAGGTTGAAACAAAAGAAGCAATCTAACTATATATGTGTCCCAAAAGTAAAAATCATATAAGACAATAATTCAATTAGATCATGGGTGGATTTAATGTTCCTTCCAATTTTACAATTAGTAGTTTTGACATAAGCAATAGAAATGAATTAATTATCTATAATTCAATTCTAGTTTGGGTTCTTAGATAATTTTAATTTTAATTTACTTTGGTTCCAAGTTAATTATACTATTTTTAATATATTTTTGAAAAAAAAAACTATTATGCATGTTGCCTTTTTCTTTTTATTTTTTTTATGGAATTATCTACTTGAATTCAATTTTTACACAAATGTAATTATGGTTACAATCCCTTTTTTAGAGTGGACAAACCATGGTTAGATCATTGTCTTTACAATTTTATTTTTAACCAAAATTGACTTTAATTTTAATTTTGACATTATGCAGTCCAATCTATATATATATAGCAGAAAGAAAAACTAATTTTTCTCTTTCAAAATATTATCCAAACACAAATATAATTCTATTTCCCCCCCTTTTTTTTTCTCCTCTCCTTAATCTCACTATAGAGTGTTTAATGTTCTGTAATTTATAAAAGTAAGCCTTTCCCTTGATATAAAAAAAAAATCTGTTTATATTAATATTATTAAAATTGAGAAAAAATTAGTAATTTTAAAGTATATAATAATATTTATTTAATTTTAAAAATTTTTAGTAAATTTTTACTATTTGTAGTATTTACATAAATTCAGTAATTAGTATATAGGTTTTCTTACTATTAATAATTATTGTGTAATTTTTCTTAATATTTTAATAAAATTAAAATTTTAATATATATTTTTTTCATATTATAAAATCAAGTATTTTTAATTTATATATTATTTGTTTATTTTATCTCCATTAAATTACATAATTTTACATATTTTTTGAATAATAATCCTTTAAATTTGATGTATGTAGTATTAATTATTAAACTTTTAATTATAAATTTAATTATAATTAACATGTAATAATAAAATTTAATTTAATTTTTAATTGATCCTTCACTTTTCATTTTATTTAATTTATTAAAGATAAGTTTAATTTAATAGTAATTATGATTAATAATTAAAATAATTTTAATTTTTTAATTATTTTTTAAATTTAAATTAAAAATAAATTAGTATAATTAAAATTTTGTTATTTTACTATTAAATACCTACAACCCGTGACACAACGATTAAACTTAATTCTAGTTTTCTCTAACTATAAAGATTTTATTGGATTGAAAACAACGAGGACTCTATAAAAAGTGACGTGTGGAGGGAAGGAGCGCACTCGATCCTAGGGTTCAGCCGAACATCTTTGATTGCATACCACGCGTGGCAGCCACTTGCAAACCAGCCAAAACCTAGTTCACGTGCCTCTCTCTCTCTCTCTCTCTCTCTTTCTCTGTTTTTCCCCCCAGCCCTCCTCCCCTCTTCCTCCTCTTCTACGCCGCCCCCCTGCGCTTCCTTGATTCACCAACCCTCTCTTTTTGAGTCTCTCTCTCTCTCTCCCCGACGCCAGCTTGTTGCGAAGTTGGAAAGAGGACCGGCTGTTTAACGTTGCACCAGAGAAAGCAGACAATCGTTGATCCGCTCGAAACCGATCCACAGCCAACGGTGTGGATCTAGCGTTCGGTTACGCTCACTAAAAAAAAAAAACCGAAAAGTTCAGGTTCTGTTTGGTTTGTGACAAAAGTTCCTCAATCCGATCAAACTGAGCCTTGTTGAGTTCTCTTTTCACCAGGTTTGCTGGCAGTTATTGGCCTTGTTCTTGTACGATGTTGACAGAAACAAGTGTTATGTGTAATTCCTGTGTGTCGTTGTGTTGTTGCATATAATAATTGATTGCTAGATCGGAGAAAAGGGGGAACCAATTATAGTAAAAGAAAAGGCAAGAGGAGATGGCAGACCGGTTGACGCGTATAGCCATAGTCAGTGCTGATAAGTGTAAGCCCAAGAAGTGTCGCCAGGAATGCAAGAAAAGCTGTCCCGTTGTCAAAACTGGTAATGTTCTGTGATATATAAGTTTGTTACTTGAATTTTGAGTATGAATCTGATTGCTTAATGTGAGTGTGTCTTGTTTGTTTAGCACATCAGAGTTTCTTTTGGTGTTTGTAAGGGAAATTGAAGTTTCTCATGTTTGATTTACTAATGAAACCACCAAGAGTAAATATTTTTTATTAGTGTGTCCGTGGTGTACAATTTATTGCTCTTCTTTTTTTGTCAATTTTTGGGAGCACAAGAAATTTGATCTGTTGGGCACCAATTGCTGTTCCTTGTAGAACCTGCAATTATCAATTTTCCTTTTCAATGTCGTGATATATCCCCCCTTGAGCAAAGGGAAACAAGCGAATCACACAATTTTGTTCAAAAAATAATTGGTAAAGTACAATTAGATGGTGGCCTATAAGAGCTAATAAAATTTTGGAATTTAGGGGGTAAGAAAAAACTTTGGCAACTTAGACTGATACTTATACACTTGAAAGCCTTGATCTAGGTCCTCCACTTTTATTCCTTGCTTGATTGCAACCTTTTGTCTAGCCTTGGAGATGCCCATTTTTGGGTGGGCACAAAAATAACAGGATAAAGCATTTAGCAAAACAAAGAAAATTTCCCATGTAAAGAGTTAAGACCACACTAAGCTTTTGGTTTTCTTAAAAATGGAGACTGAAACAGTGATTGGATGAATGCATGCTATAACATTTGTCTGGTTGCATGAAGCTATTTATGGACCCAATCTGCATCCCACTTGTTTTTCGAACATGTTGAATGGGCTAGGCATGCTGTTGCTAGGCCTAAAAGCTTGTGGGCCATTTGATACAGGAGTTTAATTGCCTTATTTGTGGCATATTTCAAGTTACTTCAGCTTGACCTTTGTTCATTCTGAATTTGAGATACCCTGGCTGCAAATCCTCTTCTTTTGGTTTATTAGGAGGTCGGTTGGGCTGTGTATTACACAATAGGGTAGCTCTCTTTATCGTAAACTTGGTTCCCCCTCCTAGTGTTTCAAAGTTGAGACGTCCAAATGGATTTCTAGATACTTAACTACTTGGGTGTTCCCTTGGGGACTGCAAGCCCTCGATTATGTTAACTATTGCCTAGAGCGGCCAGTATCTCATTATTGAATTTTTCTTGACCAGAGTGGATGCTATCATTGGTATTTGCTATATAGTTGTGCCCTAAACGCCTACTTTTTTTTATTTCATGCAATATATCAACAGGGAAGCTGTGTATTGAGGTTACTTCTGCATCTAAGATTGCTTTTATCTCTGAAGAGTTGTGCATCGGATGTGGCATTTGTGTTAAGGTATGGTATTCTAATTGGATTCCTCTTTGTTTTTGTTTTTTAGTTTACCTGTGCTATAACTGATGAATTGATGGGCTGATGCAGAAATGCCCATTTGAAGCAATTCAGATCATCAATTTGCCAAAGGATTTGGATAAAGATACGACCCATCGTTATGGCCCCAATACTTTTAAATTGCATAGGTTAGTTAATGTCATGCTTTGAGAAGTTGTGGGCTTGTGTTTTTTGAAGTTTGACATGATTGATTTTTGCAATTGCAGGTTACCAGTCCCAAGGCCTGGGCAGGTTCTTGGCTTAGTTGGAACAAATGGGATTGGGAAGTCAACTGCTCTCAAAATTTTGGCGGGAAAATTGAAACCAAATTTGGGTCGTTTCAATGTAATGCCCTTAGCTACAGTTTCCCTCACTGCTAGAATCTGTATTCATATTGTTTACATTTTTGGATATTCTTTTTCTTTTGCAGAACCCTCCAGATTGGCAGGAAATTTTGACCTACTTCCGTGGGTCTGAGCTGCAAAATTATTTTACTCGTATCCTAGAAGATAATTTGAAGGTATCCTTCTATTTGGACATTTGTATGGCCTTGAAAGTCACCTCAATATTTTTTTACTTATGCTTTTGAGTTGGAAAATCAATATTTTACCGGGTAAATTACATAATCAATCATTGAACTGATCACTTGTTTTCATTTTCATCACTCAACACTTATTTGTTACATTTAAACCGTTCAACTTCAAATTCGTTTCAACTTAACCCTAAGCCCTAATAGATTAAAAGTTATAAAATTGATCCACTAAAAAATATATTTTTATGTAATTAAATCTATTACACTTACTTTTATTCAATTAATATGTTCACTTACTAAAATTATTTATATCATTCCAAATTATACAATATAATGACAATAACAATAATTTAGAAAAATAAAAAACTTTTTCTTATATATTGTTTTTATTTTTTAGATTTTTGAAATTTTAAAATGGTACATTTTTATTAATATTTGAGTGAACTTATATTGAATGAACTACAATTCTAATGTGTGAACATGTTAATTGAACAAAAGTAAAGGTAGTAGACTTAATTGCATAAAAATGTTTTCTTTAGTAGATGAATTTTATAACTTTTAATGAAAAAAGGGATAAGTTTAGTGATGAATTATGTAAATTACCTATTTTTTACCTCTTTGTTATGGAGAATCTTATTATTCTGACTTTCTGAAATGATTTTAAGGGATGTAATAGATAAAAATACTGTATGGGCATTGAGTGAAAGATACAGGTTGACTTTCAATTTGATTTAATAGTATTACATGTGAAGCATTATGCATTATACACCAGAACTGTGTTGCAGGGATAAAATGACTAGTTTAGATTCCTCGACATTGGAGACTTATTTGGTCGGTCTTGCAATCCCCTTCCACCATGGATAAGTTTTGCTCAATTGTATTATTTTCTTGAATTCTAGCAGCATATAAGGTGCCTTACTTCTGACTGCAGAAATTGCCTCTGTATAAAATGCAGTTTGGTGTTTCTAAGCTTTCTGAGTTGGGACAGCTTTTGGATTCTTGATTACATCATAAAACATTCCATAAAACTAGATTGTTGTGTTAGTGTTTTCCACCAGTTCATGCTTATTAAGACTTCCTAAATCTGCTATCATGAATCTGTGTGAATTTTATCTCATGATTAGTTATATTAATCATTTTCCAGCTAAGGACACATTTAATCTTCAACAGGCTATAATAAAGCCTCAGTATGTTGATCACATCCCAAAAGCTGTTCAAGGCAATGTAGGACAGGTGCTAGACCAGAAGAATGAGAGAGAGATGAAGACAGAGCTTTGTGCTGATCTTGAGCTAAACCAGGTCATAGATCGTAATGTTGGGGATTTGTCTGGTGGTGAGCTCCAGAGATTTGCTATTGCTGTTGTAGCATTACAGAATGCAGAGATTTATATGTTTGATGAACCTTCAAGTTATCTTGATGTCAAACAGAGGCTTAAAGCAGCCCAAGTTGTCCGATCCTTGCTCAGGCCGAACAGGTTTGACCTTCTCCTTTAATGCATTATTACTCAGCCCTTTGGTGGAGTCTAACCACCCCAAAAATATATTTGTTGCAGCTATGTTATAGTTGTGGAGCATGACCTCAGTGTTCTGGATTACTTATCCGACTTCATTTGCTGTCTCTATGGGAAGCCTGCTGCATATGGTGTTGTGACACTTCCCTTTTCAGTGAGAGAAGGTATCAATATATTCTTGGCTGGATTTGTGCCCACAGAGAATTTACGATTCCGAGATGAATCTTTAGCCTTCAAGGTAAATTTACCCAGTATTGTGATTGTTGAACTTGCTCTCAATATGTTGTTACTTGTTTCTAAAATTGTTGCCCTTTTTAGGTCGCTGAGACTCCACAGGAGAGCACTGAGGAGATCGAAACATACGCACGATATAAATATCCAACAATGACTAAAATTCAGGGCAATTTTAAGCTTCATGTGGTTGAGGGTGAATTTACTGATTCTCAGATCATAGTTATGCTGGGTGAGAATGGGACAGGGAAGACAACTTTTATCCGTATGCTGGTACATCTATTTATTCGTTTCTGTTTCTGTTGTTTGTAACAAAAATATATCTTGCTCTTGACAATAGTGTACATCTAATATGCAGGCTGGTTTACTGAAACCTGACATTGTGGAGGGTTCTGATGTGGAGATACCTGAGTTTAATGTTTCTTACAAACCCCAGAAGATCAGTCCTAGGTTTCCATCGACTGTTAGAAACTTGCTACATCAAAAAATACGTGATTCTTACATGCATCCTCAGTTTGTGTCAGATGTAATGAAACCACTTCTTATTGAACAACTAATGGATCAAGAAGTAGTTAATCTATCTGGTGGTGAGTTGCAAAGAGTTGCATTGTGCCTCTGCCTTGGAAAGGTAAATCATTTCCATTTCATTTCTTCTGATTCATCCATTTTTTGACTGATTGAACCTAATTGCCTGCATTGGCAATGCATTTATCAATTATACTGGTTTGTATGGAGAACTTCCTTCTGCATTTGATTCTCCTGCTAAATTTGCATGAGTACAATGCAGTTTGTGTCACGCACACAATCATCTGAAGTATGGCAGGCTTTACAGTTTCATTTGAGATCACAGGAATTTTATTTTTGGTCAAAAATGATTTTCATTTCATGGAGGATATATGGTTATAGTATGTCTTACATTTTTCTACTATTTTTCCAATATTACTCTGCAGTTGCTTACTAATAAGCCAAAGGTTTTGATCGACATTAAATAAGGCTGATTTTGTACTTTTATAGATGTTTTGGGATGTAGGAGCTCTAACAGATTTTGGCTGTTCCATCGTGGAAAATCTCTTTGGATATCTTTTATTGTTATTAGTAATTATAATTATTTTGATTATAGATTTTGGTTTGTCTCAACCTGAAGCTTCCCAGGAGACATTACCAGGAGTCTGTTGCTTCACCCCCCCCACCAAAAACTCACCCACAAAAAAAAGTTACATGATTGAAATGGTTAGTATTAGGAAATCTCATCCAATGGAATAATTGGGGAGCATGTGTGTCACTGAGCAGGACTCCATTCGGAATTGCCTGTGGAATAATTAGTATCGAAAATGTGATAGGGTTCTGAGAATCACTCCTAAGAAAGAAAGTATCACACTTCCATGGGAGGACAATTCTGCTGTAGAAATTGAAATACTGCATTCATTAAAATTGCAGAAGTCAGATTGAAGCTTGTGACAATACTAATACCATCAAAATGTCTTATGACAACATCAATCCTAACAAAATCTGACACTTGTTCCTTTTCTAGTCTTTAAGTTGATTCCCATCAAAGTGACTAAAAGCTACTGCAAATAGAGAGTTCCAGTTATCTTTGAATTCTATGCCAAAGTAATTTAGTTCTTTTATATTTACTTCAGCTTTGATTTACAATTTTTTTTTTTCATAATGCAGCCTGCAGACATTTATCTGATTGATGAACCCAGTGCATATCTTGATTCTGAGCAACGTATTGTTGCCTCAAAAGTCATAAAGAGGTTTATACTCCATGCAAAGAAAACTGCATTTGTGGTAGAACATGATTTCATAATGGCAACATACCTTGCTGACAGAGTTGTTGTGTATGAGGGAAAGCCATCTGTGGAGTGTACGGCAAATTCTCCCCAATCATTGTTGACCGGAATGAATCTCTTCCTATCTGTAAGCCCAGCAAGCTCTTTTCTATTATTTGTGCTTTAAATAGGCAATCATAAGAAGGGCGAATTAAATTTTGAGCTTACAGTCAAGCTTTTTAGCAACGTAATATGTATGTAGCTCAATCAAAGTACTGTTGTTTTCAAGGGCAAAATGCTTGTTCTTTTTTATTCAGCCCAGATATTACAACAGCTAGTCCTCCTCTCTCCCCTTTTTTTTTTCCTGTCATTTTATTTTTGCATAGATTCATAATTGTTCTGTAAAGCTTCTGTATAGTTTTTGTTTTGATTTTTATTCTTATTCTTTTTTTGGTTTTTTGGCCTTCAATCTTGTGAAGATTTCTGGTTCTGTTACAGACTGCATCTTGGTAAAATGTTTTGTTCCATGCTTGGATCATTGATATATAAATAATCATTTTTTTTTCTTTTTTGGCAGATGTCTTTTTTTTTTACTTTTCCTTTGAAGACTTTTTTGCTTCTTTTCTTTGCCTTGCTTCTTTTTCATGTGTCGTTTAAGCCATCCTTATGATTATTATTATTATTATTCTTTTCCTTGCTTGTTGTTTATTCAGCACCTGGATATCACATTTAGACGGGATCCTACTAATTATCGTCCAAGGATCAACAAATTGGACTCAACAAAGGACAGGGAGCAGAAAGCTGCTGGTTCATACTATTACTTGGATAACTGATGTAATGATCAACAGTTTTACATCATTCATTCATGGCTGCCCATCCTTTTCTAGCAAAGCCTGGCCTCTGCTGGATTTCAAATTTTGCTGGTCGTGCAGAACTCATGGGCATAGATTTGAGTGCCTCTGCGATGCAGTTTGAGTCATTGCCTCACATTGGGAAATGACTGGAGGATCTCTGCCGGGTGGGTTGGCTCATATTTAACCTTATGTTTTTTTTTCTTTCTTTGTTTTTTTGGTGAGTGTTTTGGTGAAATGAGTCTACTGGCCATCTACGATGCCATTGACAAAAAGTGTTGTCTTAAGCCCTGGCCTTTCTGGTTAAACAAACCGTAGCAAAGATATGATGCCGAACACTCTCAAGTCTCCGAGAGGGAAGCCGGGCATTATAAGATGTCGTTAATAATTCTATCGTTGGACACGCCTCTGTTGTCCACATATTTGTCATAATACGATGATAGCAAATTGCTTCCTTTTACCCGTGCGAATGATACGAACCTTGGAGCAATTGATTCATCTTCTCTCTCTAGACCTTGTGCTATCTCGGAACTATGTCTCTTTCCATTTTGTTCGCCAATAGGTGAAACAATATTGATCGCCAAAAATTCCTCTCGAGATGGCCTGGAAAGTGTCTGCCTACTCGAATATTGGAATAAAAAATATACAATATCGTTAAAGCTTATTATCTCTAGACGCCCGTGCAATTGAGACGCAGGAATTATAGAAGTACCTACATTGGTGTTGCACTCGGCCATGGTGAGAAATTTCTTAACAACGAGGGAGAAATAAATGGTGGTAAGTAAAACTATGAAATATATTTTTTGGTCTATTAGATTTATTCTTCAATTTCGAGAGAAATTATCGATTATTTTTATTTATTTCATGAATTGATTAGTTTATTCATAATAACTTTTTATTTAAACTCATTAATTTTAGTACAATTATAAAATTATAACATATTATTTTTTATTCTTTCACTTTTTATTCTTTTTTAAAGAAAAATTTTTAGTTTTTTTTCTTCTTATACCACCCTTCTCCAAAGGTATGGAGAATGAAAAGTTTTCTTTCATTCCTTTTATTTCCCTTTTTCTCGCTTTCCAGTCCCGTGTTATCCAAACAAAGTATAAAAAGATAAAGGGTGTTGACAAGTATGATTGTTCTTGTTGTCTCGTCTCTCCCTTTTACTACTCGTTTCATTGTAGTTGCTATGATTCTCATTTCCATTTTTTATTGACAGTTCCTCTCTTTCTAATTTGTATCAATCATTGATTATATTATGAGTCGTATGGTTTGGAGATCCAACAATAGTACTCTTTACTTGAGAAAGCAAGGTTCAAATATTAATCATCCATTGCTCATTTGAATTTCCAGTGTGCCACGAAGTCGCATAATGACACCAACTTGTGTCCTCGGGTCATTTGTTTCTCTTTTCAAGATTTCCTTGATTTGACTGCATGTCTGACAAGAAAGTGTGTCAAAACCTTTCTTCTGCGTAGAGCCCCTTCGATGTGGCCACAATCTTGTCCACTCATTATATTAATTCTTTATATAATAAAATATTTTTAAATCTATATTATTTAAAATTTAATTTATAATTTATAATTATATTATATAATTGCTTTAATTTAATTTTAATATGTGAAATTTAGAATTAATTATAAATACTATAGATGTAAGATATAAAATTTCCTATTTTTCATTTCAAATATCAACTAGTCTACAACAATATGATGCCGACACTTCAACAGGGAGGCCGAACATTTTGAGAGGTTATTTTATTTTTTATTTTGTCCTATGGAGGGCTACAAGCTCGTAAGAGAAAAACACTACAAATTTGTTCTAGTGTGCCCCACCATCTTCCAAAGTACGAATCGAAGGCCTATTCGTCTACTCGGTCCATAAGCATTCCGTGTGCCCAAAGATCAGGATTGTTTGCTCGGCTGTTTCACACCTCTTTTTGACCGACGATGTCGTGCTTTTTGTAGAAATAAGTTTGGAGCAGGTGGCAATTATTCAGCACTATTTGAAGCTTTTTGGCAGATGGTCTGGGCAGAGAGTAAGTCTGTCTAAATCCAGGTTTCTAGTTGCTCAGAATGTGCCTCGTCACTTGGTCATGCATTTGAACAGAAGGTCCGGCCTTAACTTAACTAAAGAACTTAGTGGATATTTGGGTATACCTATCCATAATGGTCGAGTTACAACGTGGATTTACCAGGACATATCGGACAGAGTACAAAGTAAATTGGCTGCTTGGAAGGCAAAACATCTTCCCTTTGCTGGTCGTTTGACATTAATAGTCTCCTCCGTTCCTACCTATGTCGTGCAAACCACAGCTCTTCCGGTTGCTATTTGTAACAAACTTGACAAGTTTAACTGTTAGTTTCTATGGGGCGATATAGAATAGGGGAAGCGGTTACATTTAGTCAAATGGAGTTACGTGTGCCAACCTAAGGATGCAGGGGGATCGGGCATTTGTGCTTCACGCTTGGCAATTATAGTACCCCTTACCAAACTAAATTGGGTACGGGTTCTCACAAGTAAATACTGTACGCAGGCAAAGCCCCCACTTTCGTATAAAAGGGTGGCCTGTCATACATGGCGGAACATGGTTCGGAATCAAACTTTCTTGGATGAGCATCTCATCTGGCAAGTAGGGGATGAGACCCATGTCCTCTTTTGGATGGATAAGTGGCTTTCTCTTGGTCCATTAAAGCGATACGCTTTGCGTATGCTGACCTCCTCTGAGCTACAAGTCCCTGTTCGATTTTATTGGAATGCTGTATCAGATTGACAAAAATCAGCCTATCATAGACAACTCCCATAGCTACTCAGTCTCTCCTAGGATCCTAGTTGTAATTTAATTTGGAAACTTGGTAGATAACGCAAGAGAAAGTGTTAACCAACGCGGAGCGGTTCAAGCATGATTTTGCACACTCTAGTATTTGCTCCTTGTGCAACAATTCTACGGAGTCTCTGCTCCATTTATTTCATGATTGTCCACCGGTAACACGCCTGTGGAGATCCTTACTGCCCCAACCAGTGCAGGTGCCGTTCTTTCAGCTAGCTTTTTCTCACTGGCTAATGGCTAATCTCCAGTGCAACGTGGGGACCTCTACACTTGGTAACTGCCCGGAGCTTTTTGCACTTACTGTGTGGTGGATTTGAAAACGGAGATGTGAATGAATATTTTTTTTTCTAAATAAATCCGTTAATCACTACTCCATGAATTTTTTGTTGGCTCAGTTTGCAGTACATGACAATGCTCCCTCCCTTGCCTTCGAGCAAGGATTCTCTTCCACACGGACCCTGCAGCTAGTAGGATGACATCCCCCTCCGGGAGACTGGCTCAAGATTAATACTGATGGTGCCTCTCGTGGAAATCCAAGGGTGGCTGGTATTAGAGGGGTTTTACGAACTTGTACGAGTTCTCGGATCGTGGGCTTTGCTCATAGTCTTGGCCACTGTTCTACTTGTACTGCAGAACTTTGGGGAGCATTGTTGGAATTTGTTGAAGAAACAAGAAGTAATAGAGTTCAGTTTGCTGATTTCATATCAGCATGAGTGTGTGCGCGCTTCAAGCTGCTCTGCAGAAGAAGTTGCTGGTGCAGCTGTCTGTTTGGCTTGTTTAATAGCAATTGAAAAACACAAAGAAAGGAAAACGCAGAGGAATGCAAGGCACGTGGCGAGATAGTTCAAATTCAAATTAAAAGATCTATCTTTTTCAAGTTTCCAACCCCTTTATATATAACAGTAAAGTTTCACTACAATCAAGTATATTTTTTAAAATTTATAAGTTAAATTTAAATTTAATATTATAGATTTAAATTTAAAATATTTCAAATGTAAAATAAATATATTATTATATCAAAAAATTAAATTTGAAAGTTACTAAAAGAATCTCATAAGGTGGTTGTATAACTGTTATAACTATCATGACTTCTAACTCCTATAACTACCTCTAATTTAACAAGAAAGTTGGTTGATAAAATTTTGGAAGTGAGCTAATATGGCAATGCAGGAGCACCATTTTCTTCACTCCTCCTTGGTGGTGTTGCTTTGCATACAAAGTTTCTACCTTATCTCAACAAGTCTATTTTTACTTAACCCTTTGGTCTGAATATCTACAAGTTGGTCTTAGGAGCAATAATACTTTAATTCAATCTAGTATTTCTCCTACATTTTTCTTACAAAATGAAGTTTTATGTTAAAGTGTTTGGTCCTCCCATGCATCACAGGATTTCTTGAGATTGCAATTGCTGCTTTGTTATCATAATAGATGACAATAGGCTCCTTTTGTTCCAAGTTGAGGTCAACCATTACATTTTTAATCCATATGACTTGGTTCACAGTTGAGGCAGTAGCAATATACTCTGCTTCAGTTGTGGATTGAGTCATAATAGGCTGTTTCTTTGAGCTCCAACAGAATACAGAAGAACCAAGAGAAAAAACATACCTTAAGGTGATATTCATGTCTTCAATTAAGCCAGCCCAGTCACTGTTAGAATATCCTTGTAATTTGTCATCTGTTGAGTGATTAAACATTAATCCAAATTCAACTATACCTTTAATACACTTTAATACTCTTTGGGTAACCTTATGATGCAATTTAGGGGGATCCTGCATAAATCTAGATAACAGGCTTACTATGAATATAATATCTGGTCTAAAGGCTGAGAAATAGAGCAAACATCCAATTAAACTTCTGTATTCATGTGCATCTACCCTTGGTAATCCATCTTACTTCTGTAACTGTACCCTAGACATAAATGGAGTTAATACTTCCTTAGAATCCTGCATTTGAAGTTTCTGCAAAATATGTCTTGCATATTAGGCTTGAATGACAAGGATACCATTTTGAGATTGGTAAATTTGCAAGCCTAGGAAATACTTCATCTTTCCTAGGTTAGTTATCTCAAATTGCTTATTTAGTTCAACTTTGACTTGCTGGACAAGATTACAACTATCTCCTGTGATCATGAGATCATCTACATAAAGAGAAATGTAGGTTTTATACGTTGTTTCTATTTTCACATATAGAGTTGGCTCTAATGTACTCCTACTGAAACCAAGCTTAAGCAAATAAATATGAATTTTGCTATATCAAGCTCTAGGGGCTTGTTTCAACCCATAAAAAGCCTTTCTAAGCAAACATATCTTATCTTCTTGTTCTGAAATTGCAAAATCAGCTGGTTGTTCAAGAAAGATTTCCTCTTAGAGTTAACCATTGAGAAAGGTAGATTTGACATCCATTTGATGCATAATCCACTGATTATGTGCTGCAATAGTTAAAAGAAGTTTAATGGTGTCCAACCTTACCACATGAGCAAAAGTCTCAAGATAGTCCACTCAAACTTGTTATGTAAAGTCTTTAGCCACCAATTTGGCCTTGAATTTGTGCAAGCTGCCATCTGGATTCACCTTTACTCTATAAATCCACTTAGTTCCGATAACTTTTTTGTCTTTTGACCTTAGTACCAAAATCCAAATGTTATTCTTCTCAAGGGCTTAAAGCTCCTCTTGCATTGCAGCTTTCTAGCCAGGTAGACTTGTTATCTCATCATAACTTGCAGGTTCTAAGAGTACTTCATTGCATCTCTCATACACATCAGAGAGAGATCTAGTGCCTCTGATTGGTGGATTATCCACATTCTCTCCTTCTGAGAATTCATGTTCCTAATATGTAGGTTGCATCAGTTGATTGGTTATACCATGCATGTCTGATTTAACAATTGCCTTCTGCCAATTCCATCTCAAGTCTCTATTTATAGAGACTTTATTAATGATAGAGTTGTATACCCTATACGTATATGTTGTGTTGGTATAACTAACAAATATAGCTATTTCAGCTCTTGGATCCAACTTGCTCCTTTTTACATAAGGCACATAAATATAGTACAAGCAACCAAACACTTTAAGGTGTGCTAAAGAAGGCTTGATACCAAACTAATACTCAAATGGTGTGAAATTTGTCAAAACCTTTATGGGTTGCCTATTCAACAAATACACTGAGGTGGCTGCTGCCTCTGACCAAAAGATTTTAGGAAAACCTTTCTCTATCAACAAGCATCTGGTTATGGCAGTTATGGTTCTATTATTCCTCTCTCTCACCCCATTTTGTTGAGGTGTATAAGGAGTTGTGTACTGTTGTTGGATTCCAACATCTCTGCAAATCTATTTAAATGATTCAGAAATGTACTTTGAGCCATTATTTGACCTAATGGCCTTAGTTTGAGAGTTTGACTGCTTTTCAACTCATGTTTTATATTGGAGAAAGGTACTTGATACCTTAGTTTTCAGTTTAAGAAAGAAGATCCAAGTTAGGTCATCTATAAAAATGACATAATATCTGCTTCCTCTTAATAATTCATGATCCATAAGACCATAGAGATCACTATGAACAAGTTGCAACTTCTCCTTTGCCTAAGATTATGCTACTGGGAATGGTAACCTAGTTTGTTTGCTAAGTTGACAAATTTCACAAATAGAATTGTATTTTGCAATCTTTGGCATATCATGCACTAAGCCTTTCCTCTACATTTTCTTAAGGCTAGTGAAGTTAATGTGGCCTAGTCTTTTGTGCCAAGTGAGTGTATTTTATGTTTCAGTAGTTATCGCATGATGTTGTGTTTGGTCTTCTTTCAATTGGAAGGTTTTGCCACGCATAGGTATTTTAGTTAAAAGGGTACCTTTAGCTTTTGAAATGATATAAACTCTGTCTTTAAAGACTAAAGTGTATCCTCTTTTCAAAAGTTGACCTACACTAAGTAAGTTACAGCTTACGGTAGGTACATACAAAACATTAGGTATGAATTTAATACCTTTCTTAGTATAAATGGGTGCATAGCCTTTTCTTTCTGCTTGGATCAATTCACCATTCTCAATCTTCACTTTGGTTATATAGGATTTGTCAAATTTCTTGAATAGTTACAAATTAGGTGACATGTGATTTACACAACCACTGTCAACCAGCCATGTGCAACTCATTTCATGAGTGAAGGTGGTTACTACTGCATGATGTTGTGTTTGGTCTTCTTTCAATTGGAAGGTTTTGCCACGCATAGGTATTTTAGTTAAAAGGGTACCTTTAGCTTTTGAAATGATATAAACTCTGTCTTTAAAGACTAAAGTGTATCCTCTTTTCAAAAGTTGACCTACACTAAGTAAGTTATAGCTTACGGTAGGTACATACAAAACATTAGGTATGAATTTAATACCTTTCTTAGTATAAATGGGTGCATAGCCTTTTCTTTCTGCTTGGATCAATTCACCATTCTCAATCTTCACTTTGGTTATATAGGATTTGTCAAATTTCTTGAATAGTTACAAATTAGGTGACATGTGATTTACACAACCACTGTCAACCAGCCATGTGCAACTCATTTCATGAGTGAAGGTGGTTACTACTGCAAACAATTATTCCTCCAAAATCTACTCTTCATCTTTTACTTGTACTTGCTGAGATTTTTGTGGTTGTTGTTATTGCTTTCCTCTGTGCCAGCAAATCCTTTCAGCATGCCTTTTCTTGTTACATATTTTGCACACCAGATTAGGTCTTTTCCAGTAGATTTTGGAAGGATGATTTGTTTTCCTGTAGTGATCACAAGGTGGGTATTGCTTTTTGCCTTCAGGCTTGATAGACTCCTCTGACTTCTTTTCCTGCTTCCCTTATTACTTCCTCTTCCCTTGGGGCTTTCCGTAATACTTTATAGGAAAAGCTCCCTTAATTCTTTCCTTTTGTCTTAAGACCCTTCTTTACTCCTGAACTTGAAGATAATTAAGTAGCTCTAGTAAACTTATAAAAGTAAGGTCTTTTGAGTTTTTTGGAGGGGAAATCTTTATTTTAAACCTCTCTGGAATGTTTTCTAAGACCTTTTGCACAATACTTTTATCTGGGAAGTTTTCTCCTAAGATCCTAATTTGATTAACAATTTTCAAGAGCTTATCTACATATTCCTTTATGGTTCCTTACTCCTTCGTCTTCAGAAGTTCAAACTCTCTTCGAAAATTAAGAAGTTGCATGTTTATGGTCTTTTCATTGCCAGAAAACTCCTCCTTTAACCTATCTCATGCATCCTTAGCAATTTCATAGGCCATAATCCTATCGAAAATGGTCTCTGTGATAGTTGAATGAATGCATCTCAAGGCTTTATACTTCTTAGTTGTCTACTCACTATGTTATTTTAGTTGTGTCAAGGATGGATTTTCAGGCAAAGGAGGTGGTTCAGTTCCCTTTTCAGTGGCTTCCCACAAATCATAAATTCTAAGGTAGACTTTCATCATTATTGTCCACTGAGGATAATTTTCCCCAATGAATTTTAGAAGAGGAAGTGGAGAGAAACTATAGGAGGTCATATGAAGGAAGATTTCTGGAAAACTTAACTTTCTGTTAAGATGTTGGTTTGTTTGTCAATTGTTTCGGTCAAGTTTATATGATACAACCTGCTCTAATACTAGTTGTTGGAAGTGGTTAAAGAGATAAAAAATAATAGAGTTCAGTTTATTGGTTTCATATCAACATGAGTGTGTGAGTGCTTTAACCTTATTTGCAAAAGAAGCTGCTAGTGCAGTTATCTATTTGGCTTATTTAATAGCAATTGAGAAACACAAAGAAGGGAAAACACAAAGGATGCAAGACACGTGGAGAGAGGTTCAAATTTAAGCTAAAAGATCTGTCTTTTTCAAGTTTCCAACCCCCTTACATATACCAATAAATCTCCACTACAATCAAGTATATTTTTAAAAATTCATAATTTGAATTTAAACTTAATGTTATGGATTTAAATTTAAAATATTTCAAATTTAAAATAAATATATTATTATATCAAAAAATTAAATTCGAAAGTTACTGGAAAAATCTCACAAGATATTTGAATAACTGTTATAACTGTCATGACTTCTAACTCCTTTAACTGCCTCTGGTTTGGCAGAAAAGTTGGTTGATTGTAATCTGATATGACAATGCAGGAGCACCATCTTCTTCAAGCATGCTCTGGTTTAGAAATATCATGACACCAAGGTTTCAGAAAGGTCTAACTGGAACTGGATTCCAAAGGTGCCGTGGAAGCTCTTTAGAATGGGGTTCTTGTCACCCATTGTGAAGCAAATCTGGTCCGCTTGCATCGGGTTATGTTGCATTGTCTATGGGAAGTATGGGCCTCCGTTTGTTACCGTGAAGCCAATTAAGTTGCAGACTGGCTATGCTTGAACTCTTGGCTAGGGACTTCATGTCCTATTGCACCCTCCTGTTCCTCTGTTACTGTTACTTTATCAGGATAATGTAGGGGTCTTTTGGCCCCGTCAGGTTGTAGGTTAGTCTTTCGGGTTCATGGTTTAAAGCCCCCCAAGGACTGAAAAAAAAGATTGTTTGCTCGGCTTAGCGTAGCACTCACAATTGGGTTTTCAAATGCTACTTACGTTTCATCAAATATAATGGCACGTGGATAGTAGTTAAGCCTATGGCAGAAAATGACACAACAAACAATCCGATGTCAACCAAATTTCCTTTTCTTAATGAGACGGCAATCAATGTGTATGATGACACCTTCTGTCATTTATATTTGACGTTTGACCTTGGAATGGATTTTTCTCCCTTTCACGGCCCCCCGTCCCAAGAAAAGAAAGAAAGAGATAGATATGATACATGATACAGAGATTTTTCTTTTTCTTTTTCTTTTCTTTTATTGGAGATGCAATTTGCATGAATTCTTAATGATTGATGTAAGAGTTCAAAAGCTTAGGGCTCAAACTCCATATTTTTGTCCTTTAGCAAATATATATATATATATACATACTTTAGAGATAAGCTAATGGCCCAACCAACCTAAGGAGGTGAAATTTGAAAATGATTCAAAAACAAAACTGGTGCCTCAGCATGCAGTTCACATCTGCTTCGCCTCCATCCATCATGTGGGTCCTATATATAATATCTTAATTAATCTGAAGGCAGTTAAAGGAAATCATCAAATATAAAGGGACATTAATAATGAGAATGCCAAAAAGCATCAACAGCATTTTTAATCCTAAAGAGGCGTGGTTGTCAACATTTTGTATTGATTCTTTACTTAGCAATCATTCATTGTCTTGTATTCAAAATGTTTGCTGAGGTGCGGGTTGGCTCATTCAACCGAAAAAAAAAAACACAAGAGTTCAGAAACCCGACCAACTTGTCTGTTATTCCTAGGCCTTTGTCCTTTTCGGACAAAGTGCTCGGGGCCGTAAATCATTCCGTTATTTTTCTATTATCGTAATCTTGCATTAAAGCCGCAGTTTGCACCTTGTGACAACTTCTGGGATATGCCAAGTTAATTTCATCTGCCAGCACATGTATCTCGGAGAACAGTTATGCATGTGTTTCATCGGTGCACATAAAGCCAGAAAAAATGTCTGGCATTAAAATAATAAAAAATGGTTTTACCAATGAGTTTTGATTTAACAAAATTGGAGTTATTTCTAAAAATCAATGGAGGATCAAATTTCGGTTGAAAGCCAGTTGAAGAAGCAAACAGAATCCAAGAGCAAAGCAAAGCACCCAACTCATTGGGAAGGACGGTTCACTCTGGGACCTTTGCCAGCAACTCTTTGATTCTGTTCAAGGAACCCCTCTGCCGAATTGTGAGCGCCGGGCACAGAGAGTTTCATATTTGAATCCACTTATTTGGATTTTGGCTCACAATTTAAGCGGTTCTCTCATCAGGGTTTTTTTTTTTCCCCGTTTTATGAATCTGAAATTTATCCACAACAGATAGAGTGCTTTGTTATGCAAACAAATAGCAAAACGATCAAAAATTTGTTATTGACCGGAAAAACTTGCGATACGATTTCATAAATTACAAAAGTGATAGATTAGGTTGTTCAACTCGATAGTTCGTTACAAAGCAAAAACTGATAAATTAGACGATGGAAGGAAAGCATCTACACGTTTTTGATTATCTACAACTCAAACCTCAATCAATTTCAAACTCATCGAAAGAAACAATATCATTAGGACTAGAAGGTGAACAACCATCATGAAACCTTCTATTTCTCTCTCTCCATAGCCACTAAATTCAGGTACACCGTGCCAACCTGTGGGAGCTCAGAAATTCTACTGTGGACCTCCTTTAATCGAAGAGTGAACCCCACTTGACGGTAGGACTCGCTTGTACTAGAGAGGGTACGCTGTGGACCCAACCCGCGCTGTAGAGGAATAGTATTAATTAGGTGAACTTTAAGATTTCGTGTGTATAATCAAGTATCTATAGCACTGGAAAATGTTCTTCTACCTTTGTAATCTAATAGTTAAAAAATTGTTGTTTGTCATACTAAAAGTTACGTGTTCGAACTTAACGAGTCAAAATTATATAAACAAATATAACACAAAAAAATAGTATATTTTTGAAAAAAAAGAAACAATTTTAATGGGGGCAAAATTAATTATCAAAACAATTTTAATTCAAACATGTGGAGTTTCTTTTCATTCCTTCGAACTAAAAGCGGTATGGTGAACCCTCCTCACATTCTCATGGCACCATTTTCTACTCGGCCCAACTTTCTTTAAAGAAAAAATCTTTCCTTTTATACATAAAGCAAAGACATAAACCGATTAATATTTTCAGTGCAGAATTAATTGTTTTCCCAGTTCAAAATCGCAATGTTTTATCACATACTGTTCGTTGGCAGTCGTCTCTCACCAATTGTTTTCAACACTGTCCATTTGTTTAAGTCACTGCATGAACCTCAAACATTTTGATGACAGATAGTTAAACTGATAATTAACCTAATATTTCTAAACTTAGAATCTAAATAAGTATAGATTAGCCTATTAGAAAATTTTAATTAGTTATATTAGAATATTCTTAAATAATATATTTATTAAAAACTTAATTATAATGTACTCTAATTAGTAAAAAAATAATTTTTATATTATTGTATTATTAATAATAATAATTTCAAATATAATTTAAGTATTAAGAAATATATTTGATTTAAATTATTATTTTAATTTTTATAAATTTAAGTATATTATTCATGATATTATTTATATAAAATTAATTAATTTCAATTTTTGAAAGATCAATATTTATAATAATAGATTTTTAAAAAAATCTAATAAATAGTGTTAGAACATATAATTTTAAAATTTAAATATTTGTTGTGTATAATAAATAACCTATACTTGATTATTGATTATTGATTGTTCAATAATAAAAAATAAGACTTTATATGGTTATGATTTAAAGAATTATGGATTTTTTTTTTGATGTTATGGTCCTGGAAATTGAGAATTATTAATTCCTTGTTTATGATTGTTTAGTTTTTAAGATAATTATAAAAAATAAATAATAAAAAGGAAAATAAGGCTTATTGCTGAATGCTAAGTCAGCATAGCTTGAAATTGCGGCGGCAAGCTCAAGTATTGATAATTTCATTATTATTTTTAAAAGTAAGAGGTTACGAAATAGAACTTATGTTTCTTATAAGGAATTGTTTGCAACCATTAGGCCAATCCCACCATGTTAACTAGGATGTAACATAATGAACAATGACTATTTATACTTAAGGAATTAATAATTCTTTATTTTATGGCTTGAAGTTCAACCACATTTATGTTAAAAAAATTGTAGTATTTTTGTACCCCATATTATATGATTATAATTTCAATCAAAACAAATATAAACTGTATGTATTAGTGTAATTGGTAAATCTTTATTTTATTATTTAAAGAATATAGACTCTATGTCTTAGTATAATCCAAAAACATGTACTTGACATAGTTATGCACTTTAATGTTGTGATCTTTGAAGTTAATAAATATTTGGTTGTATTTTTATATGTATGTATTAAGATTATAATTTGTTAGTCACCAAAGTAACCAAACTAAAATATTTGAACCAATATACATGCATTATTGTTATAATTCGTTAATCCCCAAATTGATCAAATTAGTATATTTAATAACATATATAAATAAGTCATTTATTCATAATTTTAATGAAATATCTATTAATGAAAAATGATTGGATAAATTAATATTATTAATCATTAAAATTTTAGGATTTACTCAAAGGTAAATTATTATACTATTATTAATAATATAATTGAGGTATATTAATATATTTAGTTAGATATATTTCTTTATTTAAAGATATCAAATATATTTAGTTCAAAGTATTTAATTTATCTATTAAAGTTAATATATGGTGTTACTTGTAATAATATACTATAGGTTTTTCAAAAGAGAATTACAACATACTTTAACCAAACTAAAATATTTGAACCGATATACATGCATTATTGTTATAATTCGTTAATCCCTAAATTGATCAAATTAGTATATTTAATAACATGTATAAATAAGTCATTTATTCATAATTTTAATGAAATATCTATTAATGAAAAATGATTGGATAAATTAATATTATTAATCATTAAAATTTTAGAATTTACTCAAAGGTAAATTATTATACTATTATTAATAATATAATTAAGGTATATTAATATATTTAGTTAGATATATTTCTTTATTTAAAGATATCAAATATATTTAGTTCAAAATATTTAATTTATCTATTAAAGTTAATATATAGTGTTACTTGTAATAATATACTATAGGTTTTTCAAAAGAGAATTACAACATACTCTAATGGTTTTATCTAATTTATAATTAATTATGAGTATTTGTGGTATGTAAGTGTTATAATTCGCTTGTATGTTTCAATTATTATTTTATTAAAAGATTAAACTTTTTAAAATGACATGAACAAGTCAATATTTACTTAGATGTCATAAATATTGTACTATTAATGAGTAAGTTTGTTGTTATTACAAATTTAACTAGTAAGTAAGAGCAGTTATATTAGTATGTTTAAGAATGAAATAATTGTTGAATTTTAAATTTTTGAAAGTGATTATTACCAATAACAATAAAAAAAAACTATTTCATGAATAGAAAGTGTAAAAAAATATTTACAGTTTATAGAAAGATGGTTTCGTTTTAAGGACAAATCACTCATTAATACTCTTATAACAAAACTTATGACCATAAAGTTTGCTAGGTTGTGAAATAAGGCAAAGTACATTATTGAGATGATAAATTTTGTAATAAAATTTATAACCTTAAGATTAATAATAGGTGATTTTTTATGTCATTTATTCAAAACACACCATCTCTTGATAATGTGTCATTTCATATTTTTATAACACCATAAAGAAAAAGTGGAATGTTAACAAATCAACCGATATGTTTGTTTAAGAGAAACCAAGATAGCAAATTAAGTGAGTCACTTTATTAATCTCATAAGCAAGATAGCTAGAAAATAAATGAAAATGAAAGTCAACTAATTTAAAAAAAGAAAGAGCCTACTTATACTCCTTAGTTTGAAAAGAAGAAATGAAAGGATGATAAATGTCACTTTTGTTAAGAATGTTAAACATGATCAAAAAGATTATTTGAAACATAAGATTTGATTCTTAAAAGAAAAGAAAATTAAATGTCTTAGTATATTTTAAATCAAATTTAATTAAAATTTCTAATAATACTTGATGGTTTAATTATAGTATTATTATTCATATATCCATAATGATATAAAAATTCATTATAATCTAATTATTTAAGTTAATATAGGAATACAAGTATTTTTAATATATTTTTATTAATATTTTTTGTCAATTAAAATGTAATAAAATTTAAAAGAATCTTTTTTTACTATATATCATAATATTAGAAATAAATATAATACGATAAATGAAAATTTTACTTACTTATTGCATAAATAGTTGAGTCATATATCCAAAAAATAATAATAAAATTAGTGAGATTGGTCAATAGTGAGATTCTTTTGAATTTATATTTTACTAATATCAAAATATGTAGAAATTACATTAAGTGTAAGTAAACTAAAAATAACATGAAAAAAGTCATAAGAAGCACATAGTTTCTTGAAATTATACTTATTAATATTTGCGGACCATTTAATATTATAGCCCTTAATGAAGAATTGTATTTTATCACCTGATAGATAATTTTTCACGTTATAATTATATTTATTTACTTCATAAAAACTTAATTAATGGATACTATAAAGGTATATATAAAGGAGGTTAGAAGTGATTACACAAAAGATGAAAAACATAAGATCTTATAATTGTGATGAATATTATAAAAAATATAATAATTTCAGACAATGTCCAAATCCATTTATGAATTTTTTTGAAAATTATAATATATGTGTATAGTAAACTATGTTAGACAAACTTTAACAAAAGGTATAATAAAAAAAAGTAATCAGACATTAACAATTATGATTAGGATTGTAATGAGTAACTCATCCTTACCCAAATCTTTGTATATATATGCATTTAAAATTGCAAACTATGTATTAAGTATGATTTCTAGTAAGGTAATTAAAAGTGTTCTTATTAAACTATGAATAAGAATGAAACCTAATTTAAGGTATTTGAATGTTTAGGGTTATTTAACAAAAACAAGAATTCACTTGAAAAAAAAAATTAGACTTTTAAACAATCAATGACTACTTTATTGGTTATTTAAAGAAGTATATAATTATAGTTTGAAAATTGTAAAACTGATAATGTAAGATTTATTAAGAATGATGAAATTAGTGATAATAATAAATGTTAAAATGTGCATATAAAAGAAATTAAGATAAATATTTCTTTACTCATAACAACTTATTCATTTACCATCATATTAAATGTTATTTCAAAAATTAAAAGACATTTAAATGAAGAGATATTTTATGAAAAAACTAATTTGTAACTGACTAATATAAATAAACTACAAAAAGTAGTATTAAGAAAATTTTAAAAAGAAAAAAGATTAATTATTTCAAATAATTATATGATTTAATTGACAGAGTTAAGATTTTAATATTAAAATCTATAAGAATGTATTTTCATTTTTACATATTATAAAAAATATTTATTAAAATAACTATGAAATTAATAACTTAGAAATGACTCACCAAATGGATATGAAAACTATTTTTCTAATGAAAATCTTGAAGAAGAAGTTTACACGAATCAACTTGAAGAGTTTTTCATAAAAAGTAAATATCAAATGGAGTGTAAATTAAAGAGATTAATATATGAATTGAAACAAAATTTCCTATAATAGTATATTAAATTCAATAATATTATGATATTTTTTTAATTAAAAAAATAGTTAATCAGTGTATATACCAAAAAATCAATGAGAGTAAGTTTTTTTTATAATCTTAAATGTTGCTTATTATTAACATATTAAGTATATTATATGAGATTAAATAATTTTCTTAAAAAAATTTTATAATGAAAGATATAAGAGAGACATTTTATACGATAAGAATAGAAATATTCCATAATAGATTACAATGAATAAGGATTGTTATAAAATAATTACGTAAAGAAAATTTTAAAGAAATTCAATATCACTTAGTATTCATTTAGAGTTATTCTCTTATAAAAAAGTGATAAATTTAGTCTCGTATAATATTATAAGAATAAAGTAAATGTAAGAAAATAAAATCAATTTCATATGTCTTTATTATTGGTAATTTAATATATTTGCTAGTTTGTGCAAGATTTAATATTGATTCTAATGGATTAGTAGAAAGTTACTAAGAAAATATTAAAGTACATATAAGGAACAAAAAAAGTATATATTCATATATAAAAAAAATCTAACTATTTAGATATTATTATATATTCATATTAGACTTGATAAATGCATTAATAATACAAAATTCACTTTTAGTTATCTATTTATAGTAAGAGAATGAGTAATTTTGTGAAATAAAAGAAAATGATTTATTATTGTTGCATTTATTATAAAAGTAGATTTTTTGGTATAATTTAAAATTATAATTCATATATTGTGAGATTTTATTTTAGAATTTAAGGTTTCAATGTTATTCTTAAATTGTTGAAATTTTATATGATAATTCTAAAATAATATTCTTTTTCAAGATAACAAATATTTAAAAGTGCAAATATTTAAAGGGTATCAAAATTAAGAGAATTAAAGTATTTGTCTTTAAGGAGAACATTCAAAAATAAAAAAATATATAAAAAGTACTAATTAATTTTATAATTGTATATTAATACGAGAGTTTACAATTAATATTATATAAAGATAAGAATTTTAGTTATACCAATGATAATTGATAATATATAATTTAATAACACTAGGAGTTTATTGATATATTTTTGGCATATATTATATATTTTCTATTATCTTATAATTATGTATACATAATTATTTTAAAATTAATAAAAAAAAGTTCTTATGAGACATTATTGTTGACTACTATGAAATTATATATATCATATAAATCTTATGTAATCAACTGTAAATATTGTAATATATAAAAAAAAAGTATTTTGAATAAAAAGGGCAAAACTCTTATAACTCACATTTAATAATTTATCATATTATGATATTATTATGAAATCGTGAGTGATTGTTATTATTGTTATTTGCATATGATAATTAATGTAATAAAATCCAATTATATAAAGTGAGAGAATATTAAAATTTTTTTAATTAGTTATACTAAAATATTTTTAAATAATATTTTTATTAAAAATTTAATCATAATGTGGTTGATTAGTAAAGAATAATAATATATATTATTACACTATTACAGATAATAATTTTTAATATAATTTGAGTATTGATAAATATATTTAATTTAAATTATGAAATGATATATATATAATTAATCTACTTTTTTCTTTTAATAAAGAAAATTTTCATTTAAAAACATGTATTATAGTAAAAAATAAAGAGAAATAAATTAGTTATTAGATTAAGGTAAATTTTTTAAATGAATTAATAATTTTAATTTTTGTAAATTTAAGTATATTATTTATGTGAAATTAGTTAATCTCAAGATTTAAAAAATTAATATTTATGACGATAGGTCTATTAAGAAATTTAACAAAGCTTACCTTCTTATTAACTTAGCTATTAGCTTATGGTAACAAAGGAATCATAGCAAAATTGGTCCACATGAATGCAAATTACTGAAACTTATGATATTTAATGCTCATGCCAAGCGAGAACAAAGCCTTCTTACTAGGTTTCTTTGTTTTTCTTTTAATATATATATATATATATATATATATACTAATGTCCAATTAACAGCTCAGACTTGAGGGGAGACAATTATATGTAAAAAAGGTGGGATTTAGGGGACTATATCTAGATATATGTATATAGAGGGATGAAAATTGCCCCCCCCCCCCGTCTCCGTCCTGGTGCCACCTCTTTTTTTGTCTTTTTTTTTTTTTAAATATTGATATTTGTCCTCCATAATATGGACAAGAAAACAGCCTAGTGCGGCTCAAATTGAAACTCAGGGTCTGTAGCTTTCGAAGATCAGTTTGACAATTTCCTCGTCTGACAGACTGCACCGCCCTTTATGCTAGACAAGGACGGGGTCAAATAGCTTGATGAAGTCTACCAAACACCCAATGTCGAATGCGTCCCCAATAGCCAATAGTGCACCTCTGGACATCACAAGGTATTGGTATTCACGCACGCAGCTGTAATTACTTAGAACTGTTTTTTGTATAATAACCATTTTTACCTGATAAAAATCATCTCACGGTCATTGCTGAGATCGTGAGTTGTGCCAGCTGTGTACCTGCAAAATAAAAAGCCCGAAGTGCCAAGGCTGGAACTCAAGTTAAGCACTCTACCACTCAAACTAGCCTTTGACGAAATGAGCGAAAAGAGATAAAGTAAAAGAGAACACTCCTAAAATTGTTAGTGCTCTTTATAGAGAGCTTCAATGAGATTTCAAGTTAATATGCTTTAACGAGATTTTATAGGGTCTGCCCATGAATTGTTCAAAAGAATATTATCAAGAGATGTGAACATTTTGGAAAGATATAATAAATGAATGACTTTTTTAATGGTGTCCATATAAATAAAATTTATAACCATTCAATTAGGGGTATAATGAAAAGTGGTAAATTTTCACTCGTGTCTTCACAATTTTTATAAATAGGGGAACCCCTTTCATTTTGTCATATATATATATATATATATTTGCCATATATATACTTAATTCATTTAAATACTTTCATACACAATTCAGACAAATTTTCATTCTTACTTGTTTTATAATCTTCCTTCTATACAATTTATTGAAAAGAAAAATGTATTTTAAATTCTTGAAGGTCTCGATACAATCTGGAGAATGCCTAAGGGTTTAATTTCATTTTGGCATACACAAGTATACAAAACCGTATTGTATCTTAGGACACTGTTCTTTGACTGAGTACACACACCGATTACAATATTCGGCGGGAAAAAAAATAAAACCTTAAAAGGAAAGTGGTCTTCGCAGCATGGCTTGAAGTTGTGGCTGCGTCTCGCTGTTTTTTCTTTTTTTTTCTTTTTTCTTTTTTTTTTTCAATACAAGAATGAAAAAAAATCGGGGTGATACTATATAGTCCTGTCAAAAAGATTGCTTCAAACTCAACTTTACTTTAATAATGGAACATCCACTTTTTTAGTTCTAAATGTTTCACAATTTTTATAATCAAGTTTTATACCTTTTAATCTTTTCAACTTAATCCAACACCTTATCAAATTTTTTAAATTGAGTCTTTCCATAAATAGAATTTAACCAAGATGTTAAAAATCAAAATTTGACTAAATGAAAATTAATTAAAAAAAAAACCCTTAGATTCACAATTTTCATCATCACTCATAAGGATTGAAGAATTCTTGCAATCAAAATCTCAATTTCTATCAAAGAAATTTGTGTTTTCAGTAAAATCCGGAATGCTCATCAACGACTCTTTTTGATGTTTGCTTTACTAGGCTCATCATCTTTTTACCTAATTGGGTGCCTTTTACTCGCTAATTTGCGAGATTTTTTCAAGGAAAAGAGCAATTGTTGTTTCTTTCTTTCTTTTATCCCCTTGATTTGATCGAAAAGGATCGCCCAAATCATATGGGGCTCCCAAAAGGAGGATATGATTACCGACATTGATTTGAGAGAAATCGATTTTTATTCATTCCAACTAAGTTTGTTAGCTTTTTTTTGGGGTAGTGTCTGTGAAAGGATTGAAGTGTAATTAGCATTGTGTTGATATTCCCTTTAATAAAAAAAAAAAATAAGTCATATTAATAATAAAGTCTCATGTTTGTCGTCTTTTAATAATATATCACCATATTTGTCAGGTTCACAATAATATAATTTGTGTGTCATCAATGATATCGTTCGGATTCTTTGTGTATTAAAATATGAAGATGTCAAATTTATAAATAAAATATGAAAGAAGAAGAAGAAAGATAAGAGTGATTTTTCTGAAGTAAAATCTTCTTAAAAATTCTGTTTCTGATTTTAATTTTTTCTTCAAAGAGTTTTGTAAGTTTCTCTATACATTTCTTCGGAAATATCTTTTGTAATCTTTTTATAATTATATTTCATATTTATAAAATTCATCAGTTTTTATAATTACTCATTAATTATATCAATAGAATGCTTCACTCAAAAACTCAAAAAATTCATACTACAGAAATGAACCTACCTTGCCCGGCATTACTGACAACTTTGCCTCTAGAAATTACTATAACTAAACCTTTCTTCACGTTACTAGAATTCTTAGAAAACAACATATTGAGTTCAGATACAACTCAAGATGACATTTTAACAATAATAACACAAAAATTAGAAGATCTAGATATTAGAAACGAATATGTTAATGTAATATCAAATTTTAATTTGGAAGATAAAATAGAAGATTTACATAATCAATTTCAAGAAAATTTTGCTAACAAAATACATGATTATGAAAGTTTTATTTCTAGTAATTTGCCGTGTTTGTAATTTTGATTTTATAGTATCAACATCTTCTTTTTCAAACAAATGCTAATATACTTTAAACCAATCAAAGAACTATATGTGAGCTTAAAATCTATTAAGATCTTCATAGTATTTTTCTTTTGGGTAAGTAGTAAAAAACTATTTTCTCTGTTTTTTTTTAAAATTTTTTCATTCTCCTAAGAATATAACTCTTTTCTTAATAATTCTCTATTAATGATAAAATTTGTTCACAATATGATATTCCATTGACTTGAAAATGTATTTCACTTTAGGTAGGGGACATCGTAGATGATGTATCTTTAATGGGATATAAATTAGGGTTGCTAGGTGTTTGATAATAAGGTTTTGATGTAGGTTTTTGAAAATCTACTCCTTCTAAAGGAGTCGATTCTGGATGTGAGCTTGATGGTATGGTAATTGTAGATTTTCAAGAATCCGAAGAAGATATTATCACATAATTTGGCTTTCTTAAAGGAAAGATTATTTCTATATTTCTCTTACCATCTTGAATAATTTATGTAGGTTTTGCATATTTTGTAACGTCCATCTTTATAATTTTTTCTTTTTTTTTTTGTCTAAAACCTTCCAAATTTGATCATTCAAAGCAAATTTTAAGTCAAAATATATAACTTATAATTGCTATATTTTTTAATTATTAATAAATAAATATATATTTACTACGAAATAATAGTTCAACATCTAGTTTAATAAATTGAATTGGTTAAACTTTAAATTTTATTTTTTTTTGTCTCGACCAATTTGGTTATAAAAACTTCGATTTATGAATACACAAATTCTATGTATGCTATTACCTATTTGATAAAGAAAAGAAACTATTTTCGCAGATTTAGCTCATTAATGTAATTATAATAGCATTTTTTGCACTTAAAAATAGAGATGGGGGAAATTCCAATCATATCTAATTCTGTGTGGTAATATATGAGATGCTATGTTAGAATAGCGTTTTATTGGTGATGTCATGAAACTTTAATAAGTAAAACTGGAAGATATCAAAGTCCAATTGTTTTCTTTCCCTATATAATTATTTTTTGATGCCAAAATTGCATTTGATTCACTCATAGAAACTTTGCAGGTGTCCAAGGAGACAAATGATCGAACGCATACAAAGACCAAACAGACCAATAACTCTACACATCCAAGCACCCAACCGGTCCAAAGCACCCAACCGGTCCACAGCACAGGACAAAAGTTGGGGTTGACCAATTCAACATCTAGGGTGAAGTCAAAAACTCACTGCTTCGTCCTTTGGTTCGTTTACCAAAAGAGAGGCTACACTATTATTTTTTTAGTGATATTATTCTAATTGGCTATATATAAAAGAGAGGTTGTTGGCAACTGAGAAACTAGGATTGATTGAAAAGAGGGTGTCTCGCATTTATAATGCAAAGGTGGGGACATCCTACCAGAAATTTCTTGGTTTTAAATTCAAGTTTTAGTGATTTTATATTATAAATATTGGCTTTTAGACCTCAATTGATAATCAAAAAAAAAGAAAAAGAAGAAGAAAGAAAAGGAAAGACAGTATAATGCATTCAATTGACCTAACAAAATAGGGTAGGTTTTGATAAAGTCAATTTTGAGATTAATCACGGCGTGGCGCAGAAAATTGTTTAGGTTGTATACTTGTATAACATTCTTTTCCAACCTAATAAAAGTTGGCATACACAACTTGAATTTTAATAATGTATGCTTTTTTTTTTTGTTTTTTTTATTTTTTGGAAGGAAAAAAGAAATCAAGAAGCTCCAGACGCATGAGCTAACATTAAGGATCTTATTATGTATATTCAATCGGCTTATTTATCTCCAAAGCCCCACGATTCATACAGCTGCATATTAACACCGCAGCGATATGGTACGTTTCTCGTCAAATGTTTCCTTGTTCCTTTGATTTGTGACAATCATTTGTTCGAGGCATCTTTTAATTTAAATCTTCTAAATTAAATATCGAGACCTTGTTCGAGCTCAAAACCTACCCTTCTGTGGAAAACAATTTCAATAACCGGGACCATTAGCATATAGCCGATGTTGACAATTCAATTTGATTCCATTTTGTAACAATATTCTCTCAAATTTTGAGGGGGGGGGGGAAACACTACAAGAAATGCACCACGGTAGCAAAATAACAAGAAATATTTATAGCCATATCAAAAAAAAAAAAATCTATTTAGGTGATACACAAACTCTATTTGAAGCGATACTCTATCGAGTACAATACAAAGCATAATAAACACAACAATACCAACTATAGTAAATAAAAAGTAGTCGTGGGGCTGTCACTATAAGACTTGTCACCATATGGGCTCACTGGGGCTAGGGTAACAAATTTATGAACGACTATGTGTTCATGGTGATGACGGTGACAAAAACACACCACCTAAGCGTTGATTTGAAAAAATATGTTTAGGATCATAATGCAAGAAGCATTATCCAAAAAAGAAAATTTTAAAACCCAGCTGCATGCAAAAGCCCACGTCCACGTGCAATAATCCAATGTTTTTAAGCTGGGGTTTGAACTAACTTCGCCATTTTATGTAGCGCTGAACTAATTATATCCTAATATTCTATATCCCTTAAGAAACAAGAAAGCAAATAAAAATTAAAATAAAAGGAAACGCCACCATAAGCTAATTTATAGACCTCATTCATCAGATTTTTCTGGAACCCCGTTATAGATAAGGACATTACAAATAATAATTTAACAATAAAAGCAGATCTTTGGTTTAGTTAGTAAAACTATGCTTAAGTTTACAATTATTCATCAAATATCTTCTTCTTCCTTTTTTTTTTTTAATGAAACTTGACTTGGCAAAGAAGTACGTATGACATGTCCGGTAAGGCACATGGGTACACATGCACACTTAACCTGAGATAACTAAAAAACAATTAAAATACATCAATTTTAAGAAGGAAAAAATCTTAGTCGATTCAAATTTGGTGGACTCTAATGAATACAAAAAGTTTTATTCTACATTAGTATAATACAAAAAAAATAAAACTATAATTGAGTTTTTAATAAAAATATTATTAGAAAATATTCTAACATTATTCATTAAAAAATTATAATCTTCTCTTGTTCGACTTAATTAAAATCTATTATATTAATTATTATATAAATGATGATAATTACAACCTCTCATGATTTTATTATAATGTCATAATATAATAAACTATTAAATGTGAGTTATGATAATTATATTATATTTATTTAGAAAATTTACAAGACTCATGAGATATATCATTTCATAATGATCTATAATAATATTTCTTGAAGATTTTACTGTTAAAAATGATAATATGTATATAATTATAATATACTAAAAAATACATAATATATATTAAAAACATATTAATGAGTTCATAATACTATTATATTATATATTATTAATTATCATCTACACAATTGAAACCCATTTTAAGAATATATTTTCTACGTAATGTTGATTATAAATTTTTATATTAATTAGTATTTTATAAATACTGTTTATTTCTGAATTTTCTTTATAATAATAAAATATTTCAATTTTCGTAAATTTGATATTATTTAAGTATTTGTTATTTTTACAAAAGAATATTATTGTAAAATTATCATATAAATTTTCAACAACTTAATAATGAAGTTAACAACTCTAAATCTTAAAATAAAATTTCATGGTTATAATATATAAATTATAATTTTTAAATCATAGTATAAACTTTACTTTAATAATGGATGAAATAATTATACACAAATTTTCATTATTCCACAAAATTTTTTTTTCTTTTAATAAGAGTAAATAATTAAAAGTGGATTTTTGAATATTAATACATCTAATAAAGTTTAAATCTAAAAATCCAATTATATTTAAATGATTGGATTTTTTTCACATAAATATATAATTTTTTATTCTTTCAAGTACCTTAATACTTTCTTTGTAAATTTTTAATAATCTATTATATGATTACTTTTATAATTACTTAACATTTCAACCATAAAATTAATATTCGATTTCATATAGGTTAGCAAATATATCAAATTACCAATAATAGAGGTATATAAAATTAATTCCATTTTCTTACATTAACATCATTATTAAAATATTAGATGAGACTGAATTTGTCAACTTTTTGTAGGAAAATAATTTCGAATCAATACTAAACCATATAAAATTTCTTTAGAATTTTCTTAATATAGTTATTTTGAGATAATTATTATTTATTATAATTTATTACTGAATATTTTTATTTCTATAACAAAGAATGTCTTTACAATCTTTTCTTATAAAATTCTTTTAGATAAAATATTTAATTTTACACATTATACTTAAAGTATTAGTAACCAATAACATATATAACTAGAAAATAAACTTATTTTCACTTATTTTTGGATATATAATATTGATTAATAATATTTTTTCTTAAATTTAAAATATATCATGATATAATTGAAATTAGTATATAATTATAAGGGAAGTTATTTCAGTATGTATTTATCCTCTAATTTACACACCCTTCAATTTTTACCTTCTAAAAAAAAATAAACCTTAAAGTTTTTCTATGTAAACTTTTTTTTCAAGATTTTCATTAAAAAAGCTAATTTTTACATCTATTTAGTGTAATTTCAAATCATACTAAGTAACTAATACTATAATTAAATTCAATACTTTTATGATTATAAAAATAAAACTAGATGTTTATTAATTTCAATATTAAAATTTGACTCTTATAAATAAAACACATAATCATCTGAAATATTTGATTTCCTTTTTTTGTGAAATTTTCTTAATACTATTCTTTGTAATTTATTTACATTAATTAGTTGTAAGTTAGTTTCTTTAAAGAGTATTTCTTTATCTAGATGTTTTTTAATTTTTAGAATAATATTTGATGTTATAGTGGACAAAAAAGCTATTATGGGTAAAAAAATATTTATCCTATTTCCTTTTATATCCATATTTTAATATTTATTATTCTTACTAACTTCACTATTTTTAATAAATCTTATATTATTAGCTTTTACAATTTTTGGACTATAATTATACCCTTTACACTTATCTGGGTAATTAATAAAGTAATCATCATTCATTTAAGAATCTAATTTTTTTCATATGAATTCTTACCTTTGTTAAGCAATTTCAAATATTTAGGCACCTTAAATTAGATTTCCTTTACATCTATAATTTAATAAGAGTACTTTAAACTACTTTATCAAAAACTTTATTTAACAAATAATGCATACATCCATAAAAATTTGGATAGGGAGAAATTACTCATTATACTCTTGACCTATATTCATTAATATCTTATTATACCTGACATAAATGCAACGTATGAAAGAATTTTCAATTTAGACGACATAGGTGAATTGTAATGTTTATGCCATTCACTGAATCTTGGTGCAAAAAATTGAAAGACTATTCACAACCGAAAAGGATGGAAGATAATATTAGTTAAGCAAAGGTGATTAGAGATGATCATGTAATTGTCTAACTATCTTTAGGTCACATTAAAGAAGTAACATTTAAAAGTACTAAGGGAAAACCAAAACTTGTAATATTCAGAATCAAGTCCAAACAAGAGTGTATGGAAAGCATACAAAACACAAAATAAAGAAACAAGCAAAGATCAAAAGCCTTAAACAATTGTATAAACAATTGACTCATTTGATAAGTAGGCCTCTAAGAACAATAAACTCTATTTAAACCCATAATCACATTAAGAAAACACCTAAAAACGCAATATACAATAGATTAATTCACACAAAGTATATAGAAATATAAATAAGAAAAAGCTTGATAGTTTAGCAAAGTTCGTAAACACACAAATAAATAAAATAGGAATAAAGGAAAAAAAATAATAAAATGAAGGGGGGAAAAGGAAAATCATACTTTGGCAGGTGCATTTCTTATAAAGAATACGGTAATTGCATTCATGACATTAAATGACATTTCGAGACTTTAAAGTGTTCTCCACTCCACAATCTATAACACCAAATTCAACAATCTCAAATTTTAATTACCATTCACTTAGGCATTTTTGATACACAAAACTCTTACACTGTTGGGTCTAGGAAAGTGTTTTATTACTGTTCACTTATTATCCAAAATGTTCACCTTTTACTCTACAAGTCTATAACTATAAGCAAAAGAAGAATCCATATCCAATCATAGATAATGACATTTATTCAACACATACCTCTATAGATGTAGCTCATAGGCTTTGGTTGAGGTTCCATTTTTAGTTTTCTACCAACCTATAATTAAGGACAAACAACCCTAATTTAGACAAAAGAGACAACCTATATATATATATATATAATGAGACACCCATGTCAATTTTAAAACATTATAACCAAAACATCTGACGAAAATGAAACTTATGTAAGAAATAATGAAGTTACTATTACTGTTACTATTAGTGGCATTAATGACTTCTTTATTCCTAATTAAGGCTTTTTACCCATAAGTCATAACTTTTGAAAAATTTCATAAATAGATCTAAACATCACCCGAAATTATTATATTTTTTTATAATATGTACCACCATTATAAGATCTTATAATTTTTACCTTTTTGTCTAATTATTTCCAACCTTCTTTATATATACCTTAAGAGTATCTAAGGATTGAGTTTTCTTAAAGCAAATAGATATAATTATAACATGAAAAATATCTACAAAAGTGATGAAATATAATTTTTCATTAAAGGCTATAACATCAAAAGGTGTGTATAAGTTTAAAAAGTTAGGTACTTTTTGTAGTTTCTTTCATACTATATTTGATTTACTTACATTTAATGCAATCTATATATATTCTAAGATCAATAAAATATAGATTCAAAAAGGAATCTTATTACCAATCTCACTAATTTTTCTTTAGATATATGATTCAAACCTTTATGCCATAAGTAAGTAAAATTGTTATTTATTGTGCTACGTTTAATTTCAATATTATGATACATGATAAGTAAGGATTTTTTTAAATTCTATCATATTCTAGTTGACAAAAAATATTAATAAGAATACATTAAAAAAATATTAATACTCTTATAGCAACTAAAACAATTGTATCATAATGAAATCCTTGTATTATTATGGATAGTAGCACTAAAATCAAACCATTAAGTATTATGAGGAATTTTAATTAATTTTGATTCAAAAAATAGTAAGGTATTTAATTTTTCTCTCTTTTTCAAATCAAATTTTACATTTTAGGTAATCTTTCTGATAATATTCAACCTTTTTTTTATAGAAGTAAAGGTTATCATCTTTTTTGTTCCTTCTTTTCAACATAAGAAGTGTAAACAGGTTGTTTTCTTTCTTAATTGGTTGACTTTCACATTCATTCCTTTTTTAGCTTTTTTATCCATAAGATTAATAAAGTAACTCATTTAATTTTTATGTCTTATTTCCTCTTAAATAAGCATATTGTCTAACTCATTAACTTTTTACTTTTCCTTTATAATATTGTAATGAATTTGAAATGACTCATATCTAAGATAAAATAAGTTCAAAATGAACTACACTAAAAAAGGCTCATTTACCATTAATCCAAAGGTCTTAAGTCTTATTGTAATATTAGTCATCTTAACGATATACTTTTTCATAGTTCGCAACCTAATAAACATCATAGTCATGAGTTCTACCATTGGAGTACTGATAAGTGACTTATTGGTAGAGTAGAAATATTATTTCATAAACTACAAATATTCTTTTTCACTTTTTACTTGTGAAATAGTTTTCTTATTGTTATTAGTAACAATTACTTTTAAAAGTGTAAATTCAATCTATTATTTTATTCTTAAACTTACTAATATAACTTTTTCTTACTCATTAATTGAATTTGTAATAGTAATGGACTTATTTATTAATGGTTTAAGTTAATATTTATAACACTTAAGTAAATATTGATTTGTTCATATCATTTTGAGAAGTTCAATCCTTAAATGAAAAAATAATTAAAATATGCAAGTAAATTATAACAACTGTATAACCATAAATACTCATAATTACTTATAAATCAAACAAAATAATCAAAATATATTGTAATTCTTTTTTAAAAAATCTTATAATACACTATCATAAATAATACCATAATCAAATATATTTGATATCTTTGGATAAACAAATAAATTTAAATAAAATATTAATATACCTAAATTATATTATTAATAATTGAATAATAATTTATCTTTTGGTAAATTTTAAAGTTTTGATAATTAATAATATAATTTATTTAATTATTTTTCATTTATAGGTATTTCATTAAAATTATAAATATATAACTTATTTATACATATCATTAAATATATTAATTTGACCACTTTAGTGACTAACAAATTATAATAATAATGAACACATATCAATTTAAACATTCTAATTTGGTCACTTTGGTGACAATCAAATTATAATTATAAAATATGCATAAGATTAAATATACTAATTTGCTAATAAACTATAACAATAATATATGCATATAAAAATTATTTATATTTATTAATATAAAAAAATTATAATATACAAACTCATGGGTCATTATTATTTTAAATTAACATAATGAGATTCAACCTAATAATTTTGTTGTTATCCTTTTTCATGGAAAAAATCCAAACATAATGCCTACCAAATACAATTTTTTTTTCTTTTGCTTTATATTGTTATAACAATACTTATAATTCCTAAAGAGTTAAGGTCTTGTAAAAAGCAATAAGAAATTGAAAATTTTTATATTAATATGCTAACTTTTTTCTTTTGAATATATTAAAATCATAATGACTATAATTTAAATCAATATAATTAATTTGTCACAATAATAACTTTTAGTGTAAAAAAAATCCTTAAAACATATTACCTATTACTTTACAACTTTTTCTTTTTTTTTTTTGAATATATCATAAAGTTGTGATTACACTTGTTATAACAATTGCTCTTATGCCTTAGGAATTATAAATTCTTTATGGCCAAATTGTTTCTAAGGCAAGAAAGCCCTTTTTAAAATTTTTTTAATTTATTAATGCCACGTATAAGAATTGAATGATAATTTAAAATTCTATTATTTTCATAACATCAAAAAATAATCATTAATCAAATATATATATATTATTGATCATATATAAAAAATATTCAATTCTAAAATACATATTTTGATACTATTTGTTAGATTTCTTAATAAATTTATTATTATATTTTTTTTCAAATTTTAAAATTAAATATATTTATATAAATAATATTATAAATAATATATATGAATTCGTAAAAATTGAAATTATTGTTATGTTTATAACATTTGTTTTAACTTAATAATCAGTTTTTTCTTTTTTTATTTTTATTATAATCATACACTTTTAAATAAATTTTTTATATATATTAAAAAGAGAAATAATCGACCATACACAAACATATATATAATTACATATATATGTTAAATTGAATATATTTATCAATATTTAAATTATATTTAAAATTATTATTTTTAATAATATAATAATATATAAAATTATTTCTTATTAATTAAATCAAATTATAATTAAATTTTTAATAAAAATATTATAATATTATTTATTAAAAAATTCTAACAATATAATTGTGCCATTTCGAAACCTTCATACAGCTCATTGCCTGTGGTACAACAACTAATGCCTCCTGGCAAATAAACTAGTAAGTATTGCGAACAACAACATGATAGACGGTGATATGCTCAATTCACTTTTCGTCTTTGATGCTCCTCAATGCCAAAAGCAACAATATCCCTCGGTAATATGGATGACGCAAGCAGAACTCTCCTGATTAGCATTCATATTATTCAGAAGTTCATTGCATTAACTGATAATCAGTCCAGTAATGAATAGATGACTAGGAGGACTAATCATGGCATAATAACTATAAATGATCTAAATTTAGTGTCATGAAAACAAGTAATTTGAGGCCAAGTCAAAGACAACTAACCTCTTTAATTCCTCCGGATTCATTGGTTTGCGGGAAGCATCAGGTCTCGTTTCGCCACTGGGCGTATCACCTTGCACTGCTCTAGCAACTCAGCAGCTTTCACTTCTAATAGCGGTGGTTCTGATAGTTCCTAGAAGAGGAACAAAAGAAAGAACTTGAAAAGGACAAAGATTCCAAAACGCGGGCAACAATGGAAACCAAATGGTAAAACCACAAATACAAGCGTATCAATTCAAGCATTGCTAGATGTATGTCAATGTTAATGATGAAATAGCAAACCAACGTCATGGTTTACCCCTTGATACCTCGTGTTCTTGTACCTGGTGCATTAGAACATTTTCTCTTGAGAAAGGGAAATCAGAAAGTTGACAATAAATTTCTAGAAGGCAAATTAAATGTTTTGAGGGAACAGAGTAACGTCTAATTAAGAGAGGAAATATAAGTAAATAAATTTCAAGCACAAATAAACGCAATGTTCATGTAAACACACCACAACACATATACAAGCATGTATAAAGAGAGAACAGAAAGGTTAAGGGGCCTAAATACCTGAGCAAAAGCATCCACATCCCGCGGAGTGCTATTGTGTTCTGCCTTGCGGTGTAGAAAATGAACATCTACCTTGGCCTAAGGAATTGCCTTGGTATTCGACTTTCAACAAAAAAACCAACGCGATCAGTTATAAATCAAGCTGCTTATGTACCTGAGAGAATACATCCTTATCCCGTCCCGGGGGAAGCCACACTCTTCACGAGTTATTCCATGCAAATGCAGAGCATATTGTCACGGATCGAGGTATCAAAACAATGAGTTAATATTTAAATATGACTTCATTTTATATCAAATAAAAAGAAAAAAATTTTAAATTATATAAATATAAATTTTATAATAAATAATATTAAAATTAATTCGACTTTAATTTTAATATTTTTTTTAAATATTTTATATAAAAAAAATAGATAAAAATAAATTTTAATTTTTATTCAATAAAAAATATTACAAATAAATATATTAAAATAATAAATTAATTTTTATATATAATTTAATTTATATATTAAATAAAAAATAATTTTATATCATAATATAAATATAAATAATATATACTTTTTTTTTTTTTTTCTGAAAAAAAGTAATGAGCGACAAGACGCTGTCTTTTAGTCTAAATACGGAAGAAAAGCTTCAAACATTAATTAGTATCATGGAGCCTAGAAAGACATCCATCACCGACTCAATAGGTTTAGAAGACTGGAAGGAGAGACAGAGACATAAAAAAGGGCGAGAGAAGAGAAGAGCAGCAACGTATTTGCGATCTTTGGGGGGTCCCAAACTTAGCAAGAACTTCAAGATCGACTAGTGTTAGCCCCGTTTGGCCCCGTGACAACTAGGCTCATGGACACGAGTCCCAAAGTAAGCCGAGACATCAAACCAGCAAATATCACCAACAATATGTTAAAAACAAATAATATTTTCCAGAATTTTCCTTTTAACGAAAAAATTCAATTTTCACAATACAAGATCCTTCTTTTAAGTGAATACTAGCAAATGAACTGTAAGGAATCAACGTACCATTCTCCATATCGATTCCCTATCGCGGAGACGAAAATCTCTTTACCGATATGTACTTGAGAAGATTTTATCTTTTCTTCCTAGATTCTTCCCTTTCCTGTCTTCCTTCCTTTTTTTTGTTTCTCTCTCTGTTTTCTCCGACTCTTCTCTTTTTTTTTTTGGTTCTTCTGATGGCAGAGAGTATCCAGGAAAATCTTAATAATAACGTTTATTTACTTTTCATAATAGTTATCATTAATTAGGAAATTAATATCCTAATTAAAACGTTACATTTTCCTTCCATAAAGTTTATTTATCAATTAGGAAATTATCCCTCTTTTCCGATAACAATTATCCTTCCCGTAATCGTTATTCTTTTTCTGTAACAATTATCTTTAAATAGGGAGAGTGGAGGGATTTTAAACCCAGTGACCCAAATTACCATTATGTCCAATCGACCATCATATTGGACCTTTTATATTGGGTCATACTTTAAATAACAAGGGCCACTCATGTTAATTAATTTAACAATCTCCCACTTGGCTCTTGTTATGATTTGATGAATCAACAACAAATAAGTGTGCACAATCCTTAAAGATCATCAAACCACAACGCTTGATTGAATTAAAATGATTGGATCATGGCGGTCACATGTCCTTTGGCGACATGATTCCTTCCATGTATCACATGATCATTATAATTCATAATAACCTAACTGAGGAACGTTGAAACTTTAATTGTCATTTCCGAACATGCCACTAGTTATCTCACAACTGTAATTGTATACAACCAAATGGAGATAACAGAGCGTAAACAAAACCATGACTTTAATTGAATTCACGAGTGTTACAATAATATGAGCAGTACATAATATTGGCTTTCATGAGAATGCGGACCTATCCAAAATGCCCATCCCTTCAACATGTCCAGTAAATGTTTTCGGTGGCAAACCTTTAGTTAATGGGTCCACTATCATCAATTCAGTACCAATGTGCTCAATAGACACTCTACGGTTTTGCACTTCTTCCTTAACAGATAGATATTTCAAATCCATATGTTTCGCACCTTTAGAATACCTATCAATCTTAGAGAAGAAAACAGCTGCGGAATTGTCACAATAAATTCTTAACGGCTTTTCTATACTGTCGACCAAACCAAGCCTTAAGATAAAATTCCGCAACCATAATGCATGAACAGTAGCCTCAAAGCATGCTACAAATTCAGCTTCCATAGTGGAAGTAGCAATGACAGACTTCTTCCCACTTTTCCAGGAAACTGCTCCTCCAGCCAGGAGGAACACGTAACCAAATGTAGATTTCCTCGAGTCTACACATCCAACATAATCTGAATCCGAGTAGCCTACTATTTCAAGATGACTTGATCTTTTATAAGTAAGCATATGATTCTTGGTGCCTTGTAAGTACCTAAGTACTTTCTTTCCAGCTTTCCAATGATCTATTCCAGGATTACTTTGATATTGGCCCAACATTCCAACAGCGAAACTAATGTCTGGCCGAGTGCATGTTTGAGCATACATCAAACTTCCAACCAATGATGCATAGGGAATGGATTCCATTGATTTTCGTTCCAAATCATTCTTTGGACATTGCAATTCACTGAACTTGTCCCCTTTCTGAATTGGAATTATTCCTGTAGAGCAATTTTCCATTCTAAATCTCTCTAATACTTTATTGATATAGCCTTTCTGAGACAATCCCAACAATCCTTGTGATTTATCACGGAATATCTCTATTCCTATCACATAGGATGCCTCATTCATATCTTTCATTTCAAAAGTTTCAGAGAGAAATTTCTTAACATCATGTAACAAACTCATGTCATTAGCAGCCAATAGGATGTCATCGACATATAAGACTAATATAATGAACTTGCTCCCACTGACCTTCATATAGATACACCGATCAACGGTGTTCTCTACAAAACCATATGACGTAATGGTATCATTAAACTTAATATACCATTGTCGGGAAGCTTGTTTCAGTCCATATATCGATTTCTTTAATTTACACACCAAACTTTCCTGCCCTGTGGTTATGAAACCTTTAGGTTGGTCCATATACACTTCCTCTTCTAAGTCTCCATTCAGAAAGGCGGTCTTTACATCCATTTGGTGGAGCTCCAGGTCATATTGAGCCACCAAAGCCATAATGATTCTTAAGGAGTCTTTCTTAGATACTGGAGAGAAAGTCTCCTTATAGTCAATGCCATCCTTTTGAGTGTAACCTTTGGCAACAAGTCTGGCTTTGTACCTTTCGATGTTGCCTTTTGAGTTTCGCTTGGTCTTGAAGACCCACTTACAGCCAACTCGTTTTGATCCTTCAGGCAACTCTACTAGTTCCCAGACTTGATTTACATCCATCGATTTCATCTCTTCCTTCATGGCATTCAACCACTTTTCAGAATCATTACAATCCATGGCTTGTTTAAATGAGACTGGATCTTTATCAATGCTTAATTCTGATTCATGCTCAAGCAAGTAAACCACATAATCATTCGATACAGCTGGCCTTTTCTGTCTTGTAGACCTCCGTAATGCCATATCTTGTGGCATCGCTTGTTCATTCGAAATTTGTACATTGTCACTTGGTTCATCTCTTATGTGCTCACTTTGCGTGTTTCGTATATCAATTTGTTGTCCTTGCATGTCACGTGACTGTGATGCAATAAAAGGAACAACAACTTGAGTAGAAACACTGGGTGTGGGGATACCAACTTGAGTAGGAGTACTCACTGTGGATCTTTCATTTTGCAATTCTGTAATATCCACTTTTCGTGATTCCCCACTCCCACTGAACTGACCATTTTCAATGAACCGAGCATTACCAGACTCAACTATTCTAGTGCTATGGTTAGGGCAGTAGAACCTGTACCCTTTAGACTTTTCAAGATAGCCAATGAAGTGACCACTAATGGTTCTTGCATCAAGCTTTCCTTCATGTGGATTATATATCCTTACTTCTGCTGAACAACCCCAAACGTGAAGGTGTCTTAAACTGGGTTTCCTACCTGTCCATAACTCGTAGGGAGTCTTAGGGACAGCCTTACTAGGAACCCTGTTCAGCAGATATGCAGCGGTCCTTAATGCATGCATCCACAAGGATAAAGGTACAGTACTGTAACTCAACATACTCCTAACCATATCCATAAGTGTGCGATTCCGCCTTTCCGCTACACCATTCTGTTGTGGTGTACCAGGCATTGTGTATTGTGCACATATGCCTCGACTTTCAAGAAATTTTGCAAATGGACCAGGACATTGTCCACTTTCATTGAATTTTCCATAATATTCACCACCCCTGTCTGACTTAATCACTTTTACTTTTCTATCTAACTGCCTTTCCACTTCGTTAATAAACACCTCCAGGGTGTTTACTGACTGGGACTTTTCATGCAGTAGATATAAGTAACAGTACCGTGAGTAGTCATCTATAAATGTGATGAAATATTTCTCACCACCCCATGTGGGAATATTGAAAGGGCCACATATATCGGTGTGTATTAATTCTAAAGGCTCACTACTTCTCATGGCTGGGTTCTTTGATGTGTGTCTTGTTTGTTTTCCTTTTATACAATCAACACACACTTCCCAATCAGCAAAATCCAATTGAGGTAGGATATCACTTTTCACCAACCTCAATATCCTTTCTTTGGATATATGACCCAATCTTTGATGCCATAAGAAAGCAGAACTATCATTATGCATATTACGTTTGTTACCTATATTATGCTCAACAAGAAATAGAGAATCAACATACATAGTATCAAGATTAAAACGGTACAAATCATCAACCAAAGTACTAGATCCATAATAGTACGAATGTCTATACAATGAAAATGCACCGTTTCCAATCTTGAAATTAAATCCTTCTTCATCCAACTTTGCAACAGAAACCAAATTTCTAGCACATTCAGGAACATAGAGACACTTTTCTAGATCCAGGTGACACTTAGTGTCCAAGATCAATCTGTACGTCCCAATTCCCGCTATTCGTGCCTTCATTCTGTTTCCCATGTAAAGGAACTTCTCAGTTCCTGTTATGGGCTAGATTGAAAGGAATCCCTGCATAATATGTAACACATGAATAGTAGCTCCAGAGTCTAACCACCAAGTACTGTTGGGTACTTCAATTACGTTTGATTCAAAACATACTGATATACAATACATACCTTTCTTTTCGAACCAAGCTTTCCTTTTTGGGCAATCCCTCTTGAAGTGACCCATCCTTTTACAGAAGAAGCATTTCTGATCCTTTTGGATCTGACCTCCAGTGACTTTTATAGAGGCCTTGTCCTTCTTCTTACCCTTCCGGTATGGTTTAGACTTACTACTGCTAGCATCATTGCGAACAGTGAGATGAATGGAGTGATCCCTTATCTTCTTTAATCTCCCTTCTTCCTGAACAAGCATGGCCTTAATTTCTTAAAAGTTCCATTTCTCTTTAATAGTGTTATAATTCACTTGGAACTGGCCAAATTCAGGAGGCAGTGAGTTGATGATGAATTGAACCAAAAAGGATTCACTCACATCCATTCCCATCGTTCTTAATTTTGCTGCTAAGTTAGCCATACTAGTCACATGATCATGAATGGGCTGTGACCAATCAAATTTCTTGGTCGTTAGCTCATTCATTAGGGTTCCTACGATGGATTTATCAGCTATGTCTGACTGAGAATATTCTTAATTCTCACCATAAATTCCCTTGCATTTTCGGTCTTAGGCATCGATGGCTTAACATTTTCAGCCATCGTCATTCGCATCAAATTTAGACTCAACCTATTGGACCGTACCCAAACCTCATGAAAAGACTTATCGGATTCTGTACTGGTCTCTGTAATGGCTGCAGGCTTTTTATCCGTGATGACCGCTAGGTCTAAGCCCAAAACGCCTAAATGAAATTGAATATGCTCAGACCATTCTCCATAGTTCAGCCCATTGAATTTGATCATTGCATTGCCTAAGGCGAAAACGTTGTTGGAGGCTGCAAACATGATCCAAATTTACACATTAATACTTTGAGCAAACTTTGATGGATTCAGATACATGCATTACAAACTTTGACTATGTATTTAAGTCCACCTTTGGGTGATCCTCAAATACATGACTTTAATCATTAACAATGCTAATCAAATATACTTTAATAGATCAATCAATCATACTAGAGTAAAACATGAATGTTATCTTTGGACATACAATCATGTTTACTCAGTATATCAATCAATCCCCTTTAGTGTTATTAATTATAGGCAATGATCCATCTTTGGATGATCTCCTAACTTTATAATTAATAACTACAATTGTTCATGTACAACCTTTTATTAGCATAAAAAATGAACAATTGAAATTTACGGTCATTCAAATTTTTCAAACTAGGCCACTTTGGTGACTAACAAGTTTTCAAAAATTTAATTTTCCATTCTGTGGGAGTTGACACAGGCCAACACATTGGCAGCGCACTTTTCCCGTAGTCGGCTTATGCCTTACGCCGATAACCACCCGCGATACAAACGACAACCACAAGCGACATAGGGTCCAGTGGCCGACGCACTATTCCGCGCTAACAGTCTCCGGCAGTGCAGGATTCCGAGCCGGAGCTCCTTCCACGCCAGCCAACCCTGCTGGCGCCGCCCGAATCAAGGCTCAGTCGGGTCTCTGCCGTGCCCAGCAGACCGATCGGGTCCCAGCCACATGCGCTTGCCGGTGGCCCCTTCGGCCTCGTTCGGGTCGCGCTTCGCCGGTGGCCCCTTCGGCCCCGTTCGGGTCGCGCTTCGCCGGTGGCCCCTTCGGCCCCGTTCGGGTCGCGCTTCGGCCGGTGCCCCTTCGGCCCTCGATCGGGTCGCGCTCGCCAGTGGCCCTTTCGGCCCCGGGCGGGTCGCACTAGCTGGTGCCCCTCGGCACCCGATCGGGTCGTGTCGCCGGTGGCCCTTTCGGCACCCTTGTTCGCGTCGCGTCGCCGGTGCCCCTCGGCACCCCTGTTCGGGTCGCGTCGCCGGTGCCTCTCGGCACCCTTGTTCGGGTCCCGTTGCCGATGCCCACCAGCCCCTGGCCAGGCTGTTCCGGCTAAGCCGATCTGGCTACCCCGATCTGGCTACCCCGGTCTGGCTTCCCCGGTGACGCGCAGAAACACAGCGCTCACCGGGGTTCCTTTCGCCGTACCCGGATCAATTTGAGTCCCGGCGGCGCCGACCACTTTCTTTCATGCGCCTGTTCCTTCCGGCGCAAAAGGAAAAACGAAAACAACCGCAGTATTCGCAAAATAGGCTCTGATACCAATTGTTAAAAAAAAATAATATTTTCCAGAATTTTCCTTTTAACGAAAAAATTCAATTTTCACAATACAGGATCCTTCTTTTAAGCGAATACTAGCAAATGAACTGTAAGGAATCAACGTACCGTTCTCTATGTCGATTCCCTATCGCGGAGACGAAAATCTCTTTACCGATCTGTACTTGAGAAGATTTTGCCTTTTCTTCCCGGATTCTTCCCTTTCCTGTCTTCTTTCCTTTTTTCTGTTTCTCTCTCTCTGTTTTCTCCGACTCTTCCCTTTTTTTTTTTTGGTTCTTCTGATGGCAGAGAGTATCCAGGAAAATCTTAATAATAACGTTTATTTCTTTTTCATAATGGTTATCATTAATTAAGGAATTAATATCCTAATTAAAACGTTACCTTTTCCTTCCGTAAAGTTTATTTATCAATTAGAAAATTATCCCTATTTTCCGATAACAATTATCCTTCCCATAATCGTTATCCTTTTTCTATAATAATTATCTTTAAATAGGAAGAGTGAAGTGATTTTAAACCAAGTGACCCAAATTACTATTATGTCTAACCGACCATCATATTGAACCTTTTATATTGAGTCATACTTTAAATAACAAATGTCACTCATGTTAATTAATTTAACATGATACTATAACAAGAATGTGCATAAAGAAACCCGATTCACAGCACTTGTACTCCACTGCCATTCAGTTTTCTTCCTCTATCAGAAACCAACAAAAAAAAGGAAAACAAAGAAACAAAATAAAAAAAGAAATTGGGTTTGTCTCATAATTAAGTAAATGTGAGAACTTTGACAGTAACTGCTAGAAAAACACAACCATAGCTCTTTTTAACCTCCATTTGTCTCTCAAGCTTTCTCAAAGAAACCTACTTACCTGTCTTTTCTCTTTTTTAACTGAATTCCATTCTGCCTTACGTTCCTATTCCTCTCTCTGCAAAATTACTGCGGGCTGCTCCCTAAGGTTCAGCCGCGTAGTCGTCCTCATTTGGATATAATATAAACACAAGATTTACAAGATAATGCACAAAAACCCGTCACTTGAAGTTAAACCCCACCGCATCCACCTGATTTAATAATGTACAGGCACTCGCGGCACTCGCTCTCACTTTAACTCCCTCTTTCGTTCTCTCCCCCCACCCTCTCTCTCTCTCTCTCTCTCTCTCTCTCTCTCTATATATATATATATATATATGTAGTTTTTATTTTTTTAAACAAAAATGGGAAATGCCACGTCATGTAAGTTAACTCTTTATCCAAGCACCATCGGCCGCCTCCTGATGAATCGTTCCTTCCCAGCCTCAGGCTGAGCTGCTTCTCACTGTATACAGTGGGTGGTGGGGGCCATCCTCTGGCTTTCTGGGCGTGTCTGTCTGCCCATTTCCTCTCAACTTCCTCTCCGCGTAAAGCAAGTCAGCAAACGATAGCCAAAGCCAAATCCAAATTTCTCTGTTGGACGATGATTCTTCTCTGTACACACGCATAGTCTCTCTCAGCCAAAGTCTTCTTCTCTCTTTCTCTTTCTCTCGTGGGATTTATTTTATATTTTTCTTGTACAAAGCGAAAGAGAGGCTAGGCTCAACTTCCATGCCTAGTTGGTTTAGCAAAAAGGGGAGCAGGAGCAAAGAGGGGAGCCGGCAGCAGCAAGATATTAATATTAACCCACATGGGAAGAAGGATGTTATCAAGAAAAAGAGCAGCAGCAAAGACAAAAGCAAGGCCAAGAGCTTTGATGGGGCGGCTACTTTGACGCCTCTTCGCAATCAGATTTCCCCACGCGGGCAACCTTTTGCAAGTGGGTCGTCTGGGGGCTTCTGGGGTTTCGATTCCGATTCTGGCGAGAAGAGACGACTCCCGCTGCCGAGGCCGTCGCTGGGTGATCATGGGGTTGGTGGTGGGGTCGTCGGGTTCGGATTCGGTTCAGGTTCGGGATCCGTTTCTAGCGTCAGCTCTTCCGGGTCTTCTGGGGAAGATGATCCCGTGATTGGGAATGATCATCGTACTAGTCATTTTGGCGGTTACAACAGGTCGGCCTCTCTTTGTATATAATTTAAGAGTCCTCCCCCCCTTCCTTTTTCTTTTGGTGCGATTATATATCATAAAAGGAATTAATTGATGATTGGGGCTGTCCCGGTGGGCTGCAGCTTATCTTGTCATCCGGGATGAAGTATAATATGATATAATTGTAGTACAGTGGAGGAGAGATCTTTCTTTGATTGTTGCTGGTTGCTGAATTTACCATTTATTTGGTTGTCAAGAGAAAGGCTTTAAATTCATCTGTGTTTTATTAGCAAAAATAGCTTTTTTTCTATAACTGTTGTGTTCCGATTGGATTTCTTGGTCTTGTCTCTCGTCTGTCTCTTTTTCCTCAACCTTCTAGTCAACTGAAATCTTTTCTTTTTTTTTTTTGTGTTTTTTTGGGTCCATCAACTGAAATCTTTTGATTGGTTTGAATTGGAGTTTTGCTTCACTTTGTACACAAATACTGGATGTAGGACTAATTTTTAATCTGGTTTCCGAGTTTCTTAGCCTTTGTCTTTACTTCTTTCAACCTATGATTGTGCTGCCCGTATTTTGTTTCCATTTGAAAATTAACAGCCAGAAGTAATTTTATTTTTAATTTTTTATCTTTTTGTAAAAAATCGGTTATTTACTTGGAGTTACTCTGGCTAGGTACTAGTTCTAGCTGTTTGCATTTTTGCTTCCTTCTTCCTGCCTCCATTGTTAATATCAAGGGATTGTTTTGCACTATTGAGATTGTCTATGGCAAGTTGAATTAGTTAGTTCTTATAAACATTAAATGAATAGTTCCAGTTTAGTTTGCAAGTGGAACTCCTAACTGAAATCCAGGTCATCTCTCAAGCACAGAACAAATGGTGAAATCAAGTTTAATATTGGATCAAGAAGCCCTGGACCAGGTTCAAGAAGTCCTGTTCCCAGGTCAGGAAGCCCTGTTCCTGGGTCAAGGGCTGCTAGCCGACTAACATCTCCTCTGCATACACTTTTGGGGGGTACAAGTCTAGATTCTGCATTAGGGAAGCCAGAAGATGGAAAGAACCAGTGTCATCCACTGCCTCTTCCCCCAGGTTCCCCCACTAGCTCGTCTTCCTTGACAAGTGCTAGAACTAATGGAATGAATGAAAACACACCTGTCGCACCATCAAAATGGAAGAAAGGAAAGCTTCTTGGATGGGGAACATTTGGGCATGTTTACCTTGGATTTAACAGGTGAAGGGGATTAAGCCTAAACAATGCAATAATTAAGGTTTAATCAATATCATATTTTGAAATAATAGCGATGGTACTTTTACTGTTTCATTTATGTTAACTTCAAAAATATAGTGGCGTCACTCACATGTATGTGGTTATATTCAGCAACCAGCATGCTCAAGGTAGTTGTTTTCCTTCAAAAGAAAAACTAACTGGTAGGTACATTTATTGATTTCTACTGACTAACAGAGAAGAGAATATTTAAGAGAGGGGAAAAAAAAAAAAAGAAAAGAACAGGAGGGTGACCGTGAATAAGCATCAGCAGGTTCTTTTTGCCTCTTTTCTGGTGTTTCTCAGTTCTTTTCTAAGATTTCTATTATTCCATAAACAGTGAGAATGGGCAGATGTGTGCAATAAAGGAAGTAAGGGTTGTTTCCGATGATCAGACTTCAAAAGAATGTCTCAAGCAACTAAACCAGGTAATTAACATATGGTATTGAAGTCAACTAGTAGGCAGGGCTATAAAATACATGGTCTATCTAGTGTACACTAGAGTAAGCATTTCCATGCTTTCCCTTAGCCGTATTGCCATCGTGATGTATTTCTGTGATACTTTTCCTTGTCAACAGGAGATAAATTTGCTTAGTCAGCTTTCACATCAAAATATTGTTCAATATTATGGAAGCGAACTGGTATGAGTTGCTTTTCACTCAAGTGCATACAGTTGTTGAAGTATTTGTGCATGTTTTCTATAGAAATTTTTAAATCTGTTCAAACAAAGTGGTTGGTTGTGACTTTTAGTACCTTGTTTGTAATTATTTTTGTTTGCCATTTCTTCAGAGTGAAGAAACACTCTCAGTTTATTTAGAGTATGTCTCTGGTGGCTCAATTCATAAATTACTTCAAGATTATGGGCCCTTCAAGGAACCAGTTATACAAAATTACACCAGACAGATTCTTTCTGGGCTTGCCTATTTACATGGAAGAAATACAGTACACAGGTATGTTAGTGTTATTGCTAGCTATGGACAGTAGTTTTGGTGTAGAGAAACTGAAATAATAGCTGAATTTAGAAAGGAAATTGAAGTTGGAACAATAGAATTAGGGTTAGGGTTTAGAGAAAACTGCCATTGTATAAAATAGCTAATATGTAGAATTTGTTTAACAATCAAACTTATTTATACTAAAATTATGATGAGATTAAATCTAACTTTTGATAAAATAAAATTTTATCTAATTTTAGTCATCTATCTATTAAAATAATCATGTGCTTATCGTGTGACTTCTAACTAAAATAGATAACTAAAATAAAACAAAATATAAAAATATCAAAGATGCTCCCCCCTCAATCTCCTAGGTGGAAAAGAAGCTTGTCTTGTATGTGAAAACCTTGAGAACTTCATCATAGACATTAGGATCAATCTTCTCAACTCATCTTTTGCAATCCAAGTACCCTCACTGGCCGATTTTCCTAACTACTTCCGTGACTTCACTTCCTTAATGCTTTGATCTTCTTCAATGACTTTTAACTGAACTTTTGGCCATTGAATCATGATCTTCACTTGAAAGAAAATCTTCCTTGAACCTACAAAGAATTGAAAGTATACATCATGTTCTCCTGTCTTTTGGACTTGCAATTGCACTTTTGCACCACCTTAATAACAACGATGTCAAATCAAGATTTAATTTCTCTATTCAACATCATAATTGATAGGATTTATCATTACATTGATCTTTTCTTTTTTCATAGTTTACCATAACACATGATTGCATGGTAATTACTTGCTCTTCATTGACATATTCATTAACACATGAAAATCACCTTGCTCAATTGCAACATAGTGAACAATTAGTGTTTTCTCTCTTGTTTTTACCTATCTCCTTGTCATCCTCTTTAGTTATTACTCTTTGCACGACTCCTGGAGACTCTTTAGATTGGATGCAAATCAATATCCGCATCTTCATCAATATATTCGTCATACATAGGTTTCCTAGTGATTTTGGATCAAAATAATTTTTAGTGTGTATCTTCTTATGGAAATCAGAAGTCGCTTCTAGGCCACCTCTTGCCACTTGATTAATGGCTCCAACATCATGAAATGAAAATTCAAATTCTTCCAGACTTGTTTTGCCTACAAAACAACCTCTGATGTATTTGGGTTCTCATGGGTTCCTGTCTCTGCAAAGACTGAATAGCTCACAACAAATTTTCAATCATATGCCTTAAATAAGCTAATTCAGTTTACTGAATTGCTTCTCCTCTACCACAACCTTTGTTGCTTGGTTCAACCATGGCAAGAAAATGAACCCTAACAAAATAGTCTGATCTGTTGGATTATACCAAGTTTGGTGAGGAAAAAGTGAAATAAGAGCTGAATTTATGAAAAAAAAAATTATAGTTGGAACAAGAGAAGTAGAGTTAGAGTTTAGAAAAAATCGCTATTATCGAGAAACATTGATATTTTGATAAAATAGTTAATTTGTGGAATTTGTCCAGCAACCAAACCTATTTATATTGGGTTATAATGAAATTAAATCTCAATTATTGATGAAATAAAATCCTATTTAATTTTAGTTATCCATCTATTAAAATAATTGCTTGCTAATAATATGATTTCTAATTGAAATAAAACAAAATATCAAAATATTAAAGATGCTCCTGAAAGAAGCAGCCTTGGCATTGTCCTAGCATGTGCAATTTGCTTTTGTTGGCAGGGATATCAAAGGTGCCAACGTATTAGTAGATCCTAGTGGTGAAATAAAGCTGGGTGACTTTGGCATGGCTAAACATGTAAGTCTCATTTTTCTGCCACTAGAGCATACCTCTGCAAATTCAAAAACTTTTACAGTGGTCTTTTAGTTGCTAACTTACACAACTATAAAATATTGAATTAACTGAGGGTAAGAAATAATCCCTACTCAATTAATGGTTTAAGCAGTAATATGTTGTCTTGGCCTGAACCCCTAAGGTCAAAAAGGTTGTTGGGGTTTTCTTTTCTGTTTGGGTTAACTTCCTGAACATAGCATTACATTATTTATACTTACATTTCCCTTTTTGTCCATTTTGGTTTGTTATTTATAGTATTTTCCATTCATGCCTCCCTGACACAGATTACCGATTGTTCGTCAATGCTTTCCTTCAAGGGAAGTCCCTATTGGATGGCACCTGAGGTACACCATATCACGTGCCTTTTATCTATCTCCCTTGAGCCACCTTCCACCTGCTTTCCATAAATAAATAAAAGGAAAAGGAAAAGGAAACCAGCACCCTGATTTTTGCTCGGTATAGTTTTAATACTTTTTCTTTTTATCCTTATTTTCCCAATTATCATCTATTGTTCTGAAAATTGGTCTTAGATTGTGATGAATACAAATGGATATAGTCTAGCAGTAGATATATGGAGCTTGGGATGCACGATTCTTGAAATGGCTACATCAAAACCACCATGGAGCCAATACGAAGGGGTGAGTTTTTGCAAATGCCAAGCAAGTGGATATATCCTTTTCTAACCCCATCTTTAAAATGTTTGTTTTTATTTAACAATCATAATCTTTTCAATTGCATTGAATTTAACAGGTGGCTGCAATTTTTAAAATCAGTAACAGCAAAGATATGCCTGATATACCCAATAATCTTTCTAATGATGCAAAGAGTTTCATAACCCTCTGCTTGCAACGGGATCCATCAGCGCGGCCTACAGCATCACAATTATTAGACCACCCTTTCATTCGTGATCAAGCAACAACAAGAGTTGCTAACATCATTATTACTAGGGATGCCTTTTCCTTTGATGGAAGCTGTACACCGGTAAGTAGTTCATTGAACTTTAGGTGTGCTTTTTTTTTCTTTCTTTCTTTTTTTTTTCCAAATTATTTAAAGTGCAAATCTAGTTCTTAATGAGATGAAATGGTCAATGGAAATTTTGATTATTGCAAAAAATTTCTACTTGCTGATAAGAAAACTTAGTGAGAAAACTCTGTAACTATACAAGAGAATGAAATTAAAGAGGGAGATAGTTAAGAGCAATACCAGACTACAGCTTTTACATGTTGCATCTGAATTTAGTGGACTACTTATTTTTTGGTTAAATTTTATTTGACTACTTTAAACAATAGAGTTCCTTGGCTAAACCCATTTTGCTTGCATTTGACCCTTCTTGTAACTTCTATCAAGCATTTTGTATGTTTGTGTGTCCTCGTTCTTTTTTACATGGGAATGTACTATACAGATTTCGTTGATGTGGTATTTTCTACAAATCTAAATAGGTGACTTTAATTTTACCTTTCAAAAAAATTGGGTGCTAACTAATCGGTTAACTAACTTTTGAGCAGCCGGTATCTGAGCTTCACTCCATCATAAGAAAAAGTACTTCAAGTAATGGAAACCATGCAATGAACCCAGTTGTCTCTAACAAGAGAGTGCCAAGGAGGTAATGGCATCATACCATCCGTAACTTTACATGTCTCTAGCTATGGTTGACAATTATTGGAGTATTAAAGTGATTTTAACTTTTTTTTCATGTATAGGTGTGATGCCAGAATGATAACCTCCTCGCCTGTGTCTCCTAGTTCTAGCCCACTGCGACACTATGAACCAGCCCAAAAGAGTTGTTTTCTTTCCCCTCCTCACCCACCATATACTTTGGCTGGACAAAGTGGTTATAACTTAAATGACTACTCATTGTATCAAGTAAGACCGAGTAAAATACATACTCAAGATCCAATCTTTGAGTCCTCTTTGCTAAAGGTCCAAGCACCTGGTGCATCACCAAGAACAAGACCCGTTTGAGAGTGTAGATACCAACGAAAAAAAAAATCCATCATAGATTCCCGGAATGTGTTACCCTGGAATCCCATTGGTGTGATTTTCTTTGTCATTGCTATTTGAAGAACTTGGTCATAAATTTTGGTAACCTCTTGGCGGGACATCCAGAAAGGAAGCACTTGGGTAGGAAGCACTTGGGTAGGAAGATGGTGCATTGAAGCTTTTGATGCACGAGAAAGGTATTAAACTTCTTAATCCTGAATGACTCTCCTCGAGTCATGACTTTTGTAAATCATTGGTTGATCATTTTATTTGTAAAATTCAAGTTGTAGTCCAGTTCATTGTATGAGATCATTTGCTTATACCAACATTATGTGGTCTGGGGCCTTAAGTTTCACCCCAATAAAGTCCTTCCAATGTTGTTTAGCAATATTCATTCATATTTTACAACTGGCGATGGATGGATCCAATTTCCTGTTCAAGTAGAAATAGTGGGAAGCAAACACAAAATGGAGGCTGCTCTGACCTCACGGGAGTCGATGGATATTACATCCCATTAACACATGGCTTATTGGTTTGGAACCTCTTGCCTTCGGAGTTTGATAATTCCGGATGGATTCTGATATAGACTGGGTTAAGGCCTACACAGTTCTTAATGACGACGGTCTTCCTTATGCTTTCGTCATTTTGTCTTTGTTTGCTTCTTAGAAGCTGCTTGATGATTAGGTCAGTTTGGCCAGTCCGTTGTTTATTGTATTTTGCCAATTGCTAACTTGCCAATGTCAATAATTATAAGATCCAATATTTGTTTGTCTAAGAATAGAAAACAGGAGGAAAGCAGCCCAAAATGATTAATTTGCATTTTCCTTTTGGGCTTGAAAATTGAACTCTTCTTTATACATATTTTAAAAGCTTCAAAGGAATGACCCAAAAAATTAAAAAATTAAAAGCTTTAAAAGAAGAAAAAGATAAATTATTTTTTTAAAGTTGCAATTGTGTCTCATATTTTTAGTATAAGATAATCATATTTTTATTTTTAAATTTTTAAAATTTTTTAATTTAATTTTAAATATTTTTGTGATTTGAATTATGTCGTAATTGTTATAGTTATATGTCAACTAAATTTAATTAATGATAAAATACAGTTTAATTATTAAATAATTACTTAGATTAAATTAAATAAAGAGAAAGTATTAAAATACAAAATAAAAATATATTTTTATTTATTTTGCTCTTTCTAAATAAGGTTAAATATCTAATTGTATTTTATTGTTTAAATATGTGTATATTTACTTTATTACTACAACTAAAGACTTGATTTTCTTAAATTTTTATGAAATCTAGCCTTTAGTCAATTAGATTGACTTTTATCTTCTTCAAATTTTTGTGAAAAATTGAACTCTAAGGATGAAAATAAGTATTTGCAACATCAAATTAGGGGAAAAAACTAGTGTGAAATTCTTCATTATATAGGTAATCCTTGTTTTTATACATTATTTGATGGTTTGGTTTAGTATTCTATGTCAATTGAAAGAGTAATTATTTTGGTTGATGACTTGTTAAAATTTCTATCAATAACATAGTTTAAAATTGTTTGTGTGTGGTTTGTTTGAATTATAGGTATATATGTACGTCTTTTTGGTTGGTAAGTTTGTGTGTTTGCTTTTATTGCCAGTTTAATTCTTTTTTTGTCTATTTGTATGTTTGTTTCATTCAATATAGAAGCAAAATACTTTGGAATTGAAGAGTTCTAATATATATATATATATATTTTTTATGTTGATAGATTCCAAGTTGAAGTGTGCCTTCAAAAAAAGGCATTAATGTTTAGTTATTACACTAAAGAAAGCATATTTGTTGGGAACACTTGTAATTGTAAAATCCCTTTTGGCTTGGAGGACCTTATTTCTTGTTTGCTTCTAAGTATATTTTTGTTGATGTTTATTACTAAATTGTGGTTCTTGAAAATTTGGTGAGTGCATAAAATGATTGAAAGTGAGTATTGCTTGTTTGTTTTTGACTACTTTTTTGTTAGTATTCATTATAATGTGTATGCATTGAAGTTTGCTTTCAAAAAATGTAGTCATGTTCACTAATAGTAATTATAGTAAAAAAAAAAAACATATTTGTTGGGACCATAAACAATTAAAAGGCTTTTTTTTTTTTTGGTTTGGGGAACCCTTTTTTTTGTTTACTTCAGCCTTTTTTTTGACATGGTGATCGTTATTAAATTGTGGGTCTTCAAAGTTTATTGAGCTATGTAACGAGTCATAGTGACTACTGCATGTTTATTTCTGGTTTCTTTGTAGTTAGTATTCATTATTAAAATTTGGGTCTTGTTATTTTGTTGGTCTTTTGTAGTTAGAATTGTAATTGATTAGTTCTTGTTAGTTTTTACCATCTACTCTCATTTTATCTGGTGCATTACATTTATAAGTTATTTAAAAGTTGTGATTGAATTCTTTTGATGTTATGTTGCAAGATGATGAAAGTTGATGGACAAATCATAATGTATCATAATGGGGTCTTGCACACAAAACCATACATTCATTATAAAGGGGGCAGTGTCAATAAATATGTCTTCGAAGTTGATAGATTCAACTATTAGAATGTAGAAAACATTGTGGTAAAAGAGTTAGGATATCCCAATTTTAAGAAATTATTATATAGGCTTCCAAATGAAGGTACTATTAAGGTTTTAGAGAACTATGACAATGTTATTGTAGATGTTGGTGACACTATTGTGAAGCATAAGAAAGTTAAGATTTATGTTATCTGCAATGAAAAGGTGGTAATTGTCCACAATTGTAATGATAGTTAAAGGTCAAAAGGTGTTGGTAATGGGTCAATGGAGAGAGGTCGATGCCCTAGTAGTACTTAACAATGTGATGGTGTCCGAAAAGAAAACATTGGAGATGATGTTGATGATGATATTTTATTTGACATTGATTGGGATGCCATTGAAGTTATTGTGTCCTACAAGGACATTAACAAGGAGACAATTCATGATACCAAAAACAAGAATAACCCAAACACACAAATTGATCCCAAGAGTTGTGATTTCAAAAGTGATGATTTTGAAGCTGAAGAATACATTAAAAGTACAATAAGAGTGATGAGTTATCTGATGATAATGATTCAGAATTTGAGGATGTCATGGTTGGGTTGAGAAAATTTAAACAAGGTAGTAAACGAGAAGAAAGCATTGGAAGTCAAAGAGAAGGAACACAAGGGAACAATGAAGTTGATACCGACCTAGAAGAGAATGTGGACTATGATGAAGATGAATATGCCACTAACTACCCTCACATTAGTGACTATGTTAGTTTTGAAACCAGTAGGAGTGAAGAACATGACACTATAGTAAGAAGAAGAGCAAAGTTTCCAATTCATAACTTTAGACAAGAGAAACCTATGTTGGAGCTATCAATGTTATTTGAAGATATAAAAGCATTAAAAGGGCACTGGTGAAATATGTATTAAAGAAGAGAGTAGAGTTTGTTTACACAAAAAATTGCAAAGAATTTATGAGAGCAAGTTGCAAGAAGACAATGTGTCCATGAAAGATATCAGTTACATATGTAAGAGATTTAAATAGTGTGCAAGTGAAGACCTTGATTAACACACACGATTACAACCTTGTATTTAGAAATGATAGGGTTTTTGCATCATGCTTGGCAAATAATTTTTTCTAATACATGAGATCAATATCAAAGATGCCATTAGAGGAAATGAAGAAGATGATTACAAATCAGTTTTAGTTGGAGGTTAGTCATTGCAAGTGCTAAAGAGTGAGAGATGGCCATTAAAAATATGACAAGTGATGTAAATAAGAAGCATGCTTAATTGTGAGACTATAGTGTTGAGATTGAGAAGAACAACTTGGTACAATAGTATGTCTTATTAATTTTAAACTTGTATTAGAGATAGGTATTCTAAAGTTTGATTGGGTTTATTTTTTATTTGCTTGCTGTACAAAGGGCATTTTCTTTGAGTGTAGAAAACTCATTGAAGTTGATAATTGTTTTATGAAGGGGGTTATTAAAGGGCAAATTTTAACTATTGTAGGACGAGATGCAAATAATCAAATGTACCCTATTGCATAGGCAAAATTCACTAACACTTGAAGTTGGTTCTTTAAACTCTTAAAGAAAGACCTAGGCATCAATAATGGTGAGGGATGGGCCATTAAGTCTGATCAATAAAAGGTGAAACAATTCTCCTTGTTATTTAACCTTAAATTATTAGAATGTATCTTATTGTGTCTAACACATGAGCTATGTGTATCAATTTTAGAGGTTATTGAAAGCAAGTGGAAAGCAATTTTCTTGGGGAGAACAAAGGATTGTGGTAGGCAAATATTTGCCAATTGGAGAAAAAAAAAAACATAAGGGTTTAAAGCTGCACAAATTGTTTTGGGAATGTGTGAAAGCACCAAATAAGATTGAGTTGAATGCCAAGATGACAGAGTTAAAGGATGATGACCCCACTACTTATGATGATATGTTGAAGACAGAGAAAGAAAAATGGTATAAGGCATTTTTCAACCTTGATTTAAAGTGTGATATTGTAGATAATAACTTGTGTGAAGCCTTTATCATAGGATTATATTTATTAGAGCCTTAACAATAATATCTATAATCAAGGACATTCAAATTTATATAATAAGATGCTTAAAAAGAAACAGGGACTTAACTTCAAAATGGAAAGTGAAATTGGTCCTAAAATCAAACAAAAGCCAAGGGATAATATTAAGGAAAGCCATTTATATGAAGTGAAGTGAAATGACAATAAGAGGTATGAAATTAAACCTAAAAGGGATTGGTATATTATGAAGTTGGATATGATGACTTGTACTTGTAGAGCATGGATGCTTTCAAGGATCCCTTGCCTACATGCTTTGTGTGTAATTGCTAATAAGGGTGAGGATCTTTTAAGATAAAATTCACTATGGTACAAAAAAAAATAAGTATATTAATAGAGTCAATTAGCAAAGAGAAATTTTGGCCAATAACAAAGAGAGAGCTAATTGTCACAAGGATACCTTGATCTAGCTCATTCAAGTATCCTTAAAGTGCAAATTCGAGCTAAGACTAAACCTCTGCGGGCTGCCAGCATTACCCAGCCCATTTCCTGCTTATGGAAGGTCCCAGAAGCGTGTAAAAGTGCCTTTATCTGGAGACTTCTAGCAGAATGCATTACAGTTGCCTAGAGAATTCTGGAAGGGACCAAATTAAATGTATATCTAGAATATTCCTTATAAATATTTAGGATACACTATTTTAGCACCTTCTCTTGAGATATATAAATAGGTGACCCCCTCTCATTTGTATAGCACGAATCCTTTCTCTCAATACAAGCTCACTTGTAAAGCTCTCTTGTGCTCTCCCTCTTTCCCTTCCTCCAACACTTCCAACTCGCTTAATTGCCTCTCACACAGCTTCCGCTAATTCTCTTAAACTCTCTAAGGCTTACTTAGCTCATCTTCACACGTAATCTTCGCACGTAAGATCGACTAAGTGCTACGCGAGTTAACACACTTAAAGTTTAACTACATGACAGGTGACAGGTGGTATCAGAGCCAAGGTCCAAACTTTAGACACAACCTGTTTGTTTGTTGTTTGCTGAGACAACGAGCATGGCAAACGAAGAAGGATTTGTTGCGACCATTGTGGAGGAGCAATAAGCAAGGCAACAATCTCGTGGGCATGGGGAGCAACATGCTCCAGCCAAGCATAACAGGTCTAAGGTTCCAACGAAGGAGACCATGGACTCTTGTGTTGGTGGTTTGGAAAGGAGCATCACCAACATAAACTTCGTTGTAGGTGACCTCAGTGATCAAGTTGATAACTTGATCCACGAGAATGCAGAGATCACGCGGGCTCCCAAAGCTATGATTGAAGAATTTGGCTGTTCATTTAAAGGAGAACTACGCTCCTTAAATCAAGATCTATCTAACCTGTGCGAGTTCATTGAAGGAGAGATTCATGATCTCCGTAGGGAGATGGATTCTTTGTATCGAAACAACTCATATGCTAGTACAGCTGCCACTACTAACGCCATTGTTGTACATGGCATGCATGGCTTGAAGGTCCCGAAGCTTGCCATGTACAGCAGCACACGTAATGCCACTATCGTGGATAACTTTCTCTTCGGCCTTGAGCAGTACTTCGAGGTCATGAGAGTTGTTGACGACCTTGCCAAGGTAGGCAACACCTCGGTAGGCAACACCTCAATCTTCCTAATGTATGCTGCCCAACTTTGGTGGAGACATAAGCACTTCGAGAGGGATAATGGCTTGTGCATCATCGACACTTGGGATTAATTTAAGGTTGAGGTATGTAAGTACTTTGTTCCTCACAATGCAAACAACGAAGTGAGGTGAAAGTTGCATCGTCTATGTTAGACAGGTAACATTTTTGACTACATTAAGGAATTTACTACCCTTATACTTGAAATCGAGATGTCCGTTAGGGAGTTTCTCTTTTAATTTAAAGACAACTTAAAGGATTGAGCGAGAGTTGAGCTAGAGAGGTGTGATGTGCAGACCCTGGATGCTGCCATTGCCGCTGCCGAGACCTTCGTTGACTACTCTGCCCACTCCAAGAGTAATAAGCCAAACTCTGGCAAAAGTAAGGGGGAGAAAACAGGGCAGAAGAAGTAGGATTCTAACTGCAATGAGGGTGGACAGCAGAAATCCTCAAATGGCCGTCCTAAGCATGAGAAGAAGTCTGCAGGAAAGCGCAACTAAGGTAATCCCCCTAGTCCCTGTTTCATTTATGATGGACCACACTGGGTAAGAGATTGCCCCAAACGTAAAACAATGAATGTTATGATGGCGGTACTTAACCTGGAGAAGGCCAACGAAGAGCACTAAGCTGATATGGATGTATCCAACAATTGGGTAATCTCTCAACACGTACCTCCCTAACAATCTCTAAGGAGAAGAGACTGTTGTACGCTAACATTGCCATTGAGGGTAAAGCAGCTTGTGTGATGCTAGATACAAGGGCAACGCATAACTTCATGGACGTGTAAGAGGCAAATTGTCTAGGCCTCAAACTGACGAAGGGAAATGACACCATCAAAGTAGTAAACTCAGAAGCAAAGCCTGTTCAAGACATAACACACGGAGTACCTGTCCAGATTGGCAAATGGATCAGTAAGTTGGATTTTACCGTTGTTCCTATGGATGACTTCAAGGTGGTGTTAGGTCTTGCATTTTTTTGCAAAGCCTTGGCTTTTCCCGTTCCTACCTCAAGTTCTCTTGTGGTTGTCAACGCTCGTAAGATTCGAGTAGTCCCTTTGAAGCGCAAGGAGAAGTCTCAACCATCGATGATTTCTACCTTGCAATTCAAGCGGGGTCTCAAGTCGGGTCCAGGCTACATGACTACCATAAGGGAGTTAAGTGATAGGGAAGATGTAGCAGCACCAACTCCTACATTGCCGCAACCCATCCAAGTGGTCCTTACTAAGTTCAAGGACGTTATGCTTTCTGAGCTACCGAAGAAGCTTCCACCAAAGCGAGATATGGATCATCACATTGAGCTGGAATCCGATGCCAAACCTCTTGCCATGGCCCCTTATCACATGGCACCCCCGAAGCTCACTGAACTGAGGAAGCAGCTCCATGATATGATTGATTTAGGCTATATTTGACCATCGAAAGCCCCTTTCGGTGCCCTAGTCCTTTTCCAAAAGAAGAAGGATGGATCGCTGTGTATATGTATCGACTACTGAGTCTTGAACAAGGTCACTATCAAGAACAAGTATTCAATACCCTTGATAACTGATCTTTTCGACCAACTCGGGAAGGCAAGGTACTTCACCAAGTTGGATTTGCGATCAGGTTATTACCAGGTTTGAATTGCATAAGGTGATGAACCAAAGACGACCTGTGTAACACGCTATAGAGCATTCGAGTTCTAGTCATGCCCTTTGGCCTCACCAACACACCAACCACCTTCTGCACACTTATGAATAAGGTACTACATCCATTCCTTGACAAATTTGTGGTACTTTACTTGGATGACATCGTGGTGTACAACAACACACTTGAGGAGCACGTTGAGCACCTTAAGCAAGTCTTCCAAGTTCTGCGGGAAAACGAGTTGTTCGTCAAGAAGGAGAAGTGCTCATTCGCCGAGCAAGAGGTGGACTTCCTTAGGCACCAAATCAAGGATGGTAGGCTGATGATGGATCCAACAAAAGTGCAAGCCATCCAACAATGGGGGCCTCTAACCAAGGTCCCGGAACTGCGATCCTTCTTAGGGCTTATCAACTACTATCATCGGTTTATCAAGGGATACTTTACTGTAGCAGCACTCCTAACTGACTTGCTGAAGAAGAAACGCACTTGGCATTGGACGAGTGAATGCCAAGCTTCCTTTGAGAGATTGAAGCAAGCGATCTCCGAGGAAACTATCGTGGTGCTACCAGACTACAAAAAGTCTTTCAAAGTCCACACTAATGCATCTGACTTCGCCATTGGAGGAGTCTTAATGCAGGATAGGCATCCCATTGCCTATAAATGTTGCAAGCTCAATGACATGGAGAGGTGGTACACCATTCAAGACAAATAGATGACTGTCATCATCCACTGCTTGCATACTTGGAGACACTATCTCTTAGGAAGTAAGTTTGTGATCATGACCGACAACGTTGCTACAAGCTACTTTTAGATAAAAGAAACTCAGCCCCAAACAAGCTTATTGGCAAGACTTCCTGGCAGAATTTGACTACACACTGCGGTATAAGCCAGGTCAAGTTAACGTTGTTACTGATGCGCTAAGCAGAAAGGAAGAGCTAGCTACCTTTTTCATTAGTACGCCTAAGAGCAACCTTCTTGAATGAATTAAGGAAGGAACGGGACAAGATAGCCTGACCAATAATTTGCTGAGATTGGCTAGCGAGGGGAAGATTCGTCAATTTTGGGTGGACGAAGGAGTCCTAATGATAGTCGAGAATAGAGTTTTTGTGCCAAAGTGGGGAAACTTGTGGAAGGAGATCCTCAAGGAATGCCATGATTCCTTATGGGCCGGTCACCTAATTATGGCATAAACCCTTACTTTTGTCCGACAATATTACTTCTGGCCGTATATGTATACGGATGTCGAGGCCTATGTAAGGACTCACTTAGTTTGCCAACAAGATAAGGTAAAACAGCAGCAACCGGTGGGTCTACTTGAGCCACTACCCATCCCCGAGAACCTATGGAAAAGTGTCTTAATGGACTTTATTATGGCTTTTCCAAGGTCTGAGGGATACGGTAGCATTATGGTTATGGTTGATTAGTTTAGCAAGTATGACACCTCCATTTTAGCCCCTGCTGATTGCAAGGTGGACGAATCTGCTCGTTTGTTCTTCAAGAACATGGTGAAGTTATGGGGTGTGCCAAAGAGTATAATCAGTGACAGAGACCCCTGCTTTACGGGCAAATTCTGGCGAGAATTATTCAAGTTGCTGGGAACCGACCTAAACTTTTCAACAAGCTTCTATTCTTAAAGCGATGGGTAGACTGAGCAAGTCAATGCCTTGCTGGAGCAATACTTGAGGCATTACGTTAGTCCTCACCAACAAGATTTGGCGAAACTACTCGATGCTGCCCAATTCTCATACAACTTCTAGAGGAGTGAGGCCACAAACAAAAGCCCCTTTAAGATTATCATGGGACAACAACCATTAATGCCGAGTGCAATTGACTCTCCCTACACTAGCAATAACCCATCTGACATTAAGTTTACGAGAGAATGATATGAGGAAGTGGGTATAACGAGGGCTTGCCTTGACAAAACAACCAAGAAAATGAAAAGATGAGCTGACTCCAAACGTTGCCTAAAGGACTATGCAGTGGGAGACATGGTGATGGTGAATTTGTTGCCTAACCAATTCAAGTCTCTACACAAAGTACACAAAGGGCTTGGTACAGAAGTACGAAGAGCCATTTCCTATCATCAAACGTGTGGGAAAGGTTGCCTATTAAGTCCTACTCCCTCCCAGTTGAAGATCCATAATGTTTTCCATGTAAGTCTTCTTAAGCCTTTTCATAGGGACAACGAGGATTCAAGCCGAAGCGAGTCCAAGCGTGCACCAACAGTTGTGGTCACCAAATTCAATAAAGAGGTGAAATAAATCCTTGCTGATAAGGTGATGTGGAGAAGAGGAGTTCTCAACTACAACAAGTACTTGGTGAAATGGAAAGATTTGTTGGACCAAGAGACTAGTTGGGAATGAGAGGACCAGCTTTGGTAATTTGCTAATCACATTCGACAATATAAGGCTGAAAATGCGACGAGGACGTCGCAAGATTGAGTGAGGGAGGATGTCACAAGGATACTTTGATCCAACCTATTCAAGTATCCTTAAAGTACAAATTCGGGCTAAGACTAAACCTTTACGGGCTGCTAATATTGCCCAGCCCGTTTGCTGCCTATGGAAGGTCCTGGAAGCGTGTAGAAGTGTCTTCATCTAGAGACCTCCAGTAGAATGCATTACAGTTGCTTAGAGAATTCTTGAAGGGATCAAATTAAATGTATATTTAGAATATTCCTTATAAATATTTATGATATACCATTCTAGCACTTTCTCTTGAGATGTATAAATAGGTGACCCCCTTTCATTTGTATAACATGAATCCTTTCTTTCAATATAAGCTCATTTGTAAAGTTTTCTTGTGCTCTCCCTCTCGCCCTTCCTCTAACACTTCCAACTCACTTATTTGCCTTTCACACGGCTTCTGCTAATTCTCTCAAACTTTTCAAGGCTTATTTAGCTCATCTCCGCACACAAGATCGACTAAGTGCCGCGCAGGTTAGCACACTTAAAGCCTAACTCCGTGACACAATGCTACCCTTACCAGCTCGAAAGGATTGTCGCAAACCACCAAAAAATAGGAGAGAGAGGAGTGAGAGCATAGATTGACTAAGCCAACTAAAGTATCAAGGAAGAGGATGAAAATGACTTGTAAAACACATAAAAAGCAAGGATATAATATTAAAGGTTGCCATATAGGACAAATCTTATGCATCTGCTGCTGACCAGGATGGTGGTCATCCATCTACTGGTGGCTAGGATGGTTCTCATCCATCTGTTGGTGAACTAGGCAATGGTCATCCATATACTGGTGAAGTAGGTGGTGGTCATCCATCTACTGGTAAACAAGAAGGTGCTTATCCCAATGTTAAACTAAATAACTCTGCCTATGTCCAACTGCTTGCTGATATAAAAGTTGGCCAAGTTAGTGAAGTAGCCACCAATTCAATTGTTGGAATTTTGCTAGGACACCAAAGTAAATCTATAGTTACAGCACACAAGATAATTAGTTCTAACTATTTGAGAAGTACTATTTGTATCTCGATGTCCATAGTGATTGCAACAGCCATTTTTGTGTTTGGAGATGTGTGTGATTCAATAGTTCTTAGCGAGCATGATTTTTCTGGTGTTTTCTTCTTTTTAGATACCAAGAGTGAAGCATTGTGCTAGGTCTGTTGCAAAGGCTAAATCATTCTTGGCTTGACAATCCCAATACAAAAGAGCCATGCCATTACTACAAATCCCACTAAGTCTTAACAACATGAAATCAATTCAAGCCAGTCCTCGAAACCAATGACAAGAAGCAGCTACAATGTTGTTACATAATAATACCTGTAGGTCAATTTTAATTGTAATATACTACTTTTTATTTTTAATCAAAATTGTCTTTGCTAATGTTTAATGGAATTAATTTAGTGCTTAAAACACTTGTGCAGAGTCAGAGTCAAGCAAAGAAGAACCAAATTAAAAAAAAAAAAACATTGGAGATGAATATATTAAAGATGGATTAAAGATTAAAGAATGAAGAATGAAGAATGAATCTAGTTTCATTTTTTTATGATTTTAGGGATCCCATTACAATTACTTGATTATTGAAATTGGCTAATTGTTTGTTGTTGATGGGTTTTTGTTATGCTAGTCTCTTTGTGTAAGGATTAAATGCCTTGCTAATACAACATCAAAGGCAGACATGTACCTATACAACAGCAAAAGGCAAAGCCTTGTTTATTCTCTAACTTGTCATTTTGCAATGATCATTTCTTTGTTAGACTCAATAACACTGGTGTCATTTGGGATTGTGCCTTATTGAATATCAATGAACATGTACTTTTGTGCCATTAATTCACTACACAATTCAAATAACAAAATGCATGTTCAATTCCATACATACACGAAGAAGTCAACATAACAACATTCACTTTAAAAAACTTGCAACTTTAAAGGCTTATACCTAATTTACATTGTTACAATAATAAGCTGTAAGATGAAGTGACAATAATACCATATCATTATAACCAACCTACAAATATTATTAAAGTTCCCACTAACAAAGCTGCAGAAAGCTATTGCACCTAATTATTTTGTTACTTAACTCAGCAACACCATTAGATCGATGAAACCAATGACGAAAATAGAAACAATAATCCGCATGCATAGCAACTGTCTCCTATCTCGTGCCCTGCCTTTCTCCAAAATGCTCAATCTTTTTAATAATCCAAGAATAATTTGCCTTAATTAATCACACATTGGAGGATCTATCCAATGAAATGTACCACATCCTCCATCTTAATGTATAAATCAAATTGACAAATACATATATATCATTAAACTCTTTACAATAAAATAAATTGCAAAGGTGCCACAAAAAAGTTTCATCAACAGTTAACTTGAAACTCCCATAGCATACAAATCTTCTCCCTAGGTTAACTCAGTCTATAATGTTTGCATCATTACTTCTTTGCCATATTGGCAAATCATTTCCTTAAATCTTCCCGTTGGAAACTTGAATTATTAATTTAATATTAGTGTAGTTAGTACCTATGACAATTCAAGATAATTAGAAATGTGCCGCTAACTAAACAATTGGAAAATACAAACATATACAAGGTAGTACCATGCCAACAACAAACTTAGGCATGATTGTTAATATATTTAAATTAAGTTGTTAGATTTCTGAATATACACTTACACAAATCATAATATTTTACATTTTTAGGTTGAAAAGGTAAAAATTCTTAATTAAGAAAAAGTATCTAAAAAATCAATGAAAAGGACTAAGATCAAGACAATATTATATAATATATGGCATAAGGCATGCAAGATAGAGTAAGGAAAAGTTGGTGGGGGGGGAGAGAGAAGCAAGAAATGTGGGACCTTTCAACGAAACAAATGCATATTTAAGGTGGCTGCTTCTTTGCAGTGTAGCAATGCTTCTTTGCAATATAGCATGACTTTTAATTGTAGCAAAATGTGCCAATCAGGTTTAGTGTGGAAGAAAGGAGGGTGAGATAGATATTCATTGATTTGGGGATGAAATAAGGATTTTCATATACAATTAGGTATTTGGCCTTATTAAAAGGGAGAAAAATAGATAGAAGTATGATTTTATTTCATATTTTTATACTTTTCTCTTTTTATAATTTAGTCAAAGTAATTATGTAAGAATCAAACCATGTTTTGTCATTAATTGGATTTAATTAATAAATAATTATAATATTTATGACCAAATTGAAATCATGAAAATGTTTAGGATTAAATTGAAAAAATATGAAAGGTTTAGGACTAAAAATATAGTTATCCCCTTGTAACACAATTAGTCAAGATACCTTTACTAGAATATTTTAATTTTGTCTTTAAGTCCTAGAACTTTATTCACCTTTCTTAATTTTTCAATTTTCCTTCTGACCAAAAAAGAATTACAACTTTCCCTTAATAAAGCAAAGTCATGATGAATAATTCATGTGATCATTTTGTATTTAATAATCATACATTTAATTTTTAATTATGAGGAGGCTCATTAGATTATAAAACACACAATATGAATAATTTTTCCTTCTCATAATCTCACACCCTTCTTGTACTTGTGAAGTCATGTCTTTTAAATAGATGTCTACACTATTTACTATTGAGGTGTTACAATTTTTAACCTCTTTTTTTTTTTTAATTTTAAAAGTATTCTTATAAATTTAATAGTATATCTTATATTTTATAATATATTGGAGAAGTTTCAAAGAAAATTTTCTTTCAACTTTTTTGCATTTTAACGAAGTGGAATCCAAAAAACTTAATAAAAATTCAATTATAGCAAAAAGACATCTCAAGTTGATTTTGAGTTAGATTATTTTGGGTTTTGGATTCATTGGATTTTAAGTCATTTCAAATACAAGTTATTTGGATTTTAAGTTATTTTAATTTTAGATCAACTTAAGTTACGAGTCATTAACTTTTTAGTCAATGTAGGGGTCAGAGTAGGTTAAGTTTTGGGCAAATTAAGTTGAATTATTCATAGCAATTTAGTTTTTGTTATATATATATATATATATATATGTATATTAAAGTTAATCTCAATTATTCTATTGTTTGAAAAATTAGGTATTTTCTATACAAATTAGTCATATTTTTGTATTGTGGTACTTGTATAATACATTTTTTAATTTTCTTCCCTAAAATTCATTGGTCATATAGCCCATTAAGAGTGTGATAAGGTAGTGTAGGACTTGTGAAGAACTTATGGATTATAGGAAATTTATTGTGCATCCCTTAATTTCTTAAATATGAATTTGATTATATATATAATTATTTCATATTCCAATTCTTCTACTCTTGAGAGTTTTAAAATTCGTAAAACAACTAGCATAAAGGAGATAATTATACAAGACTTTAATTGAGGGATTGTTGGTTGGGAAATTCCAAAAGTTTAAAAAGATTAGATTTATAAATTTTGAAAACAAAATTTTTTCAAAAATGATTTCATAATCAAAACTAAAAAAAATAAATATTTAGTTTACAAAACTCTTTGAAACAATTCATTTGCTTTCTTAAAATTTTTTGTAAAATTATAAAAATAAGTATTACAAATACATACATATTACCCTAGTACAAGTAGGTATAAAACCTCTTATAAAAGAAAGTCTAAATATTTTCATTCTAGTAGTTCTTAGGGACACCAAATTCAAAAATTTCGAAGACTCCCTTTTTAGTTCCACAGAGTCTAACTTTTGTAGTACACCTATTTGTTTTAATTGCTACTTAAACCTTACTATTTCTTTAGTAACAAGAATATTTTACAAAACATAGTTTTATAAATCAAAATGCATAATTACAATATATTAGAAGGATCAATTCTAGTTGCATTGATTTTCAAAATTCACCATAAAGTCATGGTTTCTGTATTTGCATCAAAATATAATTTCCAATCCCCAAAAGAAGAAACTCTTCTTTTACAAATAAACTTCTCTTGTTTAAACACTGTTATTCCAAGATCCATCCAATGGAAAGATATAACCTTTCTTGAATACTAGATCTTAAAAGACACAGTAAAACCTCAACCATCAAAATAGCTTAAGCCAAATATAGAAATTCTCAAAATGGACCAATTCCAAAATGACAAAGTTATCCTAACTTTTAACCAAAGATCTATAAGTTTTAGATTTATTGATGAAGCTTTTATATCTTTTACGATAGATTTAGGACACATATTTGATATCCTTTGTGCAATAAATTTACCTTTAAAGTCTACATAACTCCCAAGACTCCTTGCCTTAAATATACTTAATAACTCTTTCCAAATAATAGATTATCATATGAATATTTCTCATCCCATTTACATGAATCCCTAAAATTAGTCACCCATTACCTCACCTACTTTATTTGCAATCACAAAAAGATATTTCAAATGAATTGCATGTTTTTTAGAAAGAATTTCAACTCGATAAAAAATACTTACATGATGATTTTTATACTCTGTATAATTTTGAAAAAAGAACTTGGTTTTGCAAAAACTTTCTTTAAACTAAACATGAAATCCAAAATGATTTTTATACTTTTATTTTAGAACAACAAGTACATATTGTATTCTTTGATTGGTTTGAAATATATTCATCTCAATGTGATATTTCATACCCTTTCAAAAATTCTTCAAACCCTGTTACCTTTAGAAGTAAAACTAAAGAATAGGTTACCTTAAAAGGAAATGTCATAAAAGTAGAGCTTATTGTCACGTGGACACTAAGTCCAGCCCATCCAGCAAGTGAGGAAATAGAAATTGGGGGCCAAATTAAGCCTCTGCGGGCTGCTAACATTGCCTAGCCCCCTTGGCAGCCCAAATCCAGCAAGAGGAAGGTCCTAGAAGAGTCTTGAAGTGCCTGGAAGTGCCCCATCTAGAGACTTCCAGCAAAGTTCAGCAAAGAGACTCACCTAGAACCTTCTTGAAGGATCCTCTTAGATGCTCTCTCTAGAACATTCATTGTAAATATTCTAGATAGTCATTTGTAGCCACACATTGAGGAGGTAGAGCAACTATAAATAGGCCACTCCTCTCACTTGTAAACACACCTTTGCATACTCAATACAAGCTCACTTGCAAATCTCTCTTGTGCTCTCTCTTCCTTTTGCAATTTTAAGTCCTTACTTGCCGCCCAACGCTTTCTGCTGATTCTCTCAAACTCTCCAAGGCTTACTTAGCTCGTCTTCACATGCAAAATCGACTAAGTGCCGCACAGGTTAGCACGTCCAAAGCCTAACTCCGTGACAGGTGGTATCAGAGCTAAGGTCCAAACCTGTCTGTTTGTTGTTTGCTGAGTTTGTAAACATGGCAAGCAAAGAAGAATTTGTTGCAACCACCATGGAGGAGCAACAAGCAAGGGAACAAACTCATGGGCATGAGGTGCAGCATGCCCCTACCAAGCGTAGCAAGTCCAAGGCTCCAGCGAAGGAAACCATGGACACTCGTGTTGCTGGCTTGGAGTGGATCGTCACCGATATAAGCTCTGTTGTGGGCGACCTCAATGATCAAGTCGACAACTTGATCCATGAGAATGTAGAGATCACGTGGGCTGCCAAAGTCATGATCGAAGAGTTTGGTCGCTCGTTTAGGGGAGAACTATGCTCCCTTAATCAAGATCTATTTAGTCTACGTGAGTTCGTTGAAGGAGAGATTCACAACCTTCGTAGGGAGATGGATTCGCTGCGCAGAAATAACTCATACGCTAGTACAACTGCCACTACTAGCGCCACGGGAATGCATGGGTTGAAGGTCCCGAAGCCTGCCATGTACAACGGCACATGCAATGCCACTGTCGTGGAGAACTTCCTATTTGGTCTTGAGCAGTACTTCGAGGCCATGGGGGTTGTCGACGACCTTGCCAAGGTGGGCAACGCCCCAATCTTCTTAAGAGATACTGCCCAACTCTGATGAAGACGTTAGCACTCCGAGAGGGAAAAGAGCTTGTGCATCATCGACACTTGGGAGCAATTTAAGGTTGAGGTACGTAGGTACTTCGTCCCTCACAATGCAGACAACGAAGCGAGGGGAAAGTTGCGTCGCCTAAGCCAGATAGGTAGTATTTCCGACTACATCAAGGAATTCACTACCCTTATGCTTGAAATCAAGATGTCCGATAGAGAGCTTTTTTTCTACTTCAAAGACGGCTTGAAAGATTGGGTGAGAGTCAAGTTAGAGGGGCGTAATGTGCAGACCCTAAGTGCTGCCATTGCCGCTGCAGAGATCTTCGTCAATTATTCTACCCACTCCAAGAGTAAGAAGCCAAACTCTGGCGAAAGTGGGGGAGAGAAGACCGGACAGAAGAAGCAGGATTCTGGCCGCAACGAGGGTGGATAGTAGAGACTCTCAAATGGCCGTCCCAAGCATGAGAAGAAGTCTGCGGGTACGCACGACTTAGGTAATCCCCCTAGACCCTGTTTCATTTGTGACGGACCATGTTGGGTGAAAGACTGCCCTAAATGTAAGGAAATGAATGCTATGATGGCGGCATTTGACCCGAAGAAGGCCAACGAAGAGCCCCAAGCCGACATGGGATATATCCAACGATTGGGTAATCTCACAAAACATGCCTCGCCAGCAGTCTCCAAGGAGAAGGGACTGCTATATGCTGACATTGCCATCGAAGGCAAAGCAGCCTGTGCAATGCTCGATATAGGGGCAATGCATAACTTCATGGATATGCAAGACACCAATCGACTAGGCCTCAAACTAATGAAGGGAATCGGCACCATCAAAGCGGTGAACTTAGAAGCAAAGCTGGTCCAAGGCATAACACAACGAGTAGCTGTCCAAATTGGCAAATGGATCGGTAAGTTGGATTTTACTGTTGTTCCCATGGACGACTTTAAAGTGGTGTTAGATCTTGCATTTTTCTGCGAAGCCTTGGCTTTTCCCGTTCCTGCCTCAAGATCTCTTGTGGTTGTCCATGATCACAAGATCCGTGTAGTCCCCTTGAAACGTAAGGAGAAGTCTCAACCCTCGATGATTTCTACCTTACAATTCAAGCGGGGTCTAAAGTCGGGTCCAAGCTATATGGCTACCATAAGAGAGCTAAGCGATGGGGAAGACGTAGCAGCACCCACTCCCGCATTGCCGCAACCCATCTGGCAGTCCTTAACAAGTTCAAGGACGTCATGCCTTCCGAGCTGCCCAAGAAGCTTCCACCAAAGCGAGATGTGGATCACCACATTGAGCTAGAACCTGGTGCCAAACCTCCTGCCATGGCCCCTTATCGCATGGCACCCCCAGAGCTTGCTGAACTGAGGAAGCAACTCCACGATCTGATTGATTTGGGCTACATTCGACCATCGAAAGCCCCTTTCGGTGCCCTTGTCCTTTTCCAAAAGAAGAAGGACGGATCGCTACGGATGTGTATCGACTACCGAGCCTTGAATAAGGTCACTATCAAGAACAAGTATCCAATACCCTTGATAGCTGATCTTTTCAACTAACTTGGCAAGGCAAGGTACTTCACCAAGCTAGATTTGAGATCAGGATACTACCAAGTCTGAATTCAATAAGGTGATGAGCCAAAGACAACCTCCGTAACACGCTACGGAGCTTTCGAGTTCCTAGTAATGCCCTTTGGCCTCACCAATGCACCGGCCACCTTCTGTACACTCATGAACAAGGTACTGCATCCATTTCTTGACAAATTTGTAGTAGTTTACTTGGACGACATCGTGGTGTACAGCAACACACTTGAGGAGCACGTTGAGCACCTCAAGCAAGTCTTCCAAGTTCTACGGGAGAACGAGTTGTTCATCAAGAAGGAGAAGTGCTCGTTCGCCAAGCAAGAGGTGGACTTCCTTGGTCACCAGATCGAGGATGGCAAATTGCTAATGGATCCAGCGAAAGTGCAAGCCATCCAATAGTGGGAACCTCCAACCAAGGTCCTGAAACTGCAATCCTTCCTGGGGCTTGTCAATTACTACTGTCGGTTCATCAAGGGATACTCTGCCATAGCGGCACCCCTAACCGACCTGCTCAAGAAGAACCACACTTGGCATTGGACGAGTGAATGCCAAGCTTCCTTCGAGAGATTGAAGCAAGCAATCTCCGAAGAAGCTGTTATGATGCTGCCGGACTACGAAAAGCCTTTTGAAGTCCACACCAATGCATCTGACTTTGCCATCAATGGAGTCCTAATGCAAGATAGGCATCCCATTGCCTATGAAAGTTGCAAGCTCAATGACACGGAGAGATGGTACACCATCAAAGACAAAGAGATGACTGCCGTCATCCATTACTTGTGCACTTGAAGACATTATCTCTTGGGAAGTAAGTTCGTAATCATGACCGACAATATTGCTACGAGCTACTTCCAGACCCAAAAGAAACTCAGCCCTAAACAAGCTCGTTGACAAGACTTCTTGGCAGAATTCGACTACACTCTGCGGTACAAGCCAGGGCAAGTCAACGTTGTTGCTGATACGCTAAGTAAGAAGGCGGAACTAACTGCCCTCTCCACTAGTATGCCTAAGAGCAACCTCCTTGAACGAATCAAGGAAGATACCGGACAAGACAGCTTGGCCAACAACCTGGTGAGATTGGCTAGCGAAGGGAAGACTCGTCGATTTTGGGTAGGTGACAGAGTCCTCATGACAATTAGGAACCGAGTCTTCGTGCCTAAGTGGGGAAATTTATGGAAGGAGATCATCAAGGAATATCACGATTCCCTATGGGCTGGTCACCTAGGTATGGCACGAACCCTTGCTCTTGTCCAACAACATTATTTTTGGCCGCATATGCATATAGATGTCGAGGCCTATGTGCGAACTTGCTTGGTTTGCCAACAAGACAAGGTAGAACAAGAACAACCAGCAGGTCTACTTGAGCCACTACCTATCCCCGAAAAGCCATGGGAAAGTGTCTCAATGGACTTCATTGTAGTTCTACCAAAGTCGGAGGGATGCGGAAGCATCATGGTGGTGGTGGATCAGTTCAGCAAGTATGACACCTTCATTCCAGCCTCTGCTGATTGCAAGGTGGACGAAGCTGCTCGTTTGTTCTTCAAGAACGTGGTGAAGTTGTGGGGTGTGCCAAAGAGCATAATCAGTGACAGAGACTCCCGCTTTACGGGTAAATTCTAGCGAGAGTTATTCAAGTTGCTGGGAGCCGACCTAAACTTTTCTACAAGCTTCCATCCCCAAAGTGATGGGCAGATTGAGCGAGTGAATGCCTTGCTCGAGCAATACCTGAGGCACTACGTGAGTGCTCACCAACGAGATTGGGCGAAGCTACTCGACGCTGCCCAATTCTCATACAACCTTTAGAGGAGCGAGGCCACAAACAAGAGCCCCTTTGAGATTGTCATGGGACAACAGCCGCTCATACTAAGTGCAATTGCCTCTCCCTACATTGGCAACAACTCGTCTGCCTTTAAGTTTGCGAGAGAATGACACGAGGAAGCGGACATAACGAGGGCTTGCCTTGACAAAGCGGCCAAGAGAATGAAACAATGGGTTGACACCAAACGATGCCCAAAGGACTATGCAACGGGAGACATGGTGATGGTGAAACTGCTACCTAACCAATTCAAGTCTCTACGCAAAGTTCACAAGGGCTTGGTAAGGAAGTACGAAGGGTTATTTCATGTGATCAAGCATGTAGGAAAGGCTACCTACCAAGTCCAACTCCCTCCGAAGCTGAAGATCCATAACGTCTTCCATGTAAGTCTTTTTAAGCCTTTTCATGGAGATGACGAGGATCCAAGCCGAAACAAGTCCAAGCGCGCACCAACAGCTGTGGTCACCGAATTTGACAAGGAGGTGGAGCAAATCCTTACTGATCGAGTGATCTGGAGAAAAGGAGTTCCTAACTACCATGAGTACTTGGTGAAATGGAAAGATCTGCTAGACCAAGAGGCTAGTTGGGAACGAGAGGACCAGCTTTGGCAGTTTACCGACCACATTCGGCAATATAAGGCTGAGAATGCGACGAGGACGTTGCAGGATTAAGTGGGGGAGGGTGTCACGTGAACACTAAGTCCAGCCCATCCAGCAAGTGAGGAAACAGAAATTGGGGGCCAAATTAAGCCTCTGCGGGCTGCCAACATTGCCTAGCTCCCTTGGCAGCCCAAATCCAGCAAGAGGAAGGTCCTAAAAGAGTCTTGAAGTGCCCCATCTAGAGACTTCCAGCAAAGTCCAGCAAAGAGACTCACCTAGAACCTTCTTGAAGGATCCTCTTAGATGCTCTCTCTAGAATATAACATTCATTGTAAATATTCTAGATAGTCATTTGTAGCCACACATTGAGGAGGTGGAGCAACTATAAATAGGCCACTCCTCTCACTTGTAAACACACCTTTGCATACTCAATACAAGCTCACTTGCAAATCTCTCTTGTGCTCTCTCTTCCTTTTGCAATTCCAAGTCCTTACTTGCTGCCCAACGCTTTCCGCTGATTCTCTCAAACTCTCCAAGGCTTACTTAGCTCATCTTCACATGCAAGATCGACTAAGTGCTGCACGGGTTAGCACGTCCAAAGCCTAACTCCGTGACATTATGCCTCTAAGACATATCAAGTTAACCCATAAAAAAAAAAAAAACTTTTGACTTAGCCCTTTACAAAATACCTTAAAAATCTGATACTTTTGAAAAACTTTTCGAAATGATCATTTAGCAAAACAATTTTTCCAACACTCATTTACATACCATAGGAACTTAGTTAAACAATATAGAAAATCGTTTCCAACAAACCACTACCTTACACATCCCTACAAACCTTGTAAACAACAAAATTCAACATTTTGTTTTCAAACCATACCAACCTTCCAAACTCAGCACAACTTGGGAAACATAAAACTCCTTCATTCAATAAATCAAAACAAAATTAGCCTCCCTAAAACCCCTTTTATCTACAAAGAAATAAGTCAATACTTTAGGATACACTTTCAAACCCCAAACTCCTCGACCTTAAATAAAATAGACTTTTTTTTTTTGTTAAAACCCATATATGAACTTACAACCCTAGATCTAGACATTTTAAACAAACTAGACACTTTGAATCAGTACAAGTTTAATGCTTCTTTCCTCTACAAATGAAATATTGAGGGCATGTTAGAATACAATATCCTTAGTCTTTTATAACAAATTACTATGGTAGTCAATGCCTACAAAACTTATAACAACACTTTGCATTGCCAAACTCTTGATAGTTGGATTCTCAAGGCAACTTAAAGACTAGTGAGATTATCATCTTATCAGTGACCAGAAAAACCAAATACTTGTAGCTATCCAAACCATAGAAGATGGCATACTTATTCTTGATAGTTCAGGTAACACTATAGAAGATGTTGTCGGTTGTCTTATTTTAACTATTTCATTACATTTTATAGAAGACCCCTCACACTTTAAGGACAAAAATGTTGAGTTACTTACGAACCTCAAGTATAAGAAACTTAGTGAATTCCAAAATTACAAAAACACCTTCCTTACTAGGATTATACTTAGAGAAGACTCAAACCAACCTTTTTGGAAGGAAAATTCCTAGCTAGACTTCCAACACTATTAGGAGAAAAAAAACTAGACAAACCCTTACAATCACTTATGCAAACCCTATTCCTTATGATCAATTAACATATGGTGAATTGATTAGCTTTACACAATAAGAAGGATTCAAAATCTATCAAGACCTCAAATTTCAAAAACACCTCAAATGAGAAATGAAATAATTTTATTTTGAAGCTAGAATCTTTTGTGAACAATTCAACTTAGGCATTCCAAAACTCATTGAACCCAACAAAAATAAGTATAACAAGCCATATACAAAAGCTTTCTGTACTTTCAAAAAATCCTAGACACATACCAATAAACAAACCTATTATAGCAAACCAAAGAAAGCCAAAACATCTAAATCAAAGCCTAAACAAAGCCTTCTACCCCCAAATCTTTACAAGACATTTCTTATGATAAATGTGGCAAAAAAGGACATTTAGCTCAAATCTTTACAAGCCTTTTGAATGAATACTTATATGAAGAACCCTTCCAAAAAAATTAATTTCAAACTACCTCTTTTGAAATAGAAATTGAACCTAAAGAAATAAACATGCTTACAAAAGATTAGCAAACCCTAGTAGATCTTATTATAGACCCTATCTTGCAAAAAGAATACCAAAAAAGTCTTCTCAGAACTTTTCAAAACAAATCAAATACCTTAAATACTTCACCATTAACCTCTAGACCAATATATGATCTTACCACTATACTAGCTAAGAAAAACATCAAAAAACCATCCCCTATCATACAAGAACTACAAACAAAAATCAAAACTATTAAAACAAAACTTAAAGAACTTAAACAAAACAAATAAAAAGATGATAAAATCCTACAACTCCTTTTTACAAAGCATTTAGAGACCAAAGGAACACAAAAAAGTGATCCTAAATTAGAAAACCAGGAATCCCAAAACCTTCAAAACATAGAAAGAATTCCAAATGATTTTCTTTTCGCTTTAAAACAAGTTACTTCTAGAAAATATTTCATTAAAATCACTTTAGTTTTTTTCAAAAGATTTCAAATTAGATACAATTGCCCTTGTTGATACTGGTGTTGATTTAAATTATATCAAATAAGGAATTGTACCAAACCATTTTCAAGAAAAAACCAACGAAAAACTTTCAGTTGTAAATAATTCAAAAATTACCATTACTAACAAAATTGTTACTTTTATCCAAAATCAGTATTCCAAATTAGAACTTCTTTTATTTTAATCAAAATTATGCATTAGATAATGATTTTAGGAACATCATTCATAAATCTTATAACTCTTTATATTGTCAATTATGATGGTCTTTTTTTGAAAATAAAATCTCAAAAATTCATTTTTCTTTTATAGAAGTTCTAAAAATTAGGAATTTGAATCCCATAAAAACTCATTCAATTTATGAAAGCAAAATTCATATGATCATTCAAGCCAAATAGCAAAACCTTTTTTATTTACAAAAAGATTGTTCTTTACAAAGAATCCAAAATCACTTACAAGATCTTATGATTTTAGAAAAGATTTCTATTTTCAAACAAAATCATTAAAATAAACTTTGTTTTGAACTTCCAAATGCTTTTTAGAATAGGAAACAACATATAATTAATTTGCCCTATGAACCAAATTTCAATGAGAAACAAATCCTTACAAAAGCAAGACCTATCCAAATAAATGTTGACCTAAAAAACTACTGTCGACAAGAAATCCAAGAGCTAGAAAACAAAAAACTCATTTCCAAGTCTAGATCACCCTGGTCATGTGCTATTTCTTATGTTATCAAACTCGTCGAATGAGAATGAGGCACCCTTGGTTAGTTATCAATTACAAACCTCTTAACAAAACCTTTAAGTGGATTAGATACCCTATCTTTAATAAAAAGGACCTATTACAAAAATTTCATTCTACCCTCATCTTTTTAAAATGTGATATGGAATATAGATTTTGGCAAATTCAGATTAACCCAAAAGATCGTTATAAAACTGCCTTTATTGTTCCATTGAGATAATATGAATAGATTGTTATGCCTTTTGGTTTGAAAAATATCACTTTAGAATTCCAAAGAATTATGGAAGAGATTTTCAACCATATTCCAAATTCTATTTTGTTCACATAGATGATGTTTTAATTTTTTAAAACTCCATTTAACAACATTTTAAACATTTACAAACCTTTTTCCGTAGTGTTAAACAAAATGGACTTGTTATATCTTAGTTTAAGATTTCTTTTTTTCAAACTAGAGTGAGATTTCTCAGACATTATATTTCTCAGGGAATTGTTACCCCTATAGAAAGAGCTTTAGTTTTTGTTGACAGGTTTCCTAACAAAATTACAGAAAAATCCCAACTCTAGAGATTTCTGGGAAGTCTTAATTATGAGTTAAATTTTATTCCAAAAATAAATTATATTACAAAACCCCAACATGATCGTCTGAAGAGAAACCTTAACATATTGCTCTTATCTAGTATATTAAAACCTTGACTTGTGAAATTCCTTGTATTCATCATGCAAATCCTTCACTTCCAAAGATAATGGAAACAAATTTTTCTGAATTAGGATATGAAGGTATTCCTAAACAAGTCATGCATGACAAGAAAAAATTGTACAATTTGTGTCTGTACATTGGAATGATTGCCAAAGTAATCATTTTACCATCAAAAAAGAAAATTTATCCATTGTCATGTGTATAATAAAATTTTAAAGTGATTTACTTAATCAAAAACTTCCTTTATGAATTGATTGCAAATCTGTCAAAAACAAAAAGAAAATTTACGAAAGATGTTTAAAACATTGTATCAAAACATATTTTTACTAAGTGGCAAGCCATACTTTTTATCTTTAACTTTGACATTGAATATGTAAGAGGAGAAAACAAATCTATTCCAGATTTACTAACTAGAGAATTTCTTTAGAACAAAATTAGAGATGTCTTGAAAATCCAAAAATAAAGGCAAAGTCCTTATACCAAACCTCTCAGGTCACTCTCTACTAGAAAGTTTAGATTTTACTCTAAAACCTATGGCTTTAGCCCAATCTAAAATAGAAACTAATCCAAAATCCCTATCAACCTAACCCATAAAACATGGATTAAGCTACTCACAAACTAAGAAGCTCAATCTTCAAGATCTTTAAACAATTAACTTTTTGTCCAAAATTGGTCGATACTATCTATAAAATGCAGATGAATTGGAAACATTACAAGGATTATCTACCTTACAAGAATTTTACAAAAAAGATATAGGTAAAATTATGAACTCAAAACCCCAGATAGATATAGCCTTAACTTCCTTTCCAAAAAAAATCCTCAAAACCTCCCTCTACTTACTAGTTGAAAACCTAGTTCCAAAACATATTTACCATAGAAGTAGGATTCTGTGATAAAGATCCATTTAATATCATCTCAATGATTTTCCCTTTTATATGGTATTTCAAGTTTCAAGATCTTTCCAAACCATAGACTTATTATATAAGCATACTTGAACTAACAGAGTCAGTAAGATTTAAGCATTTCTCTTAGAAAAATCTCGTATCAACCTTGGTTACTCAAATTACCATATATTATAAATTATTCCTCCTTAAAAATGGGGATTTAACCATTCTAAACCTAAAACATTCCCCATTTCCCTTAAAACCAAAATAAATCATTGCTTATCTTTTTCATATTAAGACTATCAATAGGTCTGATATAATACTTTTTTTTTTATCCAAAATAACAAGGGTAGCCACTAATGGTTATTTTATTCTAGCTTGTCAAGTAGTTTTATCCTATTATGTGCATTTACTCTTTACACACACTTGCAAAAGCCATGGCACCTAGCTTATACCTTTTAAGTTAGGTGAAAGCTTATATAGCCTTTTGCTTTCATATGGAATTCTTGAGATTTCTTACTCAAATTAGTAACTCCAATAACTTGCGAAAGTGATGGAAAAAAGATCTAGGGATCATTTATTCCAACTATAGATCTTTAAACCACATTCTTTTATTATTAAATTGGTAAAGTCATTCCTACCTAAACTACGCATGGTAAAAGTGCATCATACATTTACTTTTTTATTTTAGTGTGAACTACTTTTATTTTATGATTAATTTTGTATCCCTCATACTAATATATTTCCTTTCTTTACATTTGACATGATATTCCTTTAAATACCAAAAAAAAGAAGTTAAAATCATGATAATTAAAGAGAAAATGTTGTTTAGGGTCATAAAAAGATTAAAGGATGTTTAGAAGTAGACTAGAGTTTTTCCACCTTTAGGCTTACCATTGCAATCTATGCATTTTAGTTTTAAGCTACTTAATCTTTCTACTCTCAAGTTGTTGTATAGTTGGTTGATTTCCATTAAGCAAAAAGTCTAAAGTATTTATAAAGATATTTGGTATCTTTTGGATATAAAGGTTCAACTAGCCATCTTACAAGCAATTATTAATTTTTGGAATCTTTCAATTCAATGTTTCATATTCTCTTTAATAAACATAGTCCCTTTATTCAAAGAAGTAAAAATGCTACTAAATTTACCCATTTCTTTAAATGCAAATATTTACACCCCTAAGGTAGAAACAAGGTATGTAAAGAAGTTGTCAACCTATACCAAGATCAAAAGGGATAAGATCTCTAATCAAGTCAAACATAAGGGCCAATTTGAAGAAAAATGTGTTGCCACTTAATTTCTCATTAATAAAATGAACTATAAGACAAATGCAAATAAACAAATAACATGTTTGGCTCTACTTATCTACGAGTTTGTATGATTTCCCAAGGTGACTAGCCATGTTCATGAATGAGTTATTAAACTTTTTTCTAAATTTGTCAAATGACTCAACCTTATGCTTGCAATTGTTGTTGGCAAACAAAATATTCAAAAAGGAATAAAAGTGAAAAAGAACCTAGGAAATTTAAGTAGTTCAGAACTTAAATGTTCTTGCATCCATGGCTGTATTAAAGTTTCATTATTTTAAAGTTACAAATTATATAATAAGCATGCCCTTTTATAAAATGAGATAAGACAACTCTTATATAGAGACAAATTACATATTTCCCCCCTATATAATATTAATCAAGCTTTACTCCTATAATAATCTCCACTTAGAGACTAACTGTTAAACAAATAGCTATCACAATGTAATTAAACTCATTTTGTAATCCATAACCCTAGTGTTATCCCTCCTTAACAATTAACTATGAAGGCAAATTAAGACTGCACATAACCTTAACTTGTATTGCTTTATCAAAGCATTTTAGCTTACCTTTATCATTCAATAGTAAATAATACAACAAAAGAGAGAACCGTTGTGGAGGCTTATGCTATTAGATTTTGTCACTTTTGTTACTAGTATAAAAGCTCTAATTGTACTAGGATGCTTTTAAAATTTTTTGATACTTTTCTACCAACATCATCTTCTAAAATTTTAGCCAACTCAACATTTTCCCCTTTTTGTTATTCTTCCCTACACTTTTAAATTTTGCAACATGTTTATTTTTATAGACAATATAGTCATTGACTATGACATCTGTACTTTTAATGATTTTTTTTTTTAATTTTGATCATCCTAAAGGTGATATCTGAATTTGTCAATTTCATCCCTAATGAAAACACACTTATGAGATTTAGAGTCAAATTTATCCCTCTCATTAGAATCCATATGCAAACAAGAGACATAATCAAAGGAAATAGATGGTCTTAGGTTAATCAAATAAGTTGTAGTGTTGACAGCATTAGCTAATTTAGTATGTATTCTTATGCTCTTAACATGCTCATTTAAAGTTCTATTCATGTGCTTAATGATACCATTCTATTATGGTATTTTCAGAACTAATTTCTCTATCCGATTCCCATCAACTGCATAAAAATTCTTAAATTCTTTATTGTCATACTCACTGCCATTATTAGATTTCAAGCATTTTATTTTTATACTAGATTCATTTTCTAACTAATTTGTTCACTTCTTGAAAGCTATAAACACATTAGATTTTTTTTTTTAAATTAATGCATATCTTTTAAGTGGAGTCATTAATAAAGGTAACATAATAAAGTGAGCCACCTAAGGATGTTATTGGAAAGAGACCCCAAACATTAGTGTGCACAAGCTCCAACTTCTACATCCTAGCTTTTGGAAAAATTGACTTTTTTCTACTTCTTGAAAATATAATCCTCATAAGTACTAACATCTACAATTTTTATGCCAATTAATTTGCTTTTTGTAACAAGTATCATCATTCCTTTCTCAATTATATTCTTATGCCTGTAATGCCAAATCCTAAAATCAATCCCTAATTCACTAGTCTCCACTAAATCCTTTATGCTTAAGGTCATATACATTGTCCCAATCATTTTCCTCTTGTTATCACCATTACACCCTTGGTGATTTTCCATGACCCATCGACAAAGGTTATAAAATGTCCTTTTTCATCAAGTTGCCCTATAAAGATCAAATTCCTTTTTAATCTCAACATGTGTCTAACATTCTTCAGTTTCCACGCATATTCATTTGATATCTTGATATGAACATCACCCTTCACTATTATATCTAATAATTCATCATCAGCAAGATAAACTTTTTTGAAATTACTAGTAACATAGTTCTACATGCAATTTTTATATAAAGTTAAGTAAAAAGAGGTCCCAAAACTTAGAATCCACAACTTTATTGGATTATCAGTACTTGAAATTAAAGTATTTGGATATCTTTAATTATTGTATTACAGAACCTTCATCATGATTTCTTTTCTCTGGCTGCTTGCAATCTTTTTTAAAGTGGCCTCTACGACCATAATTCTAGCATGAAGCACCAAATTTTGATTTACTCTTTTTCCTAGAATTCGATCTGCCCCTATTGTTATCACGTTGAGTTGTTCGTCCTTTACTTTTAGTACTCAAGGCATAATCAAAGCAAGATGATATACCCAATTCTCTCTTGCAAATATCTTCACTTAAAATAAGATCCTAAACTATGTTGAACTGTAACTATTGTAAACCAAACAAATTGCTTACTACAATTACTATGACATTCCAATGTTTTGGTAACAAGGACAACAAAATCAAAGCTCTAACCTTTTTATCAAAATTTATATTCATTAAGCTTAATTAACTAGAAATTAAATTGAACTTGTTTATAAGATCTGAAATAAAGGTACTCTCTTTCATTTTCAAATTAAATAATTTTTTTCAACAAATATACCTGATTGGAAGTGGATGGTTCCTTGTATGTATAAGTTAATGCCCTCATAAGTCTTGTAGTGGTCTTTTCTATTTGGACATTGAAAGCAATGTTTTGGGCCAATGTTAATCGAATGACTCCCAAGGCTTATTAATCCAACAAGTCCTAATCTTTCCTACTTATTGAATCTGGTTTCTTTCCAAAAAAACCTTGATGTAATTCTTTTTAGCATAGATAATCTTCCATTTATATCTTTTAGAAACTAAAATTAATATCATTAAACCTGTTGATCCTTACTTTTCCTTCTTCAAACACTATCTCTCCCACTAGCCCTTTGGCCCCCTTAAAACCAAAGCTTTGATATTAGTTATTAGGAAATAAAATATTTAAAAAAGGATAAAAACAAAAAAAAAATGTTGTTCCCACAGCCTTGTATGGGTTGTAATTGTTGTCAACTAGGGTTAAGTGTGCAAGAGAGTAAAGTCACATTGAAGGGCAGTAAAGTCACATGGAAGGGCAAGAAAGTAAATTTGCCGCATAAGGGCAAGAACGTAAATTTGCCCTGTAAGCCCTATTAGGGTTTTATGGAAGAGAGTATATAAAGGCCTTGGAAGACAAAACTAGGGCAGAGGGCCAACACAATTGAATAAACAGCAACCCTACAGCAACCGGCCAAAAGGAAGAGAGAGCAGAACAGCAAGAGATCAGAAACAACACCACCAGGAGAGCAAACCAGAAACGTCACCACCGGGAGAGCAAACCAGAACGTGCGACCTCCTGCAAGCAAACCAGAAACGCCTCCTGCAAGCAAACCAGAAACACGTCCTGCAAGCAAACCAAAAATGCCTCATGCAAGCAAACCAGAAACACATCCTGCAAGCAAACCAGAAACACCTCCTGCAAGCAAACTAGAAACACATCTTGCAACCAAACCAGAAACGCACAACCAGCAAGAGGAGAAATAAGAAACAGACCACTCGGAAGAGAAGACAGCAGACCTGGTATCCGTGAGACCACCCGGAAGAGAAGACAGCAGACTAGAAGCGTGAGGCAGGCCGAGAGACGTGAACCAGAAAAACCAGTAGTGTGAGGCAGGCCAAGAGACGTGAAACGGCAGACCAGAAGCGTGAGACCAGAACATGCAACAGCGTGACTGATCAAAAGCGTGGGGCAGGCCGTGAGACGTGAAACGGCAGACCAGAAGCTTGATTGCAAGCTGTGAAACCGTGAGACGGTGAAAGCAGGAGCTGTGTGAGACAACCTAGAGAAGGAATTTGGCGAAGCATCAGAAAGAACTCAACGTATTTCCAGATTTCTTCAAGAGAGGTTAGAGAGCATTGCGGTGAACTTCTAAGCGGCAGTGGAGCAGCCTTTCAATTCAACAGAGGCAAGACAAGCTAGAAGAAGGGTAGACACAGTCAGTGACACTCTTTGTATTGTACTTGCTTAGTAATTGCAATAGTGAAAGGACCAGAAGATTAAGACATCCATTGTAACTAGAATTCTCAAGTATAGTGGATAGTCTCGGTAAGTGAGAGTCCCTACCATCGTGGATGTACGTCACGTTGACGGAACCACGTAAATCTCGTGTGTCCTTAATTTGCTTTATGTTTTGTGTTTTGAATTGAGTTGTGAACGCAGCTAAAGTATCAGCCAACCCATAACCTAACGAAGACCTAAACAAGAACATCCGAATTGTCTATTAGGCAAGGTGTCTGAAAGGTGACTTTGGAGACTATTGTGATTAGTAGGTAGCAATAGATCTACCTTAGTCGAATTTGAGAAAGAGTTCGCTTTTAAGAAGAGATTGAAGTTGTTCACTTTCCTGTGAATTGCGAATTGGGGTGATACTGATTCACCCCCCTCTCAGTATCATAAACTAGTAGATCCTAGGGTGAAGTTGGGAATTTCAAAAAACATACATGGTTTATAACCTAAATGTTCCTACATCCATGGTCATACTAGAGTTTCACTATTTTAGGAGTTACAAATTACAAAATGAACATGTCTTTTTATATAAGGAGATAGGGAAACTCTTATATGGAGACAAATTACATACTTACCCCTTGTATAACATTATTTAGGCTTTACTTGTGCAACAATTTTGGCATAAAAGATTGTATCCTTAAATCATTGTAAGATATAAGGGGAAGGTCAATTTGAAGGGAGCTTAATCTTGTTATATGTGTGGCTTAAGAGCCACATCAAATACTTATAGGATAAGTTCTCTCCTTAGTTAAAAATGTTTAATAATGCTCTTACTAAGTTTTGTGGAAGTCATTGGTTGAGATTAGGTGGAATTTTAGAGTAAGAAGCTATCTTTCAAGATAAGGAATAATTCTAGTAGTTATTTAGGTGGGTATGGTAAACTCTTATTTTGTATAGATATGGGGACTATCCTTAGGTCCTATTGACAAGCCTCAATTAAGTTGTTATTTATACGCCAACTTTAGTTATAGTACAAATGTGCATTATAAGGTTTGCCCCTATCATATACTACATGGACATGATGTAATTTGATTATAATGATTTGAATAGCTATAGTCAACTTCAATAAATAGTCCAAGTGTTAAATCACATCTTCACAATTACCAAGAGGCTTAGGGTTACACTTTTACACCCAGTTATGAACAATGGCACAAAACCAAGGTCTTAAGGTCTATGTCCCCTAAAAAACATAGCTCATTCCCAAGGGAAGATAAGAAAAAGAATATGAGTAAGAACAAAGTGTGCCACGTTAATAAAATAATGATGACATCTTGGAAAACTTGAAGCTTTACAATGAATTAGCATGGGTTAACGAGTATACCATGAATTGTAAAATCCATAATAGAGTAATGATCAATTTTCAATCATAGAATGTCTCACCAAAGAGGTTGAGCAGCCTGAGAAAATAAATGATGACATAGCTTCTCAATTGAGAAAAGCCAATAAAAGGGTGAAGGAAATGAGGGCTGTAATACATAATTATGATTGAATACAAAAAGTCTTAGTTCTTTCTTAAAACCAAGTATAAATCCTCTAACAAACAACTCTCTTACTTTAAGGTTAATTAAATGAGTCTGAGGCTAGGAATATTGAGTGATTTGCCATGAATCAAAATAACAATTTAGCACTTTCACTAGTTGGTTGCTCACAATTAAGAATCAAAATCTTTGAGATCAATTGGATGAGTGTGACACCCAAATCTAATAGTTAGTTGAGTTTAACTTAATAATAAAAGTTCAAATTAGAGACACAATTTAATGAATCTAATAGATAATTAAGAAAGTTTGTCTCATGGCACTTAAGGCAAAAGCATTGAAAATAAAAATTGTCCTTTTGCATCCTTATGAAGAGTGTCTTGTATGCTTCCTTGATGAAGTGCATCATTAATATGACTTTATTGGTCATTTCTTTTAAAAGCCTACCACGTAAGCCCTTTTTATACCCGCCTTTTTGTAATCAAATGACTTGTAATATAAAATATGTATAATGATAGTAGATTTCTAACGTTTGCTATGAGCAATGACTATAACCTTATGCCTTTTGTTATGTATAGTATAGTGTATTATATCTTTTAGTTCTAATTGTATCTAAAGGAAACATTAGCCAAAGTTCAATAAAGTAAATGATGCCTTTGCATAACATAATATTATATAATCATGACCTAGTTATGGTATTAACACTCATTTTCTTGTTGTTTTGCATATTCACACCATTTCAAAATAGTTACCAAAGCATACCTATTAAATACTTTATAACTAAGTGATCTAGTTTGCAATTTAATGAAGGGAAATAGTTGTCAGGTTGGCTATAATTGAGTTATACTTGATGAGGTTCTCACTTGAGCCTTCTTGAAGGGAATTATAATGGTAAATTATGTCTATAAAGAGATGTTCTCTGCTAAGATCCCAAACAATCATTCTTTTTTCCCAAACGATGGAATAGAGGACCACTATAGATGGCATATGACTATAACAGATCACATCTACCCTTACAAAATGTTTTGACAATTCTTAAAAGGAAAATTGATAACAGGAGTGGTTATCTTACATCTTAAACAATTTCAAATTGTGAATCTTGATCTATGGCTAGAATAATTAAAAAGGCCTTAAATCCTTTATGGAAAAGTTTTGGCAAGTCTAACTCATCCTCCTAAGGTTTTATATGTGCCAAAGTTTGAAAATTTTATATATAATATAAGGATGTCAATCAGTAGTATTTGCAATCACTGAAACCTTTGGTTCTTGATCTTTTAGTTACCAAGTCTCCATTTCCTAGTGTTATTAACTTGCTATTAGTAGACATTGCCCAAACTATTATTTGGGACTCTTTTTTAAGGCATGAGACTTTCATAATTAGTAAGTTACAACTTATTCTATTAAGATGTTATAGGATTAATAATTACCTATTGAAGTATATGGATTGACATCCTTCTTATCCATTCATGAATTGCTTTCATATTCCTATCATGCACTTCCAAAGCTTCCTTAAGGAGGCTTTATGTCTACTCATCTATTTGGCTAGGAAATACATAATAGGTAAGGTAATCCATTAAACATAGGTTAATGCTTATATGAGGTACTAAGAGCAAAATCCATTTAGTTGTTTCCATTTATGCTCAACCTCTTTAACCTTTTACAAGAGTGAAGGGTTATTCTTAGTCATACACAAGATCCTCCTTTTGTCGTCTGTATTTTCTATCTTTATCTAGATGTGTGGATGCAAGATAGAAAAACTAGGATATGCACATATCCCTTTATCCAGTGAATTTTCAATTTTCCTCTAAATCCTTTGGTTAACCCATATAGCTCTCCAGTAAGTTGGCATGACATCAAGACTGTTTGTAGATGAAATGGGATTAATGCTGATGTACCCCTTCTAACTCTTTGAAATTACAAGTTATTAGTAGGATAGGCACATCCAATTAAAGTATGAGATCTTCCCTTAGTCCTACTCCTAATTCCTTCATTATCAATTTATCTACTACCATAGCAAAGATGATGTTGATTTTGAAGACCTTGATTTCCTTGAAGATGAGTAAAATGCAAGCAAGAAGGTGTAATTGATAGCCTAAGGAATACTAATGTAGTATATAAATTACTAAACTCGTGTAGGTCATCTAGCAAAATGGCTTATCTATACTTTTTTGTAGCCTTACAACTCACAAGATCCTTATTTCTAGAAGAGACCTTAGCTAGTCTTTTATGTGATGACATGGAGTTAAGCACTCCCACCCTTTTTGTAGCCATTTATAATAACTCATTATTAGGATCTAATATTATGACATTAATTATAAAGACCTTTTTCATGTATGTTTTAACAACTTTTACACCAAACATTTTATTTACATAACTCACATAGCATATATGCACATTAATCATATGACATCCATTTTTGTCACATCTTAAGCATACAAATTTTAATTAGGTTGAACAATTTAAAGCTTAGAATTAACAAGACATATAATCTTAACTTAATCTTGCACATAAAGGAGGGAATATAAAGTCAAGGAATTAGCTAACCATATGAATGGAATTCAAACTTCAATTGAGAAGCTAAAGGAGTAGATGCAACATATAGCTTAGCCATTCACCAAAGGAAAGACATTCATTGAAGACGTAGTTCCTTCGGAAATTTTGCTTTCCATGGTAAGTGGATTATTTTAGTCAACCTTAGGGCCAAGGGCATCCCAAGTACCTTTCAATTATCTAGGGGGACATCTTTCTTTAGGGTAAACAACAATTACACAATCATTTAACACCAAAACTTATGGATTAGATATCATTCTTATTTATCCCCCTATAGAAGTCATACCTAATGAATTCAAAATTAGTCCTAAATTAAAAGACAAAAATGCAAAAGTTGAAGAGCTTTCCATGAAACAAATAGTTGATCTCTTATAAAAGGAAGTTAGGGCCATCAAAGGGGAAGATATTCATGCTCTCTTAAGTGCATTAAACCTTAATTTGGTTTAAGATGTAGTTTTTCCCCTAAAATTTAAGACCTCAAAATTTAAAAAGTATGATGTAATAAGATCACTGGTAAAGCATATGATAATATAAGCTCAAAAGATAACGACATATGTTTATTATGAAAAACTCTTGATGAATTACTTATATAATAACTTAATAAATGTGGCTTTTTGTTGGTATATTAAACAAAGTTGGAAGAATGTCAAAACTTGGAAAGAATTAATAATTACCTTTAAAGATAAGTTTACATATATCTCTGAGCTAGAACCTACTTAGATGGTTCTTCAAATCATGGAAAAAAAGTCAAAGGAGACTTTTAAATAGTATGCACAATGTTGGCATAACATAATTTTCTAAGTTTAACCTTAGTTATTAGAAAAGGAGCTTGTCTCCACTTTCTACCTTGAAAAACTCTTATTATGATTGGATGGTAAGGAGTGCATTAGGAAGGTTCATGGATTTAGTAATTACAAGTGAAAGAATTGATGTTGGCATCCAAAAGGGAAAAATTGTCAATGCTTCAATTGATTTTACAACATCCCAGAAGTCTAATATAAGTAAAAAGAAAGAAGGTGAAGCCTAGGTGATTAAATATGACAATTGATTGGGACTACGTCCTTCTTTGGGTAGCCTATGAAGGTCATTTAACTCTCAATAGTTATATTAGCCTTACAACATGGTAGTCCTATTTTCATACCAAAACCTTCAAGCACAACCTCTTTAGCTGAAAGTTTGTGCACTGATACCTTAAGAGAATCAAGCAAACATAAGATAAGGAAAAAGAAGAATTGATCTTATATTAGTGCCATATTTGATGTTATTGCCTTGGATTATCCAAAATGAATTAGCAACCATCATTATAAAGGAAAAATTAAAGCCACCCTATCCAAATTAATATGATGCCAATGTTAAGTGCAAGTACTATAGTGGACAAATTAGGGATTCTACTAATAATTGTTAGACTCTTAAACATAGAGTCCAAACATTGAGTGATAGAGGATGGATTGATTTTTCATAAGCAAAAAAGAAGCTTGATGTTAATGCTAACACTTTCCTTGATCGTAAGACCATGAATCTAATTAAAGAATACTTAAGCAATGACTATTAAAAGCTAAGTTTTAGTTCCTTAATTGGAATGGCATAAGTCAAGGCAATAGTTCAAAAATGCCTACCATCTCATTATCCAAAGAATCTGGAGTTGCCAAAAATATTTCTATCTACACCCATTCCTCAAACCTTATATTACTCTTATTTAAGTGACAAGGTAATCTAGTGGGACTATAGATGCTAAATAGATTCCCAAAATTAGACATTAGCACCAAAATTAGCCTTTATAGCAACATCTAATATCATGGGAGTTAAAGGCATGTCCCAACGTGGGAGATGTTATACTATAAAGTATATAAAGAAACTTAAGCAAAAGAAATAGAAAGTCATGATCTTCAATAACATTGAAGAGATTCCTTTATAGAATATAAGGGGTGGAGTCCTCTAGTAAGCAAGATCCTGAGGCCAAAGGAATCGTTTTTGATAAGGACAATAAGTAGCTCCTTTGGTACATCAAGAAAAGTAAGTATAGTGTGGCTGAACAACTTAGTTGAATACCTACCAAAATCTCAATCCTATCTCTATTAATGAACTCTAAGTCTTATCAAAGATTCTTATTGCATATTCTTAGTCAAGCATATGTTTCATTTGATATTTCTTTAGGAAATTTCACTTATAATGCTAATTCTTTTGTTTCCCTTGTCATCTTAATATTCACTTTTGTTTGCATAAGCCATTCTAAAGATGCTTGTTCATTTTGAGCCTTTCATTTATTGTTTAGTATGTTAAAGGATGAAATTAATAGTCTAACTAATGCTTATCTTAAGACAAAATCTAAATCCACTCTTAATATGTCAACCCCAAATGATTCTAAAGATGAAGAGATTCCATCAAACCTTGAGCAAGAAAAGAGGCAATCCATAGTTAAGAAAGAGCTTGTGGAGCTAGTTAATTTAGGCATTATAGAAAATCCGTGAGAAGTCAAAATTAGTGTAAAACTTCCTTTAGAGAGTAGGCAAAGTATGAGTTAGTTGCACAAATAGTACGTAGACGTATTTGCTTGGATGTACCAAGATATGTCATGTTTGACTACCAAAATTGTGGTACACAGACTCTCTTTAAGATTGAAATATAAGCCTTAACAACAAAATCTTTAAAGGATGAAACCTAATGTCTTATTAAAAATTAAAGAAGTCAAAAGATAGTTGGATGCAGACTTCTTTCAAATGGAAAACTATTTAGAGTGGGTAGCCAATATTATACCTATACTAAAAAAGTATGGCAAAGTACATATGTGGGTAAACTATAGACACTTGAATAAGGAAAGCTCTAAAGATAACTTTCCCTTACTGCATATCAACATTTTAATGAATAACACCACTAGGTACTCAATGTTTTCATCCATGGAGAAAACAAATTAAGTTCCTCATATTTGATCCATGATATGATGCATAAAGAGATTAAAGCCTACATTAATGATATGATTGTTAAGTCCCATGTAGGAGAAGATCACTTGATGGTCCTCAAAAAGTTCTTTAATTAGTTAATAAAGTTTCAACCTAAACTTAACCCAACTAAATGTACTTTTAGGGTAGCCTTAGGTAAGTTGTTAGGATTCATTGTAAGTCAAATGGGCATCAAAATTGATCCCACATACAGGAAATGCCTACATCTTTTATACCAAAAGAGGTGTGAGGATTCCTAACAAGAGTCAATTATATTGCTAGATTTGTATCCCAATTGATAGTAATATACGAGCCTATATTTAGTACACTACAAAAAAGCAATCTAAGGCAATGGGATGGTAAGTACCAACAAGCCTTCAACAAGATCAAGCATTACCTTTCTAATCCCTTGGTCTTAGTGCCATTAGTTTCAAATAAATTGCTTAGATTATATGTCATTGTATGAGATTAGTGCATAGGATGCATTTTAGGACAACAAAATGAAAATGGTAGAAAGGAAGGGGTGATCTTCTACCTCAACAAATGATTCATGGACCATGAGAGCTAATATTCAAATTTAGAAGGAATTTGTTGTACTTTAGCATGGACAGTATATCGGTTTCGACAATATATGTTGTACTATATAACCTAGCTTATTACCAAGGAAGACCCCTTCAAGTACATCTTTGAAAAACCAATATTATTAGGATAGATTAGCCATTGGTAGGTTCTTTTGTCAAAGTATGATATTTAATATGTCAACTGCAAAGTGATCAAAGGTAGTGCAATAATTGACTTTCTAACAAATCGAGTTATTCTTGATTATGAGCTTATGCAGTTTGATTTCTTAAATGAAGATATCCTAGCCATAAATCAAAGTCAAGATGACAAAAAGACAACAGATGAATGACAAATGTGGTCAATGTGGCATCTAATGCATTGGGGCATAAATTTGAAGTAATCATGATTTCTCCCAAAGGCATGCAATATTCAATTACAACAAAACTGTAATTTGAATTTACTAATAGTATAATAAAATACAAAGCGTGCACTATAGGCTTATTGTATTTCTTAAAGATGAAAGTTAAAAGTCTCAAGATATAGTGATTTAGCATTGGTCATTTACCAATTATTGGATGAATGGAAAACACAAGACCATAAGCTCATTCCCTATCATCGATACATGAAACAATTGGAACGATTTGATTAGATCACCTTTAATCACATACTTCAGGAAAACAATTATATCTTTGATGCTCTGGTAACTTTGGCAATAATGTATAAGATAGTTCCTGAAGCCAATACACAAGAGATCAATGTCAATATCTATCGTACTTTAACTCATTGTATGCACATAAAAAGGAAGGAGGACGACAAGTTTTGGTATCATGACATAAAGCACTACCTTCAAATTACAGAATATCCTAAAGGAGCAATTGAAAATGATAACAGAACTCTACAAAGGATAGCAATGAACTTTTTCCTTAATAAAGACATCTTTTACAGTGTATAGATGCAACGAAGGTAGAAACTAACATGAAAAAAGTGCATGAGGGCTTATGTGGGTCATATGCTAATGACCTTTCCATGATTAGAAAGATGTTAAAAGTATGATATTACTAGTCAACTATAGAATCAAATTGTCTTTGACATGTCCAAAAATGCCATGAATATCAAATACATGCAAATAAGATATATGCAGCACCTGCTCTAATGCATGTTATGACGTTCTTATAGCCATTCTCTATATAGGGAATGGATGTGCTTGGTCTCATTACACCAAAAGTATCTAATAGGTATCAATTTATCCTAATGGCAATTGACTACTTCACAAAATGGATTGAAGTAGTATCTTATATGAACATTACTTGCAAAGTAGTCATTAAGCTTATCAAGAAAGATATTATATGTCAATATGATGTGTCAAAATAACTAATTACAAATAATGCCACCAACTTAAAAAATAAAATGATGATAAACCTTTATACCAAATTTAAAATTAAGCACCAACTCAGCATAATATGTTGTTATTTCTACTATATGCCTATTGCAACATAATATATACTTCTAAAGAGCAATCCTATTTGCATTAGTCTATAGGACTAAGGCAATTTTACCAATCAAAGTCAAAATTCCCTCCTTAAAGGCTTTGATGTAGGTAGAATTAAAAAAAGGAGAATGGGTTAGAGTTAGGTATAAGTAACTAAATCTTATTGAGGAAAAGAGTTTAAGTGCAATATGCCATGGAAAAGTATACCAAAAATGAATGATATGAGTGCATCAAAAGAAAATGCATCCTAAACACTTTAAATAAGGAGACTTAATCCTCAAAAAATCACACTAAATCAAAGTGATACAAAGGGCAAATAGGCGTCAAACTACAAAGGCCCATATGTAGTAAAAAAGGAATTTTTGGTAAGGCATATATTTTGACGAATCTAAATGGTAAAGATATGCTAAATCCCACTACTTCAAACACAGTCAAGAAATTTTTTGTCTAAACTATAGCCAAGATTAATCTCATCTATAAACAAAATGAAAGGCATAATAAGTGAAACAAGGTTGCAAAAGGGTTCTTAGCAATTAAACTATCATCCATTAGCTAGAGATAAAAGCCCAATGGATGAGATCAAAAAGGATGTATGACATAATCAAAGAGACATGGTTTGCACATGATAGACATTTAGGTTATACTCATGCCAAGTTGCTGACTATGTTGTTAATCTTTATCATTTCCTACAACACTAGTTTAATTATCTTTTCATCTCTTTATATCTAACTATGTCACTTTCATTATTCAAACCATAAAGGGTTATTGTTCCCCCTTATATTTACTTATAAACATTACATATTATGAATAATAATCTTCTTTTGTTATGAAAAAGGTCCTTTACATAGCTCTTACCCAAGTGCAATGGACATAATTGTATTTTATTAATTAAAATATGCCAATAGGCATTTTAAATAAACAAGCATAGATTACATTGCTTGGTTTGAGATTCACAGAGGCATAAGGAATTTATCCTAATGCTGCATCATGAGTCCTTAAATGGCATCAGTAATTAGGGAGGGATCAATAATTTGAGATCACTAGTAAAACAAAGATCATAAAGTGAACAAGTTAATGAGTTAGGCACTTATAAGTAAGGAGATTTATAAAAGATAAAACAAGCACTTTAGGGGTATAAACACTTAATTTTGAAAACATGTAATTACATCTCCTTATGGCAAAGCAACCTTTCTAGAAAAGAACATGCAAAAAGAAACCAAGAGCAAAAGCACATTAAGAAGATAATAAAAATTTTCTTTAAGTACATAAGCAAAGAAATAAAAATGATGATTCTAAACCTAAGCAATTAAGCAATAAGTAGTTTGTAAGAAAAAGAAAGAGGCAAGGATGCCTTGCATAGAAAGTAAGTGATATTAAAGGATTTGCAACAGCTTAGTCTTTGAAAGGAATGGTAAAATTGTCCTTTGAGTGAAAGGACAAGCAAAAGGAAACATCATTTATAAAGATGAAGATTTTACATAGCAACGACATGATAGGTCAAGTGGGCAGCCATAGATTACAGTTCATAACAGTTAGTTGAGAGCCAGAAAAGGCAAAGTAAAATCAAAAGGTGTTATAAAAAGCATGAAGTGCTAAGGTAGTCACTAGTCACAATTTACAACAATGAGTTAGGAGTTAACAAGGGCAGGGTGTGATCGTAAGGTGTCGCAGGAGGTAAGGAACTCCAAGTAAGGATAGGATGTTAACCATGATTTATTAAAGCAAGGAAAGATTTCCAAATGATGCCTCTATTTGTAAGTGTATTTAGAAAAGGTGTATACAAGTGTTGATGAAATAAGGTAAACCTTTGATGGGTTCATTAAGTCACACTTTAGTTCTTAATAATTATGAGCATGTTTAGGAATGCACTTTGCTCTTGAACCTTAGCAAGTAAGGCGATGCAACCATTTTAAGCAAGCTTAAATATGCTTGCAAGCATACACAACTAAAAAGGAAAGTTTGGAATGGGATGGCAACTTTAAACTTGTTTAAGAATGTACTTTGCAATCAAACCTTGGAAAGTATAGTGATGCAACCATCTTAGACACATCTAAGCATGCTATAATGACAATCTTACTCCTAAAAAAGTCAACATCTATATATTTGACCCAATGTAATTCAAATAACTTGTTAATCTTGTATTATCAACAATGACTTCCGTGATCATTATAAATATAATTTTAGATGGGTTCCTCACCCAGAAATCAATTAGCTTTATCAAAGTTTGTAATGCATCATAGGTAGACTCATATGCAAGAAAAAATGAGAGAAAAGAAAAAAATAAAAAAAAACCAAAAAAAAAAAAACAAAAAGGGTAAAGTAAAATCATAAGGCGTGACAAGAAGTGAGAAGCCAAAACGAAGATAAAACATTAACTGTGGTAAACCAAAACTTAAAAAGATTTCTAAGTGATAGTCCTCTCCATAAACGTTTTGGTGCAATAGCAATTTTAAAGTTATTCAAGCTTATGTTCTGCATTCGCAACCCAAATAATAGGGTAATGTAACTATCTCGAGCAAGTACAAGTAACATGTCAACTTAATTCTAAAATTTCAACTATAAATGGTAGTTGGGAGCAATTTGGTATGATTTTTAGAATGCATTCTGCATTTCCAACCCAAATAATAGGGTAATATAGCCACCTTGAGCAAGTACAAGCAACATGTTAGCTTACTTTAAAAATTTCAATTGTAAATGGCAGTTAAAAGTAGTTTTGCGCAAGATTGATAATGTGCTCTACATTTGCAACTCGAACAATAATGTAATTTAGTCATCTCAAGCAAGCTCAGGTGACATACCAACTTATTTCTAGAATTTCAACTAAGAATAATAGTAGGAAACTTTGTCTATGCTAGCTTAAACACACCTCGAAATCCTCACATATCAAGATAGTCACAATCTTTGCAAATTAACTCCCAATAGAATTTGCAATTAGGCATCTGTTGGTCCCACAAAGTTTCACTACTCAACAAAAAATCCCTAGTGGAGAACATTACATTTTGTAGTAATGTCATAAAATCCTCAATAAGGATTTCACATGATTGTCATTAAATTAGTCACCCTTAACATACAAGAGGTAGTTAATTGCCTTGAGCTAGACAAACACACGTCATAAACTTACTTTCTAATTTCAACACAACCTTAAACAAGCTAACTTAAAATAAAGGCACTATTGTATAAGCTTTCGAAAGGTGGATAAAATAAGGATCTAAGAAATTCTTTGTTCGTTTCCTTATTATAAAATAACTCACAAAGAGAAGCAACTATTATACCTATTTTGTCTGGCATCATACAAAGTGTATTTTAGATACCCATTCTCTCTTTATCAATAGATTTTAAAAATCATTAGGCTTAGGACCTTGTTTTGCCCAACCATTTACCTAAAAAATAAATAATAATCATAATAATATTAAGGGTCAATTTACATTACCAAGTGGGCTTTAGGCCCAAGTTAAATACAATTTACTTTTTAAAACTAAAGAGTATAATGGGTCAGCCCATCATGATGGTCTATAACACATTTCTCTCTTCCCTTTTAGGCCCTATTAAGACTTTGTATCAATAGCCCATCACTATGCTAATAACCCATTATTCCCATAATCCTTTAAGTCTATCTTTTAGGAAGTCTTACTTGGCCCATAAGTCCTTAAAGACCATAATCCCTAAATATAGGCCAAGAAGTTAGAATGGTACTAAATCAAGCCAAACACTTATCCAAATTATCTTTAAATTATACTAATCTTTAAGTAGTTAATGATAAGAAAGCAATGGTAGAAGAATCGATTCTTAATTTGGTTAGCCATATGGCAGCTCTTAACCATTTGAAGGAGCTATAAAAGGGGCCATTATCTTGGTGAAGACAAGAAGAAAAGGCACTTGAAAAAGAAAAAAAAATAGTAGAGATATAGACACATGAGAAGCACCCAAATACACCAGAAAGAATTATTAAGATTCATTGACCCACATAGTTTAGAAAGCAAACAAGAGCTAATCACATGCACATTCCTAGATTGCTGAAAACTCATAAACAAGTTGGTAAACAATCACCATCATAAACTACCACATAAGAAGTGAAAAACAACACTTAAACTTATATATAGAGAGAAAAAGACTACTCATTTTGTCAAAATAGTTGCTGTCACCATTATAAAAGTCAATCCTAAAATGCTTTCAATCTGTTGCAATCAAATTAGGATTTGTTGGCACATCACAACCTTACAAGATAACAAAAAAAGACCCTAAAAAATTGGTTAGTATTGTATTTTAGGCATTAAGTCAAATTTATAGTAATATATTACAATGTTGTACTTGTTAATGAATGTATGTGTATGTGAAAAATTTGGAAAAGTAAAATTAATCATATGTTATAAAAAATATGTATAAATAGAAATTATGAAATAAAATAAACATAGAGACAACAAAACTAAAACAAAAGCCAAAAAAAAAAAAAGCAAAAGTGGCGAGTGAAATTCAGTCAAACTCAAGTCAACTCAATTAAACCAATCCAAACTTGGTCAAATTAAGATGACTTAATCAAACCCAATCAAATATGAGTTGATTGGATGTAAGTGCATGTGAAAATTTTGGAAAAGTAAACAATTTGAAAAAGTAAAATTAATCAAGTGGTACAAAAAATGTATAAAGAGAAATTATAAAATGAAATAAACTTAAAAAGGGAAAAAAATAAACCAAAAGCCAAAAAAAAGTAGAAAGTGGCAAGTGAAACTTGGTCAAACCCGAGTCAACTCGGTTAAACTTAGTCAACTTTGGTCAAATTAAGATGACTTGGTCAAAACTAGTCAAATTTAAGTTGACTTCGTCAAATTGTGTCAAACTGACTCGATACATTTCTTACCGTCAGACTCAACTTAGACCTAGATCCAATAACACCAACTTGTCCAAAAAAAAGTCCTAATTTCAAATTAAACTCTTACTATCACACAAACATTTTTTAGTTTTTTTTTCTTTAAAAAATAAAAAAATAAACAACTCATTTTGCATGCAATAATAGTAAGAGAATATCAAAATAAGAAATTAATAATGATAACAACATAAAAGATATCAAGGAATTACTTTAAAACTACAATCGGCCCTAAAGTAGTCACTAAAAGCGTATTGGTGCCTTCACCGACACTCACCACTATCGTCGAAAATTGAGTTGACACCACTACTAGGATTTTCGTTCGCCAATCTACAGGTTTTTATAGGCCACATGTAAAAAAAGCAACCTAGAAATGTGTGGATTGATGAAAAAACCTATTGCTTTTTCTTGATGCATACGTTGTTTCTAATGGTCGTCGTCATCCAAGCCCCTAACAATTGACTCCTCTCATGCCAATTTACCCATCCATGCCCTCCACCCTTTGATCTAATGTTGATAAACCTCATTACTAATGATAGGCCTTTTCTCTTGATGAGAACCTAGGGTTTTGGAATTAGGAATTTGAAATAGGGATTGGGAATTAGGGATTGGAAGTAAGGGTTTTGCAAAAATAAAGAGATAGAATTAATCGCTTTGAGGGGATCAGCCTCTAATGATCACTTTGAGGGATCGACCTCCAATAAGCTAAATGCTTTGATAATATTATTGCTTAGTTGAATTCAAAAGTCGTAGGATATTACAATTATATAGACTTGACAAACCACTGTTAGGGATATAATATCGCCTATTAATTTGGAAATAATAAAAGACAATTATTAATAATAAAGGAGAATTATAGCAAGCATAAATCATGGGGATCACATCATTCCTCTATCCTTAAAAAATAGCCTTGTCCTCAAGGCTGACTAGCAATAAAGTCTGGAAATCGATTTACAAAAGAGTGATAGAACTCCTAGGTAGTATCCTTAATAGGGAGGTTAGTCCATTAAACCAGGATTTGGACAATAGCTTCTTGATATCCACGTTTGATAATATGTCGGTCTAGGATGGCTTGCGGTTGAAGGTTGACCTCTCTTGTGCAGGTAATGTCAAACAGTTGGCTTTGTGTCACCACACCATCCTCTACCTTCTTTTTCAAGCAAGAGACATGGAAGATGGGATGTATTTTTGATCTTGTTGGTAAGTTAAGATGATAGGCAATAAGACTAATGTGCTCTAGAATTTGGTATAACCTAAAGAAACGAGGAGATAATTTCATTAAGGAGCAGACAGTGACGGATAACTGTCAATATGGTTGGAGTCTAAGATATACCCAACTTCGATTAAAAACTCTCGCTCTGTATGATGCATATCCAAGTGTTGCTTCATACGAGCTTGGGCTGCAATAAGGTTGTCTTTCAGGAGTTGGAGCGACCTGTCTCTGTCTTGTAAGTCCTTATCGACTTAATACACGTGAGATGATCCAACTGTATACCTTGTAAGAATAGGTGAAACTCGCTTATAAACTGCTTGAAATGGGGACATTTTTATAGAGGAATGATAAGTGGTATTATACCACCATTCGGCCTAATGAAGCCATTTTACCCAATTCTTTGGCTTGTCACTTGCAAAGCAACGAAGGTAGTTTTCCAAGCATTGGTTGACTACCTCAGTTTGTCCATCTGTTTATGGGTGATAAGCAGTGCTCATATTCAACTACGTCCCTTGCAAGCGGAATAGTTTCTTCAAAAAATTACTAGTGAGGACCTTATCTCGGTCACTAACAATTGATTTGGGAACACCATGGAGTCTTACAATATTGTCAACAAAAACTTGAGCAATACTAACAACAGTATAAGGGTGACTAACTGCACAAAAATGAGCATATTTGGTCAAGTGATCAACAACAACAAAAATAGTGGATTTATTGTGGGATAATAGGAGTCCCTTCATAAAATCCATAGAGATGTCTATCCAAACTTCCTCTGGGATAAGTAAAGGTTGAAGAAGTCTTAGAGATGCCATAAATTCACTCTTGTGACGTTGGCATACATCATATTCAGCTACAAACCTTCTGATTTCCTTCTTTATACCTCTCTAATAAAACTCCTTACCAACATGCTTGTAGGTACGAAGAAATCTTGAGTGGCTAACAGTTGGGGATGCATGATATTCTTGCATAATTGTGTCTTTACAATAAGAATGAGGAACAAGTATCAATCTCCCTTTATAACGTAAATCTTAAGAATCTCAAGTGTAATGAACAACAGAATTAGGACCTGTCTGTAACTTCTCAATGATCTCTCAAGTTTCACGATCATCCCACCATTCCCTCTTAATTTGCACAATTGTAGTGCAAGTAAGGATAGAGAGTGCCACCATTTTAGCCAGCTCTAAAATACGAGATAATGCGTCTACTACCAAATTCTCACTCCCCTTTTTATAAATGATCTCGTAATTGTAGCCTAATAATTTAGAAATCCATTTTTGTTGTTCCATAAAAGAGATTCATTTCTCCAACAAATATTTCAGACTTTTATGGTCGATCCGAATTTGAAAACGCCCCCCAATGAGATACAGATGCCATTTCGAGACTACATGAACAATAGCTAACTTCTTATCATAGACAGACATGCTGAGATGTTTTGGTGATAGTGCCTTACTGGTGAAGGCAATAGGGTGACCTTTCTGCATTAATACTGCACTAATTTCAATTCCAGAAGCATCAGATTCAATAATAAATACCTTACAAAAATTTGGTAAAGCAAGAACTGGGGTGGTGGTCATGGCTCACTTAAGTCGATCAAACGCCTCCTCTGCTTTATTGTTCTAGTTAAAAGAATCCTTCTTCAAGAGAGTTGTCAATTCAGCGCTGATTTTTCCATAATCACGAACAAACTTGCGATAATAACCAGACAATCCTAAAAAGCCTCGTAATGCCTTAATCGTCTTTGAAATTGGCCAATCCAGTATCGTTGGAATTTTGGAAGGGTCAATCGTCATACCTTCTTTGGAGACAACATGGCCAAGATACTCCATTGTTTGGCTAGCAAAGCTACATTTTGTCTTTTTAACAAATAGAAAGTTCTCATGCAGGGTAGTGAACACAATCTGCAAATGTGACAAATGTGCTTTAAGGGAAGAATTATACATCAAAATATCATCAAAAAATATAAGGACAAACTTACGTAAATATGGCTGAAAGATATCATTCATTAAACTCTAAAATGTTGAAGGTGCATTGGTAAGCCCAGGGCATAACCAGGAACTCATAATGGCCATCATGTGTCTTAAAAGCTATTTTTTGAATATCCTTCTTATGGACCCGAATTTGGTGATATCCCAACCTTAAATCTAGTTTAGTGAATAATTGAGCACCTCCCAATTCATCTAATAGTTCAGAATATCTGACCTTGTAACACGAGTTTTACCTTTATGCACTTCCTTTGACATGTCAAATTTCTCCCGTCTGCAACCTTCATCGCAAACTTGTCGTAATCCTCGATTGAAAAAGCAAGCCTTTTAGGTTCGACTACCTGAGTCAACTAGTACCATTACTAGTCATCCCTTAAGGAATCCATCAATCTTCATAGTTTATGGGTTCAAATACCTAGCTAAAGCATGCACTGCAGGTTCATCTACGTATTTAATAAAGGTGTCATCATTATCTGGGCCTGTGTGGTCATCACTTATTTCTTCAGTCAACTGGCTCAACCATTAAAAGCTTCCATTGCTTACAACGGTACTCCTTGTTCCACTTCTCATCACAGTGCCAACATAGCCCTTTTATCATCCACTCTTTTAATTGTTCTTGGCTTAAGCGTCTACTGTTAGAAGGATGAGTAAAAGAGGGTGAGTTGGTATTACCCTCGATAGGTTTGCTAGCCACTTTAGCAGATGGTTGACAATTTTCAGCACCTAGCTTCTTCTTCTGCAAGCGAGCAAAAGAGATAGCTGCTACCATTGTTCGTGGTTGGCAAGCCTTGACTTCTTGTCAAATGTCAACAATAAGCCCTTCAATGAATGTTCCCACTAATTTCCTTTCAAACCAATCTTTAGCTCGATTGGCAAGTTGCTCGAATCGACTTTGATATTCAAGAATGGTGGATGTTTGGCAAATTTTTGCAAGCTCCCTGTCAACATTGTGATATTCCGAAGGCCCAAATCGAACAAGAAGGCATTTAGCGAATTCAGCCCATGTTGGAACTCCACCACATGTCTTGACCCAATCATACCATTGGATTACATCACCTTCTAATTGAATAGAAGCAATTTCAACTTTAAAGAGCTCTGGCGTATGGTGGAAGCAAAAATATTTTTCAGTAAGGAAATTCTACCCTTGTGTGTGGTTGGGTATAGTCACAATTGATGCCTCCATAAAACTTTACAGGTTCTTTTTGTTTGTCAACAGATCCAGAAGTGTTGTCTCCTGACTCCCTTTGTGCAATAGAAAATACCATCTGTTCAAGCCTCTTGAGAGACTATTGCATAAGAGATAATGATTCTTTAACTCAAGATATTTTGGCGTCAAAATTAGAAGAGTTATGTGAAGATATATTGTAAGATCACAAATTGGTGATACCCAAATCTTTCTTTTACTGTTAGGTAAGGGGCATAAAGAACTTTTTTTTTTTTGGTGGATGGAATGGAAACAGAATCCCTAAGAACGCCACTCTAATACCAGATGATAAGAACCTAGGGTTTTGGAATTAGAAATTTGAAATAGGGATTGGGATTTGGGGATTGGAAGTACGGGTTTTGTATAAATAAAGAGATAGAATTGATTGCTTTAAGGGGATTAGCCTCTAATGATTGCTTTAAGGGAATCGGCCTCTAATAAGCTAAAATGCTTTGAAAATATTATTGCTTAGTCAAATCCAAAAGTCGTAGGGTATTACAATTATATAGACTTGACAGACCACTGTTAGGGATATAATTTTACCTATTAATTTGGAAATAATAAAAGACAATTATTAATAATAAAGGAGAATTATAGCAGACACAAATCATGGGGATCACATCATCTCTCTATACCACTAAACAATCCAAAAATCTAGTAAAAATTGTGACTTCTAAGGACAAAACTCAGCTCTTATACTAGAAATCAAACCTAAAATTCATTTTTTAAGGAGTTTGCAAGCATAATATGAAAGGAAATGACTAGGTGAGAAAGGATGGAGAAAGAGAGAGAGAAGGAGAGGATAAACTTTTTGGAGAAAAAAAAAAACAAGAGAGAGAGATAAATGGGGGATGGTAGCCAGAGAAATTGGAAAAACATAAAGAAAAAACCAAGCCCATCATTTTGACTTTTTTTCTTTTTATCAAATTGGCTTTGACAGCCTTAAATGGCTTTGGCTTTCTTTAATCAGCATTGACCAACTCAGGTCCCCTTTGACTAGCTTTGACCCCTTTTTCTTTAGGAAAAAGCTTTTCATCGAAAATTCCAAAACTCAATTATGAAGTAACCCTAATTTTGAATTTCCCAAATAATAATAACAATAATAATAGCAATAAAAATTAAATAAATTTCTAAAGTTTCAAGTTATCCTTTCAAACCTTTCAAAAAATTACCTCGATGTAATTACCATAAAAAAGCATCCTGAACATTTTCAAAATTACCTTAAAGAAATAAACATTCCTTGAAAACATCCTACTAATTTTCTTAAACCCTAATCTAGCTTTATATCACATCAATATTCCTAAAATCATAGTATATGCCCATAAAAGAAATTTCCTAAATTACATGTCATTAATAGAGGTAAACAAATAAAACATTAAAGTAGGAAGATGTATAATGTTAAAGCCATAATACCACCATTCCCAATAGGTGTCTAAGTTAGTCTTCATTCCCGTCAAGCATAACTATACTCTTAAACTTTAAAATATCCTAGTAATGTAGATTGAGTTATGCTTGTTTAAAGGACAATGAAGTTATTTGAATTAGTGATTAAGGTGTTCCAACTGTATCTTAAAAAGTTGGTGGCAACTCTAATATTTTAAGAATGATTTAAGGTGGCAAAACCTCAAATTGATCCAAGTATTACATAGACCGAACAAATGGTAAAGGTGAATCAAGTAGTGCACCCTACATATATGGTTTGTCTTCATTATCAATAATTCATTGTAGCAACATTATAGCAACTATAAGCAACCTATCACCCACCATTCATTAGCAAGGCCTTATATTTGAAGACTATTTCTTTTCATATTGAGTCACAATAATAGGGACTCGACATTTGTCATTATAAGCTGACAAAAGAATGGGAAATGTGAGATCACAAACTCATCCACTGTTTGTACATCAAGTAATTAAAGGCACAATTTGATCAAATCACCTTCAATCACATATCATAAGAGAACAAGTAAATCTTTAGTGCTTTAGTAACTTTGGTAGTAATGTACAAGATTGATTTAGGAGCTAAGGCTCAAATGATCCATGTTGATATACAGGACTCTCCAACCCATTGCATACATATAGAAAAGAAATAAATGGCCAACGTTTGTACCATGATATCAAGCACTACCTTAAAACTAGGAAATTTCCTTATATGGCAACTGAAAATGGCAAAAGAACATTACAAAGAATGTCCCTAAATTTCTTCCTTAACAAACTCTATAAAGACAATCATGATTTGACCTTACTGTAATGTATAAATGCAATTAAAGTAGAAAAAGTCATGAGGACCTCTGTGAAATACATATTAATGGCGTCACCATGGTTAAAAAGATCCTAAGAGCAAGATATTAGTAGATAACCAAGGAATCAGATTGCTTCTAACATGCCTAGAGATGCCAAGACTACTAAATACAAGCAAACAAGTTAAATGCTGACTTTATTCCATTGTATGTCATGTCATCCTTATAGCCCTTCTCCATATAAGGTACAGATGTGATTGACCCCATTTTACCCAAGGCATTTAATAGACATCGATTCATCCTAGTGGTAATTAACTATTTTACCAAATGGGTTAAAGTTGCCACATATCCAAATGTTACGTATAAAGTTGTCATCAAGTTCATTAAGAGAGATATCATTTATTGGTATGACATACCTGAGTGCCTGATCATTATTAATGCCACTAATTTAAACAATAAGATGATGGCAAAGCTTTATAATTAGTTTGAGATTAGGCACTATAATTTAGTCCCTTACAAGCCAAAAATGAATAGGGCAAATGAGGTAGCCAATAAAAATCTTAAATGAATTATTGAGAAGATGACAATCATATGTAAAAATTAGCATAAAATGCTCTTATTTACACTTCACACTTATAGCACAATAGTGCGTACATTCATTGGAGCAACCTCATTCTCTCTAGTTTAGGGAACCAAGGTAGTTCTCCCAATTAAAGTTGAGATACCTTCTTTGAGGGTATTAATGGAAATGAAATTAAAGGAGACAGAATGGGCCAGAATCAAATGCAAGTAACTATGTCTTGTTGAAGAAAAGAGGCTGAATGCTATATGCCATAAGCAATTATATCAAAGGCAAATGGTACGAGCCTATTAAAAGAAAATGCATGCCATGTACTTCAAAGAAGTAGAATTGGTCCTTTAAAAGATCTTATAAAATCATAATGATCTACAAGGCAAGTGGGTGCCAAATTATGAAAGCACGTATGTTATGAAGAAGGCATTTTCTAATAGAGCATTAATTTTAGCCAATATGGATAATGAAGATTTTCTTAACCTTATCAACTTAAACATGGTCAAGAAATACTATACTTGAATAATGTCAAGCCATAAAGGGGTCTCCCTAAGAAAGAGTTTAAAAAGAATGTAAGATAAAAATGGGGAGACGAGTTTAGGAGGGAAAATGTATAAATCAAACTTTTAGCTGCTAATGGCAAGAGCAAGCTTTTAAAGAAGAGCTCAAAAAGGATATAAGACATGATCAAGGACATAAGTTGGTAAAGGAAATCATACTAGCCAAACTTTTGTCTACTTCTAGTAGATTGAAACGTTTATAAATAGATTCAGAATGAACATAGTTTTATGATTGGAGAAAGGGATTTGTACACAAAAGGCATCCAGGCTAAGTAACTGGAAAATCAGTTTACAATCTATCTCTATCACTTTAGTATCTTATCCTATCTTGCTTGTAAATTTCTATGTCCTTTAATAAAGACAAATAATTGTTTATATCCATCTATGGTTGATCTAATTATACTTTGCTACCTTATCATATCAATGAGTTTCAAATAAGCATAGCCTACACTGCATTTCTTTATTGAAGCTTGTAAGGGCACAAAATGATCTTCTAGCACCTTTGCTGGCAATTTCTAAATGAGATAGGGTTAAGCTGAGCTAATAGGCCAAATATCCCTACATAGAGTTTAAAGCAAAAATAGAGACCATAAACAAGGGCATAAAGCTAGTGGGCAACAACTAAAATCAAAGAACATAATGAAAGTAGCCAATGCACTAAATAACAAGGGTAATATAAGCTAGCCCCTAAACAATTGCAAGCACATAAAGTAGTTCTTAACGATGAGTTAAGAGCTAAAAAATAAAAAGTAATGCAAAGAATGTTATGATAGATAAGAACTATCGATGTTGCATGTGCTTTGAAAATAATCCTTATATATCAATTGAGAGCTACAAAATACAGAGTAAAATCAAAAGGTGTAATGGTAAGTAAGAAATGTTAAAGACAACTCATAATTGTGATTTGAAATCCAAAAATAAAATTCAAAGGTGACATAAAAAGTGAAAGGCTCCATCGAAGGGGCAAGGCTAAAAGTAAGATGAATTAGAACCTTAGCAAGATTGTTGGATGATGACTTTATTTATAAAAGCATATAAGAAGGACATGAATCAATGTAGGTAAAAAAGGCAACTTTGGACCAGTTCATTAGGTTGCCTATACATCACCAATAGAACATAAGCTTGTTTTAGTATGCTTTTAGCAAGTTTAGTTTTGATATACATTTTAAACTATCATCTTAAACTAGCCAAGTACACTCAAGCACCATTACCAAAGAATAGGTTAAGGTTGTCATCTTGAAAAAGGTTAAGTGCACTTTGGCAATAATGATATCAAGACTAGGGCTACATAGCCATCTTGAGTAAGTTCAAATGACATATTAGTTTACTTTTGAAAATTCAACTATAAAGGGTAATTGGAAACCCATTTTGTGCAAGCTTTGAATTAAAACCCTCAAAAGTTAGGATGATGTAGCCATCTTGAGCAAGTTTAGATGACATGTCTATTTACTTCTAAAATTCCAATTATAAAAGGCAATTGGAAACCCAAACCATCTAAGTTTGAGTACACTTCACAATTAAAACCCTTGAAAACTAAGGCAATAAAGCCATCCTAAGCAAGTTTAGATGTTATGTCTATTTACATCTAAAATTTCAATTGCAAATAATGATTGGAAACCTAGTTGGTGTAAGGTTAAGTATACTTTGGGGTGATGTCACCATCTTTAACAAGTTCAAGCATGTTAATGGCAACCTAACTTTGGAACAAATTTAATTTGATGTAATTTGGGTAGTTCAATCAACCTTATTTTGTCAATTGTGACCTTTAAGATCCTTTTAAAAGTAATTTCAAGTGAAGTTATCATATCAAAGTTAGTTAGCTTCATAAAGTTCAAACTCACAAGATAAGAAAATGGATACTTGTGAGAAAAATCCTCAATAAAGAACATTGTAGTTTCTTATAGTGCCATAAGGCCCTTGGTAGGCCTTTAACCAAATCATAAATGAGTTGGTCACCCTCACCATGCAAATAGCTAATAATTGTATTAATTTAACCAAGCACACATAATTGAATTGTTTCATAATCTTGGACACACTCTCAATCAAGCTCACACGAAGCAAAAGCACTTTCACATAATCATTTGGAAGAGTAGACAAAATAAAGGTTCAAGAGGGTCTTTACTCATTCCTTTATACTAAAGCAACTTGCAAATTTCAAAAAGGAGCAACTGTTGTATCTTTATTTTATCTATCATAACCAAAGTAGGTATGCTCTCTCTTCCTTCTTTTCTTTCATATGGTTAAGACTAGTTTGCATTTAAAGCATGTTTGGTTTATATTTGAGTCACATTTGATTGTGATTGGATTACAATTCATTTGAATTTTGATTACATAATTAGTTGTATTTAAACATAAGGAAAAGAAAAGAGAAAAAGAGAAGGAAAAATGGAAAAGGAAGGAGAAAAGAAAATAAAAAGAAAAGGGAAAAATGAAAAAGAAAGGAAAAGGAAAATAGAAAAAGAAATAAATGATTTTTATTATTTGAAAGTCCAACAAAAGTTCAAATACAAAGCCCAAATAATAACTACAAATTTCAACCTAAGACTACTATAAACCTAAAAAGAGGAGAACCTTCCCATATGAAATCATAATCCTCAAAAATCATAACCTAAATAACAAAACCCCTAAGAACTAAGGCAAGTACCAAAAAACCCATATGAAATTGCAAGCACCAACACCAAACACCCCATCTCATCATGAACTTAACATACCTAGCCAAACCAAAACCAAAGCTTCATAATTTTCCAAAAATACCAAAATTAATCCAAAAAAAACAAAGCAGAAATTATCAAAAAAGGAGTTTATGGCCTCCTTCACTCATAAAATGCCTCATTCAAACTTGGATTCAATCAAACTAGGAAAAAAATAACCATGGACTTGCTTGTTTTAGTTTAGATCCTCAATGAGAAATTAAATCTTCACTAAAATAAGAAAAGAACAACCTCAAGACCTCACAAATGGCATTTGGAACCAAGTTTCTTTAATTTTTAGTGCATTGGAGAAGGAGAAATGGAGAGAAAGATAGAGAAATCAAAGAGAAATCAACAAAAAGAGACAAGTAAGGCAGTGAAATTGTAAAGAGAACAAATTAGGGTTCTAACCTAAAATGGGTAATATATAGGAAGCCTTAAATGGCACCGTTTTTATATCTCTAGAGTCACTATTGCTTGTTTAAAATGAAGCCCTTTTAGCATTAGGGCCCAACTCCCCAATTTAAAAAAAGCATTATCTTAACCCATCCCAAAACCCTTTGAACCTTTTTTTAAAAAGAACAAAGATAGGAAAAAGAGAGAGGGAATCTTGACCACAAAATGTTTTCACAACATGCTAGAAAAGATTTCCTAGGGAAAAAGTCAAAAATCCCAAGTTTTCCTATAAGTGCCAAAAAAGCAAATTCTAGTGTAGATTTGATCTAAAATTTTTAAGTCATTTTTCAAAATATTGATTCAAAGGATCATTGTAAAATTTATTCAAACACTTTTAAGAAACTTTTCTAGAAAATCTCATTCTTATTACCATTGCAAAAAATCACTGTAAAAAGCATTCAATAATATTTCAAAACCTTTTTAAAAAATCTCATTCATATTATTGGTGCAAAGGATCATCATAAAAAATATCCAAACAATTTCAAGGACTTTTCAAATAAATTTCGTTCCTTTCATAATTGCATGGGATCACCATTAAAATAATCCTAAACCTCTCAATAGAAGGGAATATCATTAAAGGCATCCCAAAACTCTTTTTTGGAGATAGCCTTAAAACTAAGGATCTTCATTAAAAGCATCTGTTAACCTTAACAAATTTCTCATCAAAGCACAAGGTCTCCATAAAAAGCTTTCCTCTTTTGCTTTCAAATCCTTCACAATCTTTTGCATAAGTTATATACTCAAGAGAGGAAAATAATGAGGTAAAGGTAGGAAGAAGCATAGAAATAAATGTATGTGAATAATGGTACTATTACATGTAATAGGTGTTTAGGTTGGTTACCTTTGTCAAACATAAAGGTATATCCGAACTTTAATGAATTCTAATCAAATAAGTCAAGTCTCATTAATTTAGAAGACAAAGAAGTCGTTAAAAGTTAATGATTTACAATGTTATAATTGCACATAAAATAATTAACGTTGATTTCAAGTTAATCACTAAGAAGGCTTGGGCTGCATTTAAGCCCTTAGGCCACATTTGAAGCCCAATGTCCAAATAAGCCTATTTCTTTTGTATTTGTAACATTTCACTCTAAGGGACACATCGTGATAGCTCCATTACCAAGTTAATATAACAAAATTTACCTTTTTTACTAATAGAGAATAAGGAATAATTTTAAGTAATAATTATTTTTAGGCAAATAAAAGGAGTTAAATAATGAAGCAAACTTTTTTAGGGATACATAATGTTATAGTTTATAAATGAGAGGAAAAAAAACTTAACACAAAAAAATGAGTAGAATATTATGTTTTTGAAATATTAGAATTAAATACATGTGTACCATAATAGTAGTTTTGTAAATTTAACTTAGGTATAATGATTTTGATTAATAATAATATTGAAAATTTTAGATTGAATAATATCTATAAAGAAAATTTAAATTAAATAATAGATATTTGATATAGTATGCATGCTAAATTAAATATAAAGAAAATAATTTTAAAAATAATTATTATTTATATATAAAATTAAACTAAATAAAAATTAATTTTTAATTAAAAATATCTATAAATTTTAGTTTATACTAAAATAAATTAATATTTCAAGTTAGATTTAGTTTAAATTAATATGGATTATTACAAATTTTAGGTTATTTTAAATTTGAGTCATTTAGATTTTAGATAATTTTATAATTAGTCATTCGAGTTTTGGATCATCTTTAATATAGGTTATTCGAGTTTTAAAGTTTTAAGTAGGTTAAGTTGAATCATTCAAGTCAGTTTAACTTTTGTCACCTCTACTAATAACTAATGCTTTGAGAAAATTATCATCAATGCTCAAACAATGAAGAAGCTTTCCCAAAATCTTAGCCATGTAATAATGAGTTGATCAAATAAAATTATATTATATAGATATTAGCATAGATAACAAATTATTTTCAAAATGTTCCTCAATCCTAGGTGTCACTTGCCCATCAATTTCAATTAACTAATTCAATTTCAAAATGGTGCTCCTTAATTCTAGCATCTTAATTAGGCAAGTCAATTAGAAAAAAAAATGAAAAATCTAAAAAATTTATTCTTTTAATGCTACTAAAAAAATAAGGCACCACATTTATTCACTCCTTACTACATAGATCAAACTGAATCCACACAAAATGTATCATGTTCTTATCATCTCTTTGTAAGCTCCACCTTTCTCCTAACCTCTCCCGCATCTTTCTCTGTCACTCCCCTTCATCTTTAATTCCATCACTACTGCTCATCTCTTTGTCTCACTTTCCACGACAGCATCCACCGAGCTCCACTAACAAGGACGAATACCAAACAAGACGACTCCAACAAGAGTGGAATACTATGTGAGTCATTTTAATTATAATTTTTTTTAGGTTTGTTAAGTTTGGTTTTTAATTTATTTTTCCTTTTTGTTACATCTTTTTCTTTATATAATATAATGTTGTTTTAAACAAACTCAAGTCCCAATTTTGAGAAATAAGAGTAGTTGCTGCAATGTGATAAAAATGCACAGCAGATATGAAAAGCACGTGACGCAAGAACCAGATAGCAAAGAAGGAAGTAAGAGAGAAAGAAGAGAGCTAATTATTGAATGCATGCTTTTTTTTTTTTCAGTTTTTAATTTCTAAATACTAATTTAAAATATTATTTATGTAAAAATTTTTATCAGATTGATTGGATTGCTGGTGACTTTGATCTGTTAGACCTATTGTTGACCATTTTTGTAGATGTTACGTGCTTGAAGTTTTATTGTTATTATGGAATTTTTTGCAATTGATATGGAAAGAAAATCCATTTCAGCATGTTTATTGGCATCTTAGATTCCCTACCATTTGTGGCATGAAAACAGTCTTGCATTGAAAATAACTCCTCAAACTTAATTTGGAATTGATTCTAAAAACAGAGTCAAAGCTCTGGGAGATATCATTTACATGATACTAAACTTAAAATGAGTCACACCTTAGAAGCTAGCTATTGAGGTGGGACAGCCCAAGCTCATATAAACCTCACATTGGAATCTCATACTTCCGATGTGGAACTCAAGGGATCCTAACATTCCATGTTGAATACAATGTCTCATGGTTTTTTCATTCAAATAATAAAATATATTAAAATTTTTAACTTACCGAATACTGACTCTCTCAAGGCAATTATTAGAAACTAATCTTCGTAAAAAGATTAATCCCTTATCTTTCTATTTTTGCAATTTTCTTATTTCAATCCCTAGTTTCTCATCAATACAAGGGTGGTACATCATGAAGAAAGGGGACACCCAAACATATATACATATTCGTTGGCCAGAAATCTTCACAGTTCCTGCGATGCCTTATTAGGAAAAGCAATTCCATTATTTCTTATTGTACTTGCAACTCATAACGACAAAAGGTAAGACTAACAAATTCATTTATCAATATTTCAAGAAACATGTTCAATTTATCAAAACGTTAGAAATATTCAAATAAAGCATGGTCTAACTTATATGCTTAGCTTGTGAAAATAAAATTATTTAACATGTTGGATGTTTGTAGCCAAAATGATAATAACAGTGTTCATTCCCATTTGAATATTTGGCTAATATTGCTTATGTAGTATTTTAGTTTAAAAATACCTTAAAAATTATTATTAGTGTTATAGTTATGAACTTATTCATTATGTAATCAAATCTTCCTAAAAACACTAATCAAATATATATAACATGTATTAATTAGATACCTAAAATTTGTGCAATGTGCGGTTATGAGCCTACTACATTATATCAGGGAAGCCGAGAGAAAACTTTCTCACAATTTTAGCAACAAAAATGCTAAGTTGGCAACGATTTTATATTTATTAGAATTAGAACGATATATTTGCTTCTTAATAGTTAGAGCGGGGTTGCCTGGATGGGACCCTGATGCGGACAACATGACGAATATGGCCCTGCGTGGGTCCTATATACTTTTTCCCAAAAACACGTACGATGTGCAACAGACAAGATTCAATATGCAAACAAATATCATATAATGTGCACTTGGGAACTTTTTCACAGCTATTTGTACGTTTTATCATCTCTATTGCACATTTTGCCTTATCAGTTACACATCTTACGTTTTTTATGAAAACAAAGCATGTGAGACCCATACGGAGCCACACCTGCCGTGTCACCCACGTCAATCCCCCGTTCTCTGCCAATCTTTTCCGTAATACTTATTCTATTCACTTCTTCTTAATTGTCATATGTGAAGATTTAACTTCTTAATAAGTCACTTCTTTTTGTTACTTCCCTTCTCTCCCTCGTTTCCTCTCTCCTCCACTAACTACTCCTTAATTGTAGGTGTAACTCGCCAAAAAGCCTCAAATTTCATTTTTATTATTACTTTTATAAAGGGTAACTTACCTATTTCTTAAACGTTTCAATTACCATGTATGCATGTTTCCCAAATTTAATGCTTTTCTTGGATTGTAGCTAACAATGCTAAATGTGACATTTTACTTAGAAATGATTTTAACAATTAAAAAGAGTGCTAAAAAAAGGAGGATGCAATAAATAGAGTCTTTTATGTTGTCCACCATTCTTATTTTCTCCTTTTCATCTGCATTCTATCTTCCTTTCCCTTTTAATACCCAAGAGATATATGTATTGACTTTTATTCTCTCGTCTATTTAATGCCCTAACTCAGGCAACTTGAGCTAAAAGCTACCTTTCATTAAAAAAACAAAATATATAACTACAAGCTACTTAGAAGGTGTTGACATTAATTTAGATTTATTATAAAATAAAAATTAGTATTTAAATAAAATTTAAATAATTGAATCTTATTTATTATAATTTTAATATTATATTAGGAATAGATATTATTATTATTTAATATATAAGAACTTGAATAGTTTAGTTTATTATATGGTTGGTGAATGTGAATATAGATTTTTACTATGTAGTTAGTCAATATAACTTAATGTCTATATTATTGTATGTGCTCCTCAATTATTATGTGAGGTATTTTTTAATTTAATAAAATTATGAGTATTTATATAATTATTTAATAGAAATATTAGAGCTAATTAATCTTTAATAGTGGTGTTAGAGTTATTAAACTCTAATAGTGATATTAAAGCTGATTCAATCCAAGAGCTACCATTAAAACCGAGAATCATATAAGATCATATGAGAGTAAGTTCAATCTGAGAACTAAAGAAAAGGAAGCTGCCACCAATTATCGCTAGGTGCCGCCAGCCACCACTAGAGAATTTTTCAGAAACAATAGTTTATATAATAATTATATCAGAGCGAGTATTTTGATCTAAATAGAAAGATAACATATAAGTCTCAGTAGAGCCACCATAGGAATTGTCGAAGTCACTAAAGTTATAGAAGTCATCGAAACTGTTGCCCACCATCATCAAAACCAACACTCGCCATTGCTGGAGCTTTGTCGTCGAACCACCACATGTCACCGCACATGCTACCAGAAGTTGCCACCAGCTTTGTGGGAAGTCATCCCACACACCATCGAACATCGATAAGCCTAAGTCTGACTACCACGCGCCCTAAAACTGCCTAAAAAATTATAAATATATGAAAATCTGAGGTTTCCTCCGTTGTCATCCAACATCCAATGCATCCTTTTTGGTTGTTGCCACAGCACTAGACCACTAATTTTGACATCATCAACCGCTAATCTATGTCCTTACACCATCAACGCATTGGTATATCACCGAAAAAAGGTCAAACTCACTAACCCCTCTTAACTTCATTTTCAGTCAATGTTGGCTCGCCACTCGCTGATCTCTCCATCCGGTGAGCTCACCACAGCTAGCTGCACTTTTGCCAAGACCCTTCGTCGCTGGCGCCATCTCCCATCACTAGTTATAGCTGTTGTGAATGTGGGCAACGAAGAGGAGAAAGAAAAAAAAGGGCTATATTGAAAAAAGTGAACGTTAAGGGTCAGATTGAAAAAAAAAAAAAAAGGAAGAAGCAGAATAATCTAATTTACAAGAGAATAATAAAACAGTCAAGAAAAGAAGGAAGATTTTGGATTTGAAGAAGAATTTAGAAGTTAAATTGAAATATAAAATTATAAGTAATTCAGTTAATATAAGCAATTCAGATAAAAAAACTTTAATATAAAAAATATTAAATTAGTTAAACATATAAAAGTTATGGTGAATAATAAAACCTAAAAGGTTTGGATTTAAGAACCGGTGATGTTAAGAGCTAAAGGGAACTCAAAGTTAGGGACTTGTTGAATTTAGAGTTAAAGATAACTTAGTTACTCTATAAAAACCATGTATTATAAAGTGTCACAAAAATAAAGTCCTAGACCTTACTATTCAATGTCATATGCCACAAGTTCCTTAAAGATTCAAAAGTCAAGTAGAAATTAGTTGAAACTAGTCAAGAAACTCCTAATAGTCTTTTTGATGATGATTTGAAAATTTATCCATCGAAGTTTGAAGATTATGTCAAGTTAAAGCAATTGTTATAAATGATTGCATGACTAAATCAAAATTAAGGGAGAATGTTGAAATTAATCCAAATTTATTACAAATTAAAAATTAATTGTTAAGTAAAATTTAAATAATTAAATTTTATTTGTTATGATTTTCATATTAGATTAATAATAAATGTTATCATTGTCTAATATATAAGAACTTAAATGTCTCAATTTATTGTGTGTCTAACGAGTGTGAAGATAGACTTTTATTATATAGTTGGTGAACATGACTTAATATTTATATTATTGTGTGTGCTCCTTAGTTATTATTGTGAGGCATTTTTTAGTTTCATAAAATTATGAGTATTTATATAATTATTTAACAATAATATTAGAATTAATTGATCTTTAATAGTGGTATTAGAACTATTAAGCTCTAACAAAAGAAGATCATGAGAAGAGGCATATTAAACAAGTATTCAAAGGAGAAAAAGGGCACATTATAAAGGACAAGAAAGACTTAAGAGAAAAATGTTGAATTGTAACAGTATTTATGTTTATTCTCTTATAAAATGAAGTGCAATGGAGACTACTTTTTTTTATAGTATGTATTTAACTATGTTTGCATCGTATCATCTCACAAATTTGATTGTATGCATTAGAAAAGGTAAGGTACTAAGGTCTTCTATTTTGCTCATTAGTTCATAGTGTTTGGTCTCTTGGAAGGTTTTTATGACCCTTATTATTTTTAATCACGCATTGAGGTCTTTTATTTTCTTCTAAACATAAAACTAAATCATGGTTCTAAGTATTATTATATGCATCATTTTATTGAAATAACCATTTAATATTTTTTTAAGACAATTTTATCTAGGGAAAAGGCTAATGGATGGTGCCTTTTGGATAGTGGCCTTGACATGGTTGACGTAGCAAAGTGGATCCTACACAGGCTTTAAGTTTTTTTTGTTTTTGAGAAACATGTGATATGAGTACAACTAAGGTAAAATATGTTAGATGGATGATAAAATGTGCATATACCTATCAGAGAGTATCGAATGCACATTTTTAATATTTATTTGCACAAACTGTCTTAGTTGTATGTACATCATATGAATTTTAGAAAAATAAAAAAGCATGGGAGACTTATGCAGGGCCTACGCTGCCACATCACCCGCATCATGGCCTGGTTGGTGTAATAGCACACTTTAATCTAATGACTAGAATGCTCAACTAAACTACCTAAACATTATAGTATGTATAATTTTATTTAAAATTTATTAGAAGATGAGCAAAGAATGGACCATATATGAAATATGAAAACTAAGAAAATATAATTCCTCATTAACCATAACACATTAATTTCAATTTCTTTAATATTGTACTCTTGATAAACATTCAAAACTCCAGTAATGCACAATTCAATTCTAGTGATAGTGTGTACGGATAAACTTAATCATCAATTGATTAAATCCCTCTCTAAATATAACCAAAAAAAAAAAAAATCTCACATAAGATCCATCTTCTCACTTCCATTTTCTTTGATGGATTTCCCAAATTGAGGAACCAGCAACTGCAAAGCTTGCTAAGGCCTACTTTAGTTTCTGGCCCAAGCACCTCATTGTTTGTTCCTCGGCATAGTGGTCTGCATGCAAGGAAAGGCATTTAGATTCTCAGAGCCCAAAAAATTCAGATTCAATAAAGCAATAAGGGACCCAATATGACATTTGGCACATTCTTTACTCTATGCAGGCATTCTTCTAGGGTGTGGTCTATAGTGCCCAAAGTGTGTTACCGCTCCATAGAGCTACATGTATCAACTTAACTTCAAACACTTCTTTGTGGAAACCTTTAGACAAAGTGTGGAAGCTTTCTCAGAAGCAGGTGTATCACTCATAGCCCTGGCTGACTTCCTTGTGGTTGAAAGGCCCACCCAAGTTTCTACAAAATCTCACTTGAAAGCAGTTAAAGAATCTTATTCCCAATTGAGTTTTTCTCCTTCCAGCAACAGGCCAGCATTGGCTTTATTTGGCAACAATAGACTTGGTACTTAAGATGCTATTGCTGTAAAAAATTTCGGCTACTCTTTGGGATGAACATTGCTTGTATTTTGTGTTATCTAGCAGGTTTAGAAGTTTGAGAGCCTTTCCTAAGCCTTAAAAAAGTTATCATATTATGGAAGTTTGTTTAAACTAAATATGTAGGAAAAGCATGCTTTTATGTACCTATTAGTAATGCTTTTCTTCTCCTACATAAAGGAGTTAAGATGAATGCAAATATGTGCAAGTTTTTCTCTACAACTTGACACTTTCCTTCTATGGAAGCTTCATCTCTCTTTTTGTTTCAGAATCATGTTTATTGACACTTTTCAAAATTACACATAGTTCCTCTTTCTCTTCTTATTTTTTCCTTTTCCTTCGGATCCAAATTTTCCACCCATAACCATAAGGAATGAATCTATATAAGAAGTTAGTGATGATAATGTAGACCAAGAGCTTCGATTCAGAAATACTATTGGCATGAAATGCGACAATAAGTTGGAGAATAAACCATATAGTTTTGCGGGGGACATTCAAGGTCAAAGACAAACTATTACTAGTCTATATAGATCACACATGGAACTTGGTAGTGCACATAATTTCTTTCTTCTATGTAAAGATGTCTGTTGTGTGCTCTGATTTTTTTCTTAGATTAACAAATATAAATTGGTTAGTTTGCTTGGATACTAGCCAATGGATTGATTGGTGTAGAAAAATGATAATTTTATTTAGAGTTTTTGTTAGCTATGGGGATGTTTTGATACCACATGTTAATTTTGGGATTACAGTAATATCATTTAATAGATTTGAGTGCTAGAATATTTTGAAGAGAAAGAGAGGGTTTCTTCTAATTCTATTTTTGTCTTTTTTAGTCTATTAGGATATCTATTAGGTCGTAGACTAAAAATGATAACAGTTCTCCCCATTTATATAATTCCTATTAAAACACAGGACTTCTAAATAGAATTCTAAGTTCTTTCAACTTAATATTTTTTCGAGTACTTTGATTGCCTTCTTTTAAGCTTCACTCTCTTCCTTGATTTTTCTTTCTTTTGATTTCTCTTAACCTAGTTTTTCCTATAGAATGCATTATATAAATTTTCTTATAAGAGACCTTTTATATTATTGAGACCTCGATATACATACTTATTTATTATGCAGTCTTCTTACACAATGAATTCTGGAAGTACCGCTTCGTTTAGCTCAAACATTCACTAAGAGATATCCATCTTTTAAATTCATGTATTCAAACTTCAAGATTTATGTATTCGGACTTCAAATTCATACATCTGGACTTCTAAATTCAATGATCACACTTCAACTATTTTATACCATCCAGGATTATTGATTGTACAATTAGACATTTGTTTGGGCCACTGGATTCATGTTTTTTAATTCCCCAAAGTGGATATTGGCAAAGAAAAATACTCGTACAAATAATTATATCATACATGCAAATATATATTTTTTATATTTGTAAAATTTTCCTTTGCAATATTAGTTCTAGAGTGTTTTTACATTCTGATTTTGGATAGGTTTCGCAATTTTGTGTTTCAATTGTTCTTTTTTACTTTATACATTTGAGTATCTGTCCATTACGAATTATTTGATTGGACCTGAATCTATAATTAAGTAGGCAATTAAAGGAATAATAATTACATAAGGTAACTGCTATATAATGCCCTCTCTGCCTTCATAAAGTACCATGAAGAGACGATGGGTCTCTTAAGCAGAAAAAGAAAACAATGGAAAACAAGATTTTATGATTGTTCTTACGTCCTAAATTATTTGAGTTATAAAAAATAATTGATTTTTATTGTGACCCCACCCTGATTGTTCATTTGTTTATGATGCTGAAGAGATTGGTGATTCAAATTGTATTCTTGAACTATAAATGAATTCTGATTGGAGTATTTATAATATTATAGAAATCTTCTATGAAAATTTATGTTTTCAATTTTTAATATTAGTATCAGAGCATATATGAATTATTTTCTAACCAGTTTGTATACATTTTTGGTAGAATATAGATGATTTTGTGGTTTGATTTCTTTATGAAAATGAGACCTCAAGTCACTTTGTGAATTAGGGAAATCAAGGTTTAAAATTTTGCATGAATATAGTTCGTATTCATTAAATTATACTTGAAAAAATTTAGAAATTTATTTCTCTCTAAATTAAGAGAATTTGATGATTAAAATTTTTAAATTAACAATTTCGAATCTCAATCGTGTCTGAATGTTAGGCTCAGGTCTGAAAGTGTCGAGAAGGGAAGAAAAGGAAGAAGAAACAGGGTAGAAGAGAGAAGAGAAGAGCAGAAGGGCAGAGTAGGAGAAGGAAAGCTGAGAAGAAGAATTTGATTAGATAAGAGGATTGACAATTCTCAATACAAGGCTACCTCACTTTCTCTTCTTCTAACTAGATATCTACTGAGGACTAGTGAGAACCCCCTAGATTGAAAGAGATGGCCGCACTTCCTTCAACTGCAATGGCTAACTTATTGGATGGACTCTCTTCGCAGGTCTTTTCTTTTAGGTTGGGCCTCTATACTGATTGGACCCGTAGGATCCTGACAACTACTGCCCTTTCTTCACTGGAACCTTGCCCTCAAGGTTGGAAAGGCTTGAACTCGGGACATTGTGCTTGAATGAATGCTAGGTCTTCCCAGGTGGCCTTTTTCGAAGTCATATTTGCCCACTGCACAAGCACCTGAGTCACCGTCACATTCCTTCTCTTGACCAGCTGTCGGTCCAAAATGGAAACTGGGGCTACCTTGAACTACCCTTTATCAACTAGGGGCAACTGGATTGAGATATTGTCCCAGGGTTTAATTGACTTCTTAAGGAGTGAACCATGAAAAACAGGGTCCACTACACTTCCTGAGGGTAGTTGGAGTGCATAAACCACCTGTCTGGCCCTCTCAATTACCTTATACGGACTAAAGAACTTTGATGACAGCTTCAAATTGGATCGTATTGCTACCATTGTTTGTTAGTATAGTTGTTGTAGTTTAAGGAAAGACCCAGTCACCGATGTCAAATTGTCTTTCACTACGCTTCTGATCTACAAAATGTTTCATCCGCTACCGTGATCTTCACAACTGCTCCTTCAGCAAGTTCAATAATGTCTGCCTTTCTGGCAAAAACTCTGCCAATGAAGCAACCTTAGTGCTGGGAAGTGGTAACGTAGTGTAGACAAGGACTACCATATAGGGCCTCGTATGGTGTAACTTAAAAATTTGCTCCAAGTAAATTCTTGCCAGAACTGGTGCTGTGAAGGGCTGTTAGAGAGCGATAAAATGTGCGGATTGAGTAACCCTGTATATGACAACCCAAATAACGTGTTTCCCCTCTGATTTTGGAAGCCTTTCAATAAAATCCATTGAAATATGGCGCCAAGCTTGGTTTGGTATTGGCAAGGGTTGAAATCATCTCGGCAAACTCGTATGCTCTGTTTTGCAGCGCATATAGACGTCACAAGATTTGACCCATTGGCGCATCTCCTCCTCCATGTGAGGCCAGAAAAAAATATTGCTTAAGCCTTGTATAAGTAACACGCACACCCAAGTGTCCCCCAATGGCCGAGTTATGCATAACTTCAATCAACTGCTCTCGTAGATTACCCTAGCTACCAATATATATTCTCTTTTTCTTTCTCAAAATTCCTTGCTCACAACTATATTGAGCACCTTGTTTTCCTTCCCCAAAGCCGCCTGCAACAATTCAAGAACTATCTCATCGTTGCCATAACTATTGACAATGTCCTCCATCCACTGAGGAACGATTGTCGAGATGGCTAGACACTAGTTTGCATATTGTCTGGATAAAGCATCTGCAACTCTATTCTCTGCTCCCCTTCGATATTGAATTACATAGTCTAGTCCCATTAACTTTGTGATCCCCTTTTTTTGAATATAGGTATGGAGTCTCCATTGTAATAGATGTTTGATGCTCTCGTAGTCCATTTTGATCACAAAACCCCGCCCTTCCAAGTAGTGGTGCCATTTAGATATGGCCGTCAATATCGCCAAGAACTCCTAATAAATGGATAGCCCCCCTGTTTCTTGAATTGAAGGGTTTGCTGAGAAATTCCAATGGACCCCTTTATTGTACTAGGACCTCACACATGGCTTGTTCAAGCATTTCAAAGGCTTCCTGCACCAACTGAGTCCACTTGAAAGTATCCTTCCATAGGAGACCCGTCAAAGGCTTGCCCAAAATCCCATAAACTCTTCTGAATTTTTGGTAATACCCTGCTAATCCAAAGAACCCAAGCAAGCTCTTCACTGAATCAGGTGCTGGCCACTCCTTCATTGCTTCAACCTTGGTAGGATCAGTAGACAATCCGTCCACCGATACTACGTGACCCAAGTACTCAATCCAGCTATGCCCAAACGAGCATTTGGATAATTTTGGGTATAACTGGTTCTGTCAAAGAAGACCTAGCACTTGCACCAGGTGTTTGATGTGCTCTATTACATTGGTGCTGTAAACCAAAACATTGTAGAAGAATACTAACACATATTTGGGCAACACTGGGGTGAAGACATGATTCATAAGTGATTGAAAGGTCGCTGGACCGTTGGTGAGACCGAACCGCATGACCTTAAACTTACAGTGCCCATGATGCATTCTGAACGCGGTCTTCACCACATCCTTTTCCTACCATAATCGCGTTCAGGTGGCAGTAATCCACGCAAAATCACCGCGAACCATCCTTCTTTTTTACCAAGAGCACTAGCAAGGTAAAGGGGCCCATGCTGTTGCGAATCAGCTTTGCTTTCAACATCTCCTAGACTTGTCTCTCAGTTTCTGTTTTTAGATAGTGCGGATACCAGTAAGGTCGTGCATTTACCTGTGAAGCTCCTCATACCAGAGAGATTTTATGATAAGTATCTTCATCTAAAAAATTCCGGAAGGGAACACATTAAATTCATATCTAAAATATTCCTTATAAATATTTAGGATATACCATTTTATCACATTCTCTTGAGATATATAAATAGGTGACTCTCTCTCATTTGTATAGCACAAATTTTTTCTCTCAATACAAACTCACTTGCAAAATTCTTTTTTGCTTTCTCTCTTTCTTCAGCACTTCCAACTCGTTTACTTGCCTCTCACTCGCCTTTCACTGATTCTCTCAAACTCTTTAAGACTTACTTAACTCATCTTTGCATGCAAGATCAACTAAGTGTAATGCGGGTTAGCATACTTAAAGCCTAACTTTGTGATAGATGGTATCAGAGCCAAGGTCCAAACTTTAGGTGCAATTTGTTTGTTTGTTGTTTGTTGAGACAATGAGCATGACAAGCGAAGAAAGATTTGTTACGACCACTGTGGAGGAGCAATAAGCGGGGCAACAAACTCGTGGGCGTGAGGAGCAGTGTGCTCTAGCCAAGTGTAGCAAGTCCAAGGCTCCAGCAAAGAAGACCATAGACTCTCGTGTTGGTGGCTTGGAAAAAAGCATAATCAATATAAGCTCCGTTGTGGGCGATCTCAGCGATCAAGTCGATAACTTGATCCATAAGAATGCAAAGATCACCCGGGCTGCCAAAGTCATGATCAAAGAGTTTAGCCACTCATTTAGGAGAGAACTATGCTCCCTCAATTAAAATTTGTCCAACCTGCGCGAGTTCGTTGAAGGAGAGATTCATGACCTCCGTAAGGAGATGGATTCTCCACGCCGAAACAACTCATTCGCTAGTATAACTGCCGCTACTAGCGCTAATGCAGTGCATGACTTGAAAGTCCCGAATCCTATCATGTACAACGGTACACCCAATGCCACTATCAGGGAGAACTTTCTGTTCAGCCTTGAGCAGTACTTCGAGACCATGGGGGTTGTTGACAACCTTGCCAAGGTAGTCAACGCTGTCGTCAACAACCTAATCTTCCTAAAGGATACTGCCTAACTCTGGTGGAGACATAAGCATTCCAAGAAAGAGAAGGGCTTGTGTATCATTGACACTTGGGAGCAATTCAAAACTGAGGTATGTAAGTACTTTGTTCCTCACAATACAAACAACGAAGTAAGGGGAAAGTTGCATCGCCTATGCCAGACAAGTAGTATTTCTGACTATATCAAGGAATTTACTATCCTTATACTTGAAATTAAGATATTCAACAGGGAACTTCTCTTTTACTTTAAAGACGGTTTGAAGGATTGGGTGAGAGTCGAGCTGAAGAGGCACGATATGTAGACCTTAGATGCTGTCATTGCCACTACCAAGACCTTCGTCGACTACTCTACCCACTTTTAGGGTAAGAAGCCAAACTCTAGCAAAAGTGGTCATCCTAAGTATAAGAAGAAGTCTGCAGGTAAGCGCAACTTAGGTAATCCCCTTAGTCCCTGTTTCATTTTTTACGAACTACACTGGGTAAAAGAGTACCCCAAACGTAAAGTAATAAATGCTATGATGGCAATACTTGACCCAGAAAAGGCCGACAAAAAGCCCTAAGCTGACATGGGATGTATCCAACAATTGGGTAATCTCTCAAAACGTCCATCCCCAGCAATCTCTAATGAGAAGGGACTGTTGTACGCTGACATTGCCATCGAGGGCAAAGTAGCTTGTGTGATGCTAGATACAGAGGCAACACATAACTTCTTGGACGTGCAAGAGGCCAAACTGACAAAAGGAAACGTCTAGGTCTCAAACTGACAAAAGGAAACGACATCATCAAAGTAGTAAACTCGGAAGTAAAGCCTGTCCAAAGCATAGCACACGGGGTAGCTGTCCAGATTGGCGAATGGATCGGTAAAGTTGACTTTATTGTTGTTCCCATAGATGACTTTAAGGTGGTATTAGGCTTTGCATTTTTTTGCGAAGCCTTGGCTTTTCCCGTTCCTGCCTCAAATTCTCTTATGGTCATCGATACTCGAAAGATTCAAGTAGTTCCCTTGAAGTGCAAGGAGAAATCTCAACCATCGAAGATTTTGGCCTTGCAATTCAAGCGGGGCCTTAAGTCGGGTTTAGGTTACATAACTACTATAAAAGAGCTGAGCAATGGAGAAAATATAGCAGCACCAACTCCCGCACTGCCACTACCCATCCAAACAGTCTTTGCCAAGTTTAAGGATGTCATGCCTTCCGAGCTGCCGAAAAAGCTTCCACAAAAGTGAGATGTGGATCACCACATTGAGTTGAAACCCGGTGCCAAGCCTCTTGCCATGACCCCTTATCACATAGCACCCTCAGAGCTTACTGAACTAAGGAAGCAATTCCATGATCTGATTGATTCAGGCTACATTCGACCATCGAAAGCCCCTTTTGGTGCCTCAGTCCTCTTCCAAAAGAAAAAGAATGGATCGCTACGCATGTGTATCGACTACCAAGTCTTGAACAAGGTCACTATTAAGAACAAGTATCTAATCCCCTTGATAGCTGATCTTTTTGACCAATTCGGGAAGGCAAGGTACTTCACTAAGTTGGATTTGTGATCGGGTTACTACTAGGTCTAAAATGCATAAGATGATGAGCCAAAGACAACCTATGTAACATGCTATAGAGCCTTAGAGTTCCTAATCATGCCCTTTGGCCTTACCAACACACCAGCCACCTTCTGCACACTCATGAATAAGGTACTGCATCCATTTCTTGACAAATTCGTGGTAGTTTACTTGGACGACATCGTAGTGTACAACAACACATTTGTGGAGTACATTGAGCACCTCATTCAAGTCTTCCAAGTTTTACGAGAAAATGAGTTGTTCGTTAAGAAAGAGAAGTGCTCATTTGCCGAGTAAGAGGTGGAATTCCTTGGCCATTGGCCATTGAATCAAGGATGGCAAGCTAATGATGGATCCAGCAAAGGTGCAAGCCATTCAACAATAGGAACCTCAAACCAAGGTCCCGGAATTGCGATCCTTCATAGGGCTTGTCAACTACTATCGTCGGTTCATCAAGGGATACTCTGCTATAGTAGCACCTTTAACCGACCTGTTGAAGAAAAATCATTCTTGTCATTGGACAAGTGAATGTCAAGCTTCCTTTGAGAGATTAAAGCAAGTAATCTCCGAGGAACCTATCGTGGTACTGCCGGACTATGAAAAACCTTTTGAAATCCACACCGATGCATCCGACTTTGTCATCGGTGGAGTCCTAATATAGGATAAACATCTCATTGCCTATGAAAATCGCAAGTTCAATGAAATGGAGAGGTGGTACACCATCCAAGATAAGGAGATGACTGCCGTCATCCACTGCTTGCGCACTTGGAGACACTATCTCTTAGGAAGTAAGTTCTGATCATGACTAACAATATTACTATGAGCTACTTCCAAACACAAAAGAAACTCAGTCCCAAGCAAGCTCATTGGCAAGACTTTCTAGCAGAATTTGACTACACGCTGCGATATAAGCTGGGCAAGCCAACGTTGTTACTGATGCATCGAGCAAAAAGGCGGAGCTAGCTGCCATTTCAACTAGTATGCCTAAGAGCAACCTTCTTGAATGAATCAAGGAAGGTACAGGGCAAGACAGTTTGGCCAACAATCTGCTGAGATTGGCTAGCGAGGGGAAGACTCATCGATTTTGGGCAGATGACGAAGCCCTAATGACAGTCGGGAACCGAGTCTTTTTGCCAAAGTGGGGAAACTTGTAAAAGGAGATCTTCAAAAAATGTCATGATTCCCTATAGGCCGGTCACCCAGGTATGACACAAACCCTTACTTTTGTCCAACAACATTACTTTTGACCACATATGCATACGGACATTAAGGCCTATATGCGGACATACTTGGTTTACCAATAAAAGAAGATGGAACAGTAGCAACCAGCAGGTCTACTTGAGCCACTACCCATTCTCGAGAAGCCATGGGAAAGTGTCTCAATAGACTTTATGGTAACTTTACCAAAGTCCAAGGGACACGGAAGTATTATGGTGGTTGTCGATTAGTTCAGTAACTATTGCACCTTCATTCCAGTCCTTACTGATTGCAAGGTGGACAAAGCTGCTCACTTGTTCTTCAAGAACGTAGTAAAGTTATGAGGTGTGCCAAAGAGCATAATCAATGATAGGGACCCCCGCTTTACGGGCAAATTTTGGCACGAGCTATTCAAGTTGCTGGAAATCAACTTGAACTTCTCAACAAGCTTCCATCCTTAAAGCAATGGGCAGACTGAGCGAGCCAATGCCTTGTTGGAGCAATACCTGAGGCACTATATTAGTGCTCACCAACGAGATTGGGCGAAGCTACTCGACGCTACCTAATTCTCATATAACCTTCAGAAGAGCAAGGCCATAAACAAAAGCTCATTTGATATTGTTATAGGACAACAACCGTTAACACCAAGTGCAATTGCCTCTCCCTACACAGGCAACAACCCGTCTACCTTTAAGTTTACGAGAGAATGACATGACGAAGCAGATATAACGAGGGCTTTTCTTGATAAAGCAGCTAAGAGGATGAAAAGATGGACTGACTCCAAACGTCGCCCAAAGGACTACACAACGGAAGATATAGTGATGGTGAAGTTACTGCCTAACCAATTCAAGTCTCTACGCAAAGTACACAAGAGCTTGGTACAGAAGTATGAAAGGTCATTTCCTATCATCAAACATGTGGGAAAGACTACTTATTAAGTTTAACTTCCTCTAAAGCTGAAGATCCATAATGTTTTCCATGTAAGTCTTCTTAAGCCTTTTTATAGGGATGACGAGGATCCAAGTTGAAGTAAGTCCAAATGTACACCAACGGCTGCGGTCACCGAATTCAACAAAGAGGTGGAACAAATCCTTACTGATAGGGTGATTTGGAGAAGAAGGGTTTCCAACTACAACGAGTACTTGGTGAAATGGAAAGATTTGTTGGACGAAGAGGCTAATTGGGAATGAGAAAACCAACTTTGGCAATTTGCTGATCACATTTAGCAATATAAGGCTGAAAATGCGACGAGGACATTGTAGGATTGAGTGGGGGAGGATGTCATAAGGATACCTTGATCCAGCCCATTTAAGTATCTTTAAAATGCAAATTCGGGTTAAGATTGAACCTTTGCAGCCTGCCGGCATTGCCTAGCTTGTTTGCTGCCTATAGAAGGTCCCAGAAGTTTGTAAAAGTATCTTCATCTAGAGAATTCCAGAAGGGACCACATTAAATGCATATCTAAAATATTCCTTGTAAATATCTATGATATACCATTCTAGTACCTTCTCTTGAGATGTATAAATAGGTGACCCTCTCTTATTTGTATGGCACGAATCCTTTCTTTCAATACAAGCTCACTTGCAAAACTCTCTTATGCTCTTTCTCTCTTTCTCCAGTACTTCCAACTCGCTTACTTGCCTCTCACTTGCCTTCCATTAATTCTCTCAAACTCTTCAAGGCTTACTCAACTCATCTTTGCACGCAAGATCGACTAAGTGTTGCGCGGATTAGCACACTCAAAGCCTAACTCCGTGACACCTGTCTCTGATGGGTTGGATACCAACATACACAGATGGGATTGTTGATCAGACCCTATTTTTTTGAGAAATCTAGACAATTACTTCTTAGTTGTAGTGTTGGGCCCATTTTTGATACTATTCCTATCAACTCCCTCTTAATCCCATCGCATTCAAATGTCGGCTTCATGGCCTTAATGTCCAAGGTTATTAGGCTGTAGTCCCTAAACCAGTCCACACCCAAAACAATGTCACATGACGTCAAGGGAATAAGTCTCATTCCTTCTTGAATAGGTGCCCCTGCATACACCAAACAAATGTCAGACACTTCTTCATACACACTAAAGACTCTTTGTTTGCCACCATAACAACCATAGGAGCTGTGGTCATGGTCAAGCACGATATCTCATGTGTCATTTTGTAATCAATCAACACCACCAACTATTTACGGTTCACATGTCCCAACAGCTTAAGCGTACTCGGCACATAGCTGCTTGTAATGGCATTAAGCAAAATTTCTCCTAGTGCCTCTTCAGTGTTTTTGACAGTTATGTCGAGTGCATCTTGAAGAGTGTGCAGTTTCCTTGCCTTCTTGCTTTTCCATTAATTGCAGTTGTTTCTTTTAACATTGGGGGCCTAAAGTGTATTGTTCACCACATTGGAAATAATTTCCAGCTTGTTTGGCATCTTCCCATGCCTTCTTATCAAGCTTCGGGGTTATTTTTGCAGTAGTGGTTGTGGATTTAGTGTTGGAGTTTGAGGCGGCATTATGGGTTACTGATGGGAGAAAAGGGTAGCAGAGTATAAATAATTAAGAAAACTTATCTTGCTTGTTTGAATATTTGAGGAGATAATTGAATAATAAAAATGACAATATAAATAAATTACGCAAAAAATACACTAATTTTACATAAAAAATTCCTTCAAATCATAAAGGAAAAAAAATTACGGAATATTTTAAGTCAGAGATCAATTCCACTATAATCAAATAAGTACAATAGAAGTACACAATCTCAATTATATCAAACAAATTGAACAAAATTCAATTTGGATTAAACGAGAGACTAATGAGTTAAGTAAGATATGCCAATCATGTGCTATCATAACTCAACAAGTAGACTTTAAGGTAATAATCTAATTGTTCAAAATGAACTCCTAGATATCCCTTACCAATTGTCCAAAATTTAACTTAGTTAGACTACGGGTCAAAATTCATCCACATAGTTTACTAACTCTACTATAGATAAAAGAGCAGAAAGTTACTGAAATTAAGAGGTTTCAGCTCTAATGGAAAACTTGCCTTTACAATTCATAAAAACCCAATCTAATCGTCACAAAAAAGATATATGTGTCCTTCAACTATTAACCAAAAATCAACTTAATTAGACCACAAACAATCCTCCAATTACATAGTTGATCAAAATTATACGCAAATAATCGCTCGGAGTATAGACTAACAAAGATTAAAGAGAAGCAGGGCTTACTGTGCTCAAAACACAATCTTCACCATTCAGAATTAAGAACCAAATGTCCTCTATCAACTATCCAAGTTTTAGCTTGATTTGACATTGATATCCTTTCCAAATGTAAGATCAAACAATACCGTTTTTTTCTCCCTTTCTTTTGATGGCCTCCCTCTTTTCCTTTTTCTTTCAACAGCCTTGTTTTTTTCTTTTTTTCTCAGCACCAACTTTCCTAGGTTTTTCCGGTCAAAAGGGGTATTTATACCCACTTTAATTATTTTGAATTGTGGCCCTAAAAAAATTTGGGTTATATATCCACATAAGGACCAATAAGCCCAACAATTCTCTCCCTTCCAACTATGTGAAGATATTGGCCATATCAGTCAATGCATAACACAGCTTAAATTTCTATCTTGACAATGTCTTTGTCATCATATCAGCAACATTATCGTTTGTCATGACATCTATCCAATATTGTCTGTGCTCACTTTCAATTGCTTCTTTATAGTACTCAAGTTCTTCCCCATTAATTAACATCACAAATGCATTAGGAGAGTATTAAATAGAAGGCGCTAGAATTCTATTGGACCTCTGTGGCTGAAATGGAGGTGAAAGTGTGTGCAAATGATCTTTTATGAGAGCATTAATATCACATACACCTTGCATAATATGATTTTATTAAACATTCTCATCATGTTCTTGAACATCGCCATGAACATCAACCAAATCATTTAAAAGTGTTTGAGGAAGTGAAACAATATTAGCAGGATTATCATTAACCTGAGGAGTTGACTTCTCGATGTCTTTAATGTTTTGATCCTCAACAAATACAACATCTCTACTCCTTACAAGTTTTTTCTCAACTGGATCATATAAATGATACCCAAAGTCATCTTCACTATAACCAAGAAAGATACACTATTGAGTTTTCACATATAACTTCCCTCTTTCATCTTTAGGGACATGAACAAAAGCCTTACAGCTAAAAACTAATAAATGATCATAAGAGACTTCCTTACTGAATCAAACTCTGTTTGGAACATCACCTTGTAACGGAACACTAGGAGACAGATTAATTACATGTGTCACTGTATTCAAGGCTTCACCTAAAAAGGATCTAGGTAATTTTGCATTTGAAAGAAGACATTTGACCCTTTCAATCAGTGTTCTGTTCATCCTTTTTACTAAATCATTCAACTGTGGTATCTTAAGAGGTATCCTATAGTGTCTAATCTCATACTTTTTGTAATACTCATTAAATAGACCACTATACTTACCATCATTATCAGTGCGGATACATTTCAGGTTCTTACTAGTCTATCTCTCAACAAAGGTGTAAAATTGTTTAAATACATCAAAGACTTGATCTTTAGTCTTCAAAGCATAAACCCAAAGCTTCCTTAAGTAATCATCAATAAAAGTTACAAAATAAAGAGTATTATTGAGTGAGCATACCTTCAAAGGACCACACACATCAAAATGCACCAATTCAAGTAACTCTGATTTCCTTGAAGGCGAGTGACTCTTAAATGTAACTATATTCTATTTCCCAGCAAAACAGTGAGGACACTTCTTTAAAACTGCACTTTTTATGTTTAAAAGTTAGTTTTTTCTTGCCAAACAATTCATCCCCTTTTCACTCATATGACTAAGCCATTTATATTATAATTCAATGGAATTATCATTCTCTGCTACATTTACAATATCTTTGAAGATAACAACTTGCATAAGATATAAACTGGAGCATTTCCTACCTTATGCCACAACTAAGGAGCCTCTGGTAAGCTTCAACTGGCTATCACTGAAAGTCCTACAAAAACCTTCATCATCTAACTTTCCTATTGAAATCAAATTCAAACGAATATCAAGGACATGTCTAACATCCCTTAATATTAGTTATGATTCATTACTTATCTTTAAGCAAACATCATCAATGCTAATTATCTTTGCTAAGCCATTATTATCCTTCTTTAAAACTCTAAAATCACTGGGAATATATGTTGTGAAGAATTCCATTTTTGAAGTAACATGAAGAGAAATGCCACTATTTATGACCCAATCAGTCTCATGAGATGCTAGATTAATCACATCCTTATCATAAACAATGACGAGGTCAGTAGTACCAGAAGTGGATACAGTAGCAACACGATCATTACTCACATTCTTCTTCTCGTGTTTATCACTGTCGTCTTTATTTTCTCTCTTTGATTTATAGCACCTTTTCTGAATATGACCTATTTTCTCACAATAATGACACTGGACATTCTTATACTTAGATCTTGACTTGCTCCGGCTCTTACTTCTACCCTTTTTACCATTTCTTTTTTCTTGATTTCTCCCCATATTTTCAATAATTAAAACCTCTGATTTGGATGATAAGGAACCCTTAGATTTTCTTCTTATCTCCTCATTCAACACACCACTATTTACAAGTTCCAAAAATAAAACACCACCGAAGGTAGAATTAACAAGAGAGATTCAAAAAGTCTCTCAAGAATTAGGTAAGGTAGCAAGTAACCATAGTCCAAGAACCTTGTCATCAAACTTAATGTCTGTACCTAACAGCTAATTAATGAGATCTTAAAACTCATTCAAGTGGTCAGTAAATGAACTCCTTTCATTATATCTCAACTACATCATTTTCTTTAACAAGAATAACTTGTTATTATCAGACTTTGAAGCATACAAAGTCTCAAGTTTGCTTCACAAAGTCCGTACATATGTCTCATTGCAAATGTGATTATAAATATTATCATTAACAAATTGTCGTATAAAACCACAAACCTATTCATACTCAAATTCTCATTCTTTATCAATTTTAAACTTAAGTTTTGTAGTAGCAAATACTAGCAAATGCAATTTCTTTACAAATAAGAGATCTTTCATTTTACTCCTTCATATGTGATAGTTCGTGTCATTCAAACAAACCAATTTATTCACATTCAACTACATCGTTCAAACGAGTCAAATACACCAACCTGACTCTGATACCACTCTGATGGGAGAAATGGGTAATGGAGTATAAATAGTCTAGAAAACTTCTCCCACTTGTTTAAACCTGTGAGGAGATGATTGAATAATAAAAATAACAATGCAAATAAATCACGTAAGAGAATACAATAATTTTACGTGGAAAACCCCTCTAAAACAAAAAAGGGAAAAAAAACCATTCAAGTGAGTACAATAAAAGCACACAACCTCAACTACATCAAACAAATTGAACAAAATTAATTTGCACTAAATGAGAAATTAATGAGTTGAGTAAAACAAGCCAATTACGTGTTGTTAACTACAACTCAACAAGTAAATTTCAAGGTAATAATTTAACCGTTCAAAATGAACTCTTATATGTCCCCTACCAGTCGTCCAAATTTTAGCTCAGTTGGACCACGTGTCAATATTCATCCACACGATTTACCAACTCTATGATAGATGAGAGAGTAGAAAGTTATTAGAATTAAGAGACCTCAGCTCTAATCGAAAACCTGTCTTTATAGTTCACAAAAACACAATCTAATCGTACACAAAGAAGATATATGTGTCCTTTAATTACTAACCAAAAATTAGGTTGACCACAAACAATCCTCCAATTATACGATTAATCAAAATTATACATAGAAAATTACCTAAAGTGCAGATTAACAAAGATTAAAAAAAAGTAAGATTTACTATACTCAAAATACAATTTCTATTATTTAGAATTAAGAACTAAATATTTTTTATCAATTATCCAAATTTCAGTTTGATCGAATATTAATATTCCTTTTAATGTAAGATCAAAAAATACTATTTTTTTCTCTTTTTTTTCCTCTCTTTCTGCAGTCCTTTTTTTTCTTTCTCAGCATCGGCTCTCCTGGGTTTTTCTAGTTAAAAGGATATTTATATTTATTTTAATTATTTTAAATTATTATTCCAAAAAAATCGGAAGGACCAATGAGCCCAACAGTTACCATAGTAGCACCCCTGTTCAATTTGCTCTTCTTTTGGCCCGCTTTGACTGCTATCTCTTGTAACGTTGCCAACTCTATCGTCTCTTCTAGTGCCGCCAGCTTCATCATCTTTACAATGGGTCTTTTCTCCTCTCCAAGCCCACTTATTGAATCCAGAGATAAAAAAAGGAAACGGTTACTGATGGATTATCGGTTATAACCAATGAGTACAGTTCCTCAAATCGTTCCTGGTAATCTCGCACTGAACCGGTTTGGAAAAGTTTAAACAACTCTTCCACCACATCTGGAAGTGATGGATCTCTAAATCTTCGACAAAAATCAATTTCGAACTATTTCCGAGTGGTGTGGGGCTTTGCTATTATGCATCCTTGGAACCAAACGTCAGCCCTACCATCCAGCTACATGGCCACTGTCTCAATCTTCACACTCTCGGTGATTTCATACATCTGAAAATACCGATTGCATTTCCGTAGCCAACAATGGGAATTCTCTCCTTGCAACTTGACTTTTGGTGGCTTGGGAACCAGTTTGTTACCGCGACCTGTCATTGAATTTACCTTGCAACTTCCATCGCAAAAGCAATCCTCGACTGGTGGCTCCAATGGTTACTTCAGTTGTCGCCCCATTTTCCTTAAATGGCGGAGGTTCACCTAATTGCATCATCTCCATCAGTTGACGAAAGGACACTTGTGTTTCCCTGCAAAAATTCTTTAGAGGCTGCAGCTGCATCGATATTGACTCCAATGGCCGTGTTTTGTCCATTATCTTCTAAAGTTATTGGTCGTGTTTGCGCACCTGCTCGTCAAGGGTCTTCAAACGAGTGTTGTTGGCCATGGAGTTAGAACGCTTCTTTGCCAGAGCTAAGTACTGTGGATCGATGCTTTGATACCAAATGTCAGGCTCAGGTCTGAAAGTGCCGAGAAAGGGAAGAAACAGAGTGAAAGGGAGAAGAGAAGAGCAGAAGGGCAGAGTAGGAGAAGGAAAGTCGAGAAGAAGAATTTGATTAGATAAGAGGATTAACAATTCTCAGTACCAGGCTACCTCACTTTCTCTTCTCCTAACTATTTATATACCAAGGGCTGGCTGGAACCTTCTAAACTCATTTTATCCAATTGGTTTTATCACGTAATTATAATGGTAGTGCCTCGACCAACAATGGTTGTTAACAGAATTGAAAGAGACAGCCACACTCCCTTCAACTACAACAGCTACCTTATTGGATGGACTCTCTCCGTTGGTTCTTTTCTTCTAGGCTGGACCTCTGTACTGATTGGACTTGCAGGATCCTGACACCGATATATTGAGTTGTAGAGAAAGAAAATTATATACGCTTCTAGTCCCTGTTATAAGCTTCCGATCGGATCTATGTAAAGGGAGAATCGAAATTCTAAAATTGTTAATTAAAAGCTGAAATTCGAAATATTCGCGTCGAAGGACCGAGGAAGAAGACGCATGCACTCGCGCCCAGAGGGTGGTGGCGTGATACGTAATAAAAAGTAACTGCAGTTAAAAAGAACTGCCACGTACTCACACTACGGAATTCTGTCCCGTAGAATTTCTCTACGTGGACCTAGCAGTTATTATAAAAGAGTAACTTAACTGCTTTTGGCAACTGCTGCAAGTCTGTAACCGGCTGTGGCTGGCTAATGGACTTGCCACGTGCAGATCATATGCATGACAAATGAAAACCACGTAACACAAAAAGGAGGCAGGCAACGGACTCCACCATTTGCTTCATGCCACGTGTACATCTGGTACATGTGAAGCACGAAAGCTCAAGTGAATGCCATGTAGTTGGTGCATGAAAGCCACGTGCACAATGAAGACATGAAATAAGTAATCGGTCTTAGGCTTCCACCATGCACAAGGTCTTAGGCTTCCACCGTGCACAAGGTCATTTAGTTGACTAATGGATAGACTCCACGTGGCTGGTTCACTTGCTTGGAAAAGACAAGCATAAAACTACATGGGTATGGTCACAGGCTCATGAGTCATATTTACGTGAGTTATTTGGCTGCCGCTAGACAATGACTTCACAAGTTGGCATACAATAAAAGGCATATTATGAGAGTAAAAATTGTAATAAATTATTATTTGATATATTATGTTTATATGAGATTATATGATTTTACCATATAAACATTTGTGATTATATAACTACAATTTGTTGAAATTTGGTAACGACGTGTTTATGTAATTTTTTATAAAATGTATATGCATATCTTATTTAATATACTTTTGTAAATGATTCAAGTTTTTTATGTCATATTACTTGTATGTAATGACATCTTTAAAATTTAATAAGTTATACACTTTAGAGATATTATTGAAGTTATATGAGTTAATTTTTATTATAATATAATGATCATATGAAATTGTTTATATCATGTAATATACATATCAAAAATGTCATAAGAAATCTTAATCTTAATGAAAGTTCTATATTCTAATGAGAGTTTATAGATTGGAAGAATTAAAAAGGATTCTCAACTATTGAACTAAAATTTTGCAAAAATTAGCTAAAATAATGATAATTAAACATTAGAATATAAGAAGTGATTGCAATTATAATGAATTGTATATCTTGTATCTTTTGTTAGATTATCCTTAGTTTTTGATTGAGTTTGTTACAAAATTAATGTACACGTGTGATTGTATTGGTATCATTATGCATTAGTATCTCTTTGTTTTGTGCATAAATCATGGCAACTAGTATTTCTATAAATGAATTGGACATAAACAAGAAAATCAAGAAATTTCATTCCATAAAATCTAGTTTAATCTTAAGAGATGAATGTACTAAAAAATGTATATTGTATCATATTTTAAATTTGAAAGTAGAAATATGACTTATCTTAAAGAGACTAAGATCCTTATTAAGTCTTTAACAAAACTGAAGACTAACTATTTTTGGCATAACAATGTTGAAAAATATGAGAAGATGTCACATTAAAAGTTTTGAGAAATATTTCCTTTATCAAATAATATGTTTTGTAATAATAATAGAATCTAGAGGTATATTCATATTAAGTTAAGGGTGACTTAATGTGAATATTAAATTTTCACTAACCACTTATATGATAGTGTTAATAGAGGGTGTAAAGTCAAAATTAATTGTATTTTCCATTCAAGGAGTAAAGACAAACAACAATTTAATTATTTTTCAAAAGTTATGAGCATGTATAAACTATAATATGCAATAAGTCTATTTGGTAACTTTATGACTTTAAGCATCATATTCACTTAAGACAATCAATTAGAAGTTGCTAAGTCTTCCATATGTGGCTTAACTCACTAAACAAATGTTTATTACTTCTATGTGACTTAAGTGGTGAGTCCTTTAGTTGAAGTAGTTTGCAAAATAATTAAAGAGAGTGAAACCAATTGGCATGAGATGTGAACATGTCAATGAATAGAAGGACATGCCAATTATTAAAGTTATGATAAAAAGGGTCATATGCTCTTGAATGCATGAAATGCATTGGGCAAACAAAGAAAATGACTTATTGTTTGCATTTTTATTTATGCTTAAAATTCTTAATCAGTATTAATCAATAGATTCTAAGTGGATGATGAATTTCGAATAATGAAATGCATAGTATAAGAACTTAGAGCATGAATTGATATATGTTATTTAGATGTAATCAATATGTAAAGAATTGTTTAAATATCAAAGGATATTACCACTTGCAAATGGGATTGTATAGCGCTTAAATTAAATTCCTACATGATATCCTATGCAACTAAATTTAGTGAGATTTGGTTTTTGTTACAGTGCTTCTTAATTTAACAGTGGTATGAATGTTTAAGGTGACACCATATACGATAGCTTTTGTGTAATAGATTCAATTTTGTGGACATCATTTATATAGTAAGTAAAGTTTATAATACTAATTGTTTTTCCTTGGTTACATTTGCCCAAAGAGAGTATTGATGTCAACTTTTGGCATAAGAGATTAGGTTATCTTAGGCAATAAACGATTGAGAATTAAGTTAGAGAAAAATCTATTAAACTTACTCACTTATGTTAATTAGTCCATATACAAGTATGACCTAATTAGAAAAACAAAATTAATCTATTTGAAAAGCAATCAAAGTTATATTTATGTTGCTATCAATCCTTTTTCATAGCTACGAACTAATGATTGTAATTACAAGGTTTTAAATTCTTTTTTCATTGTATTTATAAATAGTTTAAGCAATTGGTCATATATTTGATCTCCTAGTAGTTTAGGCATAAAAGTACTTTTGGACAAAAGTTTTGTGGTTTTGAATCAATAAACTATTGAAAGAATAGCTAATGAAATGATAAAGATTAATCAAAAACATAAGAGCATTGTAATATGTTGTTTAAGGAATTTTGTAATACAATGTTATTGTAATGGGAAGAATGGTCAGTTGTAAAAGATTGTAAGGTTAATGATAACATAACAAAGAAATTTGCAAATATCATAATTAAAAGGTGCATAAGCAAAGCATCTTATATGTTTGACCTTGTGCCTTAAATTTTATCATTTCCTGCCTTATGAACTATAGACAAGGAAGAAGTCTGACCTAGGTGGTTTATGGCTCCAAAGGAAAGTTGTTATTATTAATAACTTTTTACTAAAGAGTGAAATTTATATCTAAAGATACAAGAAATGTATCCTTGAGGACTTGATGAATACTACCAAAGGGCATCATATTCATCAATGAACAAGCATTTAGGAGTATAAGTAAACTAGTCTCATAAGATACCATGTTTTAAGGAGAAAAATTTTCAATAAGGATGCAGTTGAATAAGTCTTTTAATTTATCATGAATTAAAAGATTATAAACTAAATGGTTTACTAAGTAATTGTGTAGAGATATCTAATAATGTGTCTTATCCCATTTAAGTTAGTAGAATTATTTAGTTTTTGGAAATCTCAATTGCATATAAGTAGCTATAAAGTGACCCACTTAAGAAATTTAGGAATTAAAAAGGGTGTTAAGTTGGTTATTTATCAAGATAATTAAGAGTTCAGAATAAATTGAGATAAGATGTTCTCTCATATCTTATTTATTGTGAATGGAAAATAACAATAGGATAAAAAGTCTATGAAATCTAATCATGCATAAGTTATGATAAATTTGTATTTAATTATAAAATAATAGAGAATAAGTAAATTCTTAAATACTCACAAAGTAAATAGATATAAAGATATAAAACTTATTTATTGATAAAAAATATATGTCTAATAAGATGACATGTTATTTTATAAAACTCATAAGTTTATATTTGATTCACCTAATTTTCATTCTAGTTGCACATTTAGATTTGGAATTTTATAAAATATACTAAAAAGTTTTTTTTTCCTATATAGAGAACTAATTAGAATATGCATGCATAGAGTGCATATTAATGTTCATTGTAATAGGTCAAAAGTGTAAATATTGCAAATTCTAACTTTTAATTTTTGACCTAAAATAATCAACTAGTATATGATATTGAAATTGTAGTAGGTGAATGTCATATATGAATTTGCATTGATCCATAGTTACTATTATATGTATGAGTCTTCACGTGCTTGGTTTGTAATGTTATATCCTTATATTGGTAGCATAAAACTAATTAAAAATTACTAGAAGTTTGTCAAAATCATTAAAGAATGATTATCTTCTACTTTGAGGTAGAAGGACAAGGGTGAATTATATGAACAAAAATGTCCTTTGTTGAGTAAAATTGATGAATTCTTTAAAAAAAAAAAAGCAATTTCATTAAAGAAATGAAGCCTTATTGACACCATATAATGAACTCAAAAGAGTTTAAGTCTTATAAGATATTTGTTGACTTCTCAAGTAGTCAAATAGTAATAGTATAATAGTTTAATACTATAATGACAACTGGTATTGCATGTTTAAGTTGTACAATGGACTATTAAGTCAATAAAAGTATTAATTCCTTACATGCATAGAAAATGCAACAAAGATAATATTGGAATCTTTGATGAGCACTACGAGTTACTCCTTATGTCATTAGAAGTGTTACAAAGAGAAAATTGCACCTAGTGGTAGTGTTAAGTTATTATTGTGAATAATGACTTAATTAAGTGCAAAATAGTATAAACTTTTTTGTTTACTTAATGATGAGACCATTACATGGAAAAGTATAAAGTATACATGTACAACCTTATTTAAATAGAGGCAAAGTTTGTTGCACGAATTTAGTTATACTACCACTTATAGTTTATACTTAATGATTTATAAGGATGCATAGATTTAGTCATTTATGACAATTTAGTTACCACTTAATGGTGATAATGTTTGCTAAAAAAAAGTCCTTTAAATGTTAAAAATTGTCATAAATTGTAAATATCTTTAAATGACAATTTATTAAGTGGTACAACTATATTAAGCCTAATTATATTGACTTAAAGTACAACTTAATAAAAGATATGGTAGTGCAAATGAAAGAATCTCCTATTGAGTCCATGAAAATTGAGTAAAAACTTATAAATTTGAATAAAGTGTAATGTGTTGATGTTAATATTGAAATACAACAACAATTAAGTAATACATGTACAAGTATTCAATATGTTGCTAAAAAGATATTTCACCCAAAGTTGAGATTGGCCCACTTATACAGGCAATTGCCTTTAATGCTTAAAGTGTGAGTAAAGATAATACCATTTGAGTGGGGGAAATAATTTATAGGAAATTGTTCTTAAAATTGTTAGTCACCTTAAAAGAATCAAGATAAGGCCTCAGAGATTAAAAGGAAAATTAAGACCAATGTGAATTGCTTAGTATTTATATAACCTATCAAAAACCAAATGTGAGATCTTAGTTGGTGCTTTAAAGAGCAAGTACTTAAAGAACTCAGGTTAGATACTTAAGAACAACTAGACCAAGAATTATATGGTAAATTATCAAGAAATAAAGTAAAAATGACATATGTTTTAAGTGGGAAAAAACTCATCATAGTACATAATTTATACCATGTGTGCTAATTAAGTAACTAATAAGGGAAGTAAAAAAAATTGATCTTTACTTCTTCACTGTGTAAGTCCCTTAAAACAATAATACAACCTCAATATATGCCTTGTATTACTTTTGACTATATCTTGAGGTATTAATTTAATAATTACTTCTTTAATATATTACTTATGGTTACAAAAGATTCGATCTTCTAACATATTTAGGAAAGTAATTGAACTGATGCTAATAGATATAAAGGTAGAAGGAAGACTATTGTCATCTCATATCTACTATATGTATTTATTGGTCAGGTGGTTATGTCATTCAATAAGGATTTAGTGTAACTATAGATATATAATAAGGAAATATATCAATTTTAGTCATGGAAGGACAAGGTAAATGATGACAAATGTGATAAAATAAATCTAAGGTATTATGAGACGTAATTATAATTGTTATTTTCTTCTCAGGCATTATAGTCACTATGTTGTTCCTAAAAGGTGCATGGTTTGAGCTCTTAAGCACAATAATGGTCACAGGTCACACATATGAAAGGATATTTGAGAAAATCAACTAAATACATAGTCAATAATGGAAACTTATCATGTGCAAGTGGGAGATGTTAATTTATAAGTTTAGGTATCTGCCCATGACAAATTGTTTGATTTAATCCAATACAATAATTAAGTAGGTAATTAAAGGAATAATATTTACAAAAAGTAACTATTATATAATCTCCTTTCTCTCTCTTTCAATGAAGTAACACAAAGACCAAAAAAAAAATAGAGATAGTAAATCTTCTAAGCAGAGAAAGGGAAAAATTGAAAATAAAATCTTATAATTGTTCTTATGTCCTAAAGTATTTTAATTATGGAAAATGAGTGATTTTCAATATGAGTTCACTTTGATTGTATTTTAATTTTGAAGGCTAGTGATTGAATCCTAAGATCTTGAATCATGGAGAAAATTCCAATAAAGGTATTTACATTTAAAGTATTTTATTATAAAAATTTGTGCCTTTAATTTCCAATAATTCTAATGGTCTCAATATATAAAAATACCTTAAGTAGAGATAGCTTCTTTAGAGTAAGGAGAACTTATGGAGCTTGAAGCTTGATTTAATCTTATTTTCTATCTTATTCAGAAAGATATATGAAATTCCTATGGTTTAAATAACATGATCATTATTCTACTTAAAAAGATATATATGGCGATATAGCCTCAGTAATATATCAAAGGAACGGCTACAACTAGTTAAGTTAATTCCATTGCTTCGGAAATATTCAACTTAAATTGCTAATGATGATGCTGAATCTAAAATTTATAGGTCAAGGAACTTAATTCAATCCCTTGTAAGAAAAGATTAGAATGTCTCTTTATAGTTTGGATCACAATCTCTCATAATCACGTGTATTGGACTGTCGTTAAACATGGAAGTTATACTATCAATAATGAGATGCAACCATCACTTAACTTTTGATGAAAATATTTCTTTAAAAACTGGATTGGGAAACCAAACTCAACAAGCTATACTTATGATGGGTAGCTTTCACAAATGGCAATTGAAAGAAACGAACTAACATCAACCCTTAACGTGGAAACTTTCCTCAAACTTATTAAAGCTGAACCTTGAAACAAGCACAAATTCCAGTTAACCCTTTGGGGATAAATTTGTTAGAACTTCTAAATGTAAGATAATAGAATGGAAGAGAACAAAAAATGTGCAATAATGTTAACTTCAAACAAATTAGTAGGCAGATTTGCAAGTTGTATTAGCAAGCAGTAAAAATTATTTGGTTATTATGGCTAATTTGACTCTATAACATTGGATTGAAAACGAGAGATACCCAAGACTTCAAATGTAGACTAAATTTTTAGCATTACCTTTTATAAGGATGTTTGTTGGAAGCCAAGCTGGGGCAGTGGGGGTACCAACCCCTGAAGCCTATCAAAGAAATGGGTGAATTCAGATCTTAAATCATATTGGCAGCATATTCCAAATAGACATAATTGATTCCACAGGTTTGAAACTTTTTGACAATGTAGATGCCCTTAGCATATAGTTCAACTTGGACATACTGAGGGATGGAGGGAGTTAGCCTATTCTATAATCCCTTACAAATTATGATTGAGCACATTATTGTCTTTCTTTTTTTTTTCTTTTTTTGTTTTTAAGGCATGAAAATACTTGAAGAAAGATTATGTTATGAATTGGAGTGGAACAATACTTTCAAGTGCACTCTCTTGTCTAAAAAATTTGGAGATCCAAGGCCTATAAAGAGTGTTGTAAGGGGTAGTTAGAAATGCTAAACAGAAGGTGATCATCCATTCACAATGCCACTCTTCATTTTTCACAAAATGACCTCAGCTAAAAAAAAAAAAATGGAAAAGAAAGAAAGATGATGGAGATCTACCTCTCCACGATTTTCATAAATATAATCCAAGCCCATGTAATAAGGTGGATGCCCAACCGATAAATACTAAAACAAGAACCAAGAACCAAAAAAAAAAACTTAAAAGAGAAAGGGACACAAATAAAAGAAAGAAGAGACTTAAAAATAGATGCTTTACTTGCTAAATGTGGCTATGCCAATTTGGTGGGTTAGGAGTGGTGGGGGCGAGGGGAAGGCAATTGTTTTCAAGATACAAATTTTCCAACTCAAGTTTGCTTGGTTTGATTGTGGTTTATGTATTGAGTCTACCTGGTTTACTTATCTTCAAACTAGCTATGCCTCCACTCCAACAAATTAGTCAGCTAATAATTAACTAAAAAAACAAAAGAATGGGATTCAAGGGAAAACAAAAGGAAAAGATAAATCCATACTTACATTTATGCTATTATGGTACTTTTATTTATCTGCTCTAACAATTTGTTCCTTTTTCACTGCTCATATAGTCTGCCTTCATCAGTTCATCATCATTTTTAGTTATAACTAAAACAAAAGGGAAAGAAATAAACTCACTTGAATAAACAGGCTTCTTGGGTTTAGAAGTAGTGGTTGAAGGTTGAGAATCACAGGAAAGAGTGGTGGAGGTGGAGGATGAAGTGGGCTCTTGAGTTTTGGTCTGGGCAATGAGGTCTTGTTTCTTTGGCTTAGAAGAGTTCATAGCTTTAATGGTAATGGATGGCAAGTGAGCACGGGTTGTTCTTAAAGTGTACGGGAATGGAGAGAGGAATGAGATGAATTTTGTTTTCCCTAAAATTCATCATCAATAATGCAATATCTGCTCCAATTTCAGTATAAAAGATATAATTTTTGTTTTAGTTTGATTGAATTTCAATAATTTAGAGGAAATGAATTTGTTTTGACATGTTTGTTCGAATCAAGAGACTAAAATAGCCAGACCCATGATAATTTCAATTTATTTTCAAATGGGAGATGGATTACATTGTAACGGAATTAAGCACTGGAGTTTTATTATATAAAATTTTAAAAATTATGGTTTAAAATGAAATCAACAATAAACGTCGGAGGTTTTGGGTTATTAACTCATAAAACAATTGACATATGGATAGCAGCAATATGATATGCATGTCGAAAAATAGTCATAAGCATTTTGTTCTTGGACTTCTTTTTTTTTTTTTAACTCTTCCACGTAGTCCTTCCTTCCTTAGATTTCGACATTAGTTCCAAACACTAAACAAAAGAATAAAACACAAAAAATGAAATTAATTAATGATAAATTTGTCACGGGATCATTACTTTCTTATTAAAAAACAATATGATCCAAAATTTCTCTCTTTCTATCTGATGTGAAAGTCGAGTCGTATCTAATTTATTTGTAATATAACTCGTAACTATTCGAAATATACCCGTTTATAACATTTTTTTCCATCGAATCTATCGACGTTCTTATTAGAAATTAAGACTCCTCCTACCTACTTCTTATGTGTGAAGCGCTTGACACGAAACACCGGAATTGGAATCAAATTAGTTCTGATATTATTTGTTATGCGGTCATTAGTTTATCCCAAAAAGAGCCAAAACTAAAAGAGGTGATGGATAGATATCAAATTAGGATTCAAAATTTATAAGATACTAGTTTTTTTACCCACGCTATGCGGCAATCTACCTAAATTTTTGATTTTATTGAAAGGAAATCACGTATTGAAATGAAATAACAAACATATTTACTTAAATAAAAGCATGTATAGGTTTCAACATACCTAAGAGAAAATTGCCGAGAAATCTTATAAGGTGACTTCTCATCAATCCATAAAAAGCATGAAAGATCGTCTCCAAAAACATCAATCATCAATTGCAACATCCAGTTTGTACCTCAGAAAAAAAGGCATAAAAAAATCTCAAACTATCATTCTTTTTACTTTTTAATGACTCATTTTCTGAATAAAAAGCTAAAAGACATTTTTTATAGTATATAACCAAAACAAATATCAAACTTACCATGTTTCTTTTTCTTTTTTTTTGGTAAAATGGAGGGTTAGAACCCAGCTTAGGTAGCTATGTTACAGGGGAAAGACACCCCACGTAGGTCCACAAGTAACAACTGAAGCACCCTAGGAGGATGGAGAAGAAGCAACGAGAGTCTAGAGGTTGGTTTGTATCAATCAAAGCTATAAAATCAACAGACCGATTGTCCTCCCTATAAATATGAATTGGCTTAACCCCTCATGCACGTGACAACATAGCCCAACAGCAATTAAGCAAATTGACTTGAGGATAACTTGCCGGCGGTGCCTTTTTAACGAAGTTTAGAGCTAATTTAGTGTCCACCTCAGGGATGATTTTTCAGTCGCCAGCCTGCCACGTGTTATACATACATACATACATACATACAAACATACATACATACTTACATATATATATATATATATAATCTAATAATATTATTTGACAATTATAAAAGAAAATTTAAAGGAAGCTAAAGGTAGTTTTTGATGGTTGTTGACTTCTTATGGGAGTTAACTTATGTAAGGACATAACCTTACAAAAGAAATTAAAGGTACTTATTGGTAGTTGTTAACTTATGTAAAGAAACAACCTTACAGAAGAAGGGTTACTTGTTTAAAAGATTACATCAATTGATAAGGGGCTTTTAAGCACATTTTCATTTTGTATTTATTAAGAGAACAAAAAAGACCAACTATTTCTATCTTTCTATTTTTCCTTTCTCTTAACAAATAATTACATACAAAAAATCATTCTAAGTCTTTGGTGTTCAAATTGCGAGGAACAAATTGAGAATACACCATTTTGCTCCAAGTGATTGGGCATTGTATCCTATGGTTAGAATTTTTAAGTTGTCTTTTGCACCATAGAGAGGAAATTGCTATCCTTAAGAAAGCTTCCTAGAAGTGCCTTTCCCAACATTTAATTTTCTTTTCTTTTCCAATTTCTCAACTATTACTACAACAATTTAAGGATAGTAGCTTGTTATGATGGATTCAAAAATTATCAAGTCTTAAATGCAAGAGATGAAGAAGTTGTCTATATTTTGAATGTTCCATATGCAAGTGATGATTCAATTAATCCAAGTGTCAAGGAAAAATAATAAAAATGGCCAGAGGATGAATTTTATGATCAATAATTTGTTCAACTCATTTCAAAATCAATAATTAGCCTTATATTTGTGGAATTTTCTATATCACAGATATGTTGTCAAAGATGTCAGTAATAAGACTTTCCTAGTTAATAAGTATTTTGATTATAAAATGGTTGATACAAAACCTATAATTAATCAAGTGAATGAATTTTACGATATCGTTACTGAACGTGCTTAAGTTGATGAATCAATTCCTAAAACTTTCTAAGTTGCAACAAAATAAGTAAATTGTCAACAAATTCATTATGAAAGAAAAGTTATGAAATAAAAAAAGAAAGGTTTGAACTTGGATCGATTGTTTCAATAAATTTATATTGAAAGTGAGGTTAAAAATCTTGATGTACTTGATTATCAAGAAAAGGAAAATTGCTTAATATTGAAGAACTAACATCTAGCAATCCTAGGGCGAACGAGTTTCCTTGTAAGAAGAAATGCTCTAAGAAAAGAAAAAGGGATAACTCCAAGAAATATGGAAATAAGGAGAAAAGGATTCCTACTATATATGTGAAAAAATGAGACATCTTGTAGAATTCACCGTCGTCATAAAAGCCAAAATAATAAGCAAAGCGATGTGGTAGAATAGATTGAAATTCACTGCAACAAATATGATAATGGGCAACCATTTTTTGCATCTAACTAGGAATCATTACTAAATGTCAAACCTTTTACGACCACTTTGTCGATACAGTCACCTAATATCGTGAAAACAAACGAATGGAAAGTAGCCACTTAGGAGGGCCTTTTAGTGACTACTTTATCAAGAATAGTCACAAATAGTTCTTGCAAAGCATTTTTTGGCCATTAAAGCTTCTCATCAAGAATTGCCTCAATGACCACTGATGACGTCCTTAAAGCTTCTCATCATCTCGATAATGAGATTCATATTATCAAGGTCCCGTCCCATCTCTGCGCGCCGGCCACACTAAATTTTCTTTTTGTTTTTTTTCCTCTTTTTTTTTTTTTATGTCTTTGCATTCTTCTTTGAGGATTTTAATAAGAAAATTAGTGTGGAGATCTAGGAAGAGTTGCAGAGGAAGCATTTGGAGGTGGATTCATATCAAGAGAAATGAAGGAGAATCGAGAGAAGATTAAATTTTACCAGTAGCTTCCTTACTTGGTTGGCAGCATCGTCGAGGTCAAATTTCTACTTACTTTCTTTTCTTTGTTGGGGCATCCAATTAAATATTGTGGTGGGTTTGCAGTGGGTAAAACTAGTCAAGTGTGATCACGGAAATTGCCTCTTTTATGCTGCAAGTCTGATCACTGAAATACCAAATAATACCTTAATCCTAAAAATTAACGGTGGATTTCCTGGGAACATCTTCTTTTCTATTTGTTTTTTCTTTTTGGCTTGATAAGCCCTAGTTTCTTCCTGTTTTATTACTACTAGATTGATTTCAAGGCAGTCAAGACAACTTTTTTTTTTTCTTTTTTTACGGCCAGTAAATTGTCTCCCTATCTATCAATCAATTAATGGGACTAATTTGGAAACTTTTAGGCGTTTTTGTTGATTTTTTTAAGTTAGTTACTACATAAAATGTGCTTGCATCATGAGAATAAAGTGCTTGGCAAAGGATTGTTATACTACAAGATCAAATAGCTAGCTGCTCTTTGATGGTTTATGCTACTATGATGATTTTTTGTTTGGGGAAAGTTGCTTGTTTTTTCTTCATTTTTGTAGAGTATTATAAAACCATCATCGACCTTTAATCAGTATATAGAAACATACTTCAAGATGTCTTTCATATTCTTAGTCTTAGAAAGAGTCTAACTTCTATTAAGAAACTTGACGATCATGGGTTTAATATTGTATTTGATTCCTAAAAGGTGACGATTTCAAAGAAATGATAATTTATTAGGAAAGGTTATGCTAAAGTTATTATGTATTTGCTTAATATTAATTATAACATTGCTATTTCTACTTGTATTATTACTGATAATAATAGTAAGTATTTTGGATCAGGATATATTAGTCGTAATATTATGCATCATATGATCTCCCATGCGTTAGTTTCTAAATCTAGTGCTATTTCAATAACTAATAAATGTAAATGTTGTACTCGAACCAAAATAATCAAAACTCCTTTTAAGTCTATTGTTAGAACCATTATATTGTTAACACTGATTCACATTGATTTATGTGATAACAAAGACCATATGACAAGAGGTTTTTAGCATTATTTCATTACAATCCTTGATGATTTTTCTAAGTATATAGATCTCTATTTGTTAAAAACAAAAAATGAGACTTTTGAAACACTTGTAATTCTTAAACAAGAAATAGAAAATAAAACTAATTAAAATATTAAAAGAATAAGATTTCATAGGGGTGGTGAATATTAATCTAATGAAGTAATTAAGTTTTGTAAGGAACATGGGATTGGTAAAGAATTTTCAGTCCCTAACTCTCGACCTCAAAATAGGGTTACAAAAAGTAAAAATAGATATTTACTTGAAATAATTAGTGTTATGATCATACATTCTAAGTTGCCTACTAGTTTTTGGGGTGAAGCATTAGACATAGCATGTTACATTACTAATAAAGTTGTGTGTAAAAATTAGAATAAAACCCCTTATATGTCATTGAATAATAGATAGTCAAATATTGACTATTTTAAAGTGTGGTATTGCATTAGATATATTTTAGATGTTACACAAAAAAAAAAACTAAAATTAGGTAGTAAAGCTTCTAAATCTATTTATTTTTAGGATACTTTATGCATAGTGAAGCATTTAGATTTCTTAATTTACATACCAATAACATAATAGAATCTCTACATGTTATTTACTTTAAACATCTTATAATTAAAGATACTAATAAGCTTGAAATTAAAAAAAAAAAGACTTGTTTAAAAAAGTTGATGAACATGACATGCATTTAGAATATAATTCTAATTTAAAAATGACAAAGACACTCATAAATCAATCTAGTGCAATTGAAAAAATGTTTAAACATGCTTCACCAAGAAGAAGTAAAAGATGAAAGATTGAAAAGGATTTTAGCCCAAGTAGGTTTAAATAATCTTTAGAAGAAAATCCTATTTCTTTTAGTAATGTTGTGTTATTGCTTAATATTGACTTATGAGGCAAAAAAAAAGTAACTAATGATGAAATTAAATTCATATATGATAATAATATATCAACTTTAATAGAATTGCCTTCTAAGGCAAAACTTATTAGTTGTAAGTGGATTTTAAAGAAAAAACTCAAATTGGATAAGACTAGTGATAAGTATAAATTCTAATTAGTACCCAAAAGTTATAGTCCCAATAAGTGTATAGACTACTTTGAAACATTTTCACTTTTTACTTAGTTTGTATCCATTAGAATTATATTTGTAATTGCCTTTATTTATAATTTAGAAGTGCATCAAATAGATATTAAAACTACTTTTCTTAATAGTGAATTAAATGAGAAAATTTGCATTGATCAACTTAAAAATTATCTTATTAAAGATTGAGAAAATAAAGTGTATAAATTCAATAAGTCTTTATATGGTCTAAAACAAGTTACTAGACAATGCCATAAAAGATTTAAAAAGGAAATAAAGAAGTTTGTCTTTAAAACTAATAAGGTTAAAAGTTATGTTTTCTTTAAAGTAAATGATACTTATAAAGTAATTATTACATTATATGCAAATGATTTATTAATATTTAGATCTAATATAGATTGTATTAGTGAGACTAAATGTTTCTTAAAACAAGTTTTTGATATGAAAGATTTAGAACAAGTAGATTTAATTTTAAGTGTAACGATTATTAGTAAGGACGATCAATTTATTTTTATTATAGTCTTATTATATTGAAAAAATCTTAAGAAGGTTTAACCACTTTGATTATGAATTTAATAAACACCTATTAGTCTTAGTTGTAAATTAGTTCTTAATCAAGGAGATTATGCTAAAATTATTGTAAGCCTGATTTATGCAATGAACCATTCTAGACTTAGTATTGCATATGTTATTGGCATATTGAGTAAATTAAATGGTTTTCTTAATTATGAATATAGTGAAGAATTAAATAAAACATTCAGGTACTTAAGACATACTATGTATTATGGCTTGCTTTATAAATGTTTTTTTTTTCTCATTGTAAAATGTTTATGTGATGTAAATTGGGCAGCCAATGTGATAGATTTTAAGTAAACTAGTGGATGGCTATTTATTATAGGAGGTGTTATTGTGTCACAGTCTTCTAAAAGATAAATATGTGTTGTTTTGTCATTTATAGAATTTAAGTTCATAACATTGTCATATGTTAGTAAAGATGTTATATGGATTAAAGGTTTATGAAATTTATTCCTTTTATGAAGATGAAAAAAGAACCAATTACATTATATTATGATAATAAAACAGTCATAGATAATACACAAAATGAGAGGTTGTCAGGTAATAGTAAGAATATTGCTAATTGCTATGAGCTATAACCATGTTATAAGTCTTATGAAAAAAGATAAGATTAATTTAGAGTATCTTCCTAGTAATCAAATATTAACAAATCCCCTTACTAAACCGCTAAGTGGAGTGAAGACTAGTAAAATTATGAAAGACATGAGTCTATTATCAATTCTAGGAAATAATTATGATTGAATATTACTCTATCACATTAATATCAATTTTTAGATGTTTCTTTATAATTTGAAGATCATATGCATAAGAGTTCAAACAAGTGGTTTTCTTATACGTAATTATCAATTTAAATAGTATGAGAGATAATATTTCCAATGTACGACAATTCAAAGCAATATTAAGGTTATGATACAATTTTAAAATCATACATTATTCCATAAAAATCTCATGTCTAGTATACTACATTGCTTTCACAAACAAGCCTAGATTATCACTTAACAAAACTTATAATTTTGACAAGTAGGAACAAAATATAGAGATTATGGACACTTTAAAGGAGTTTGCCTTTGTAAGTATAGAGTGAAAGGCCATTCTTAATAAATCATCGATGAAATCTTAAAGTGTTCATAAGACTATGACACTAGGATCAACACAAGGCCCATCAACGGTGCTAATGTTACAATTTGAACACAATGTATAATACAGATATGTACACTTTAGTTCATGTTCAATTTAAAGTTCAAGTCATATGTCACCTTAAATATACAATATAAAAGACCCTTTTAACATATTATAAACTATAATATACTATCTCAATTATATATCCACACACACATAACAATCCCTCACTTATTATCTCATAATAAATAAATACATACATACATATATATCTAATAATAATGTTTATTAATTATAAAAGAAAATATAAAGGAAGTTAAAAGTAAATTTTAATGGTTGTTAACTTCTTATGGTAGTTAACTCATGCAAGTATACAACTTTACAAAAGAAGGGTCATTTATATGAAAGATTACATCCATTAATAAGGAATTTTTATGCACCTTCTCATTTTGTATTTATATGTATGATGATTAATAAAACAAAGAAAACATACTATTTCTATTTTCTTCATTTTTCTTTTCACTTACAAATACATACATATAACACATCATTCATGTTTTGAAATTCAAACTGCAAAGAATAGTTGATAGTGAAACTTTTTGTTCTTTGAGTGGTTGGGCATTGTATCTCAAGATTAAAATTTTCAAGTTGTTTTTTGCATCGTATAAAGGAAATTACTATTCTTAAGAAAACTTTCTAAAAGTACTTTGCCCAACATTTAATTTTCTTTTTTTTGTTTTCAATTTCTCAATTATTACAACACCATGCATAAACCAAACCTTACAATAAAGAAGAAAAGCAAAAATAGTTTTATTGTAATTAAAATATGGTCTCTCTCTTTAGTTTTGAAAATGAAAATTAAAATTCAATTGAATTAATAGCTTTTTATAATAAATCATTTTTTTACTTAATAATTATTTATATTAAGGAAAATTAAAAGTTATTTTATTTTTAAAATTCTTAAAATTGAAAATAAAAAAATAAAAAGTCTTACTATTTTATAAGATATAAAAAGATATAATAGTAATCTAAGTTATAAAATTATAAGGGAATTGAATGCCAAGGAAATTAATATTGTTAATGAAAAATAGAGAAGTTAAAGGACCTTTAATGGATTAGCTAAAAAACAAAAAAAGAAAAGAAGTAGTACATTGCATGCTATGTCATATAGATGGATAAATAGATTAATGAAAGTAATTGTATCGTGAGTTAGGTGAGTGTTTTGTGCTATGTTGAAATATTTTATAATTAAATTTTAAAATAAAAAGGTGTAATTACAAGAACAATAAAATATCACTAATCAAGAACATGTTATCATTCACCATCCAATATGATGAATATTTTGTCTTTTTTATTTGTAGATAAATAAAAAAAAATGATTACTTTTATTTTATTGTTAAATGACTTTTCTTTCGTAAATAACTGTTACATTGTAAACAATAATACCTCTTTTAAGAGTTATGTAATTTTTAACAATAAATAAATGAATTTTGAACCTTACATATTAGAATTTCAAAGGTAAAAAAGCCCATATATTTGATCTCTTTTAACTACTCAACATTGTCTTTAGCTTGATTTTCAAGTTTTCTATAAATCATTAATTTAATAAATCAATAATTATGAATCATATAATCAATTACTTATTATTTCAAAATAGATAATTTGGCAAAAGATTAAGAGATAAAGAAGCTAATGACAGGTTTGTAATGAAATGTAAAAATAGGATATATTTAGGACTTTAAAAAATAAAATAGAAAGTTTTTTTTAAGAATAATTATGATTGAAATTGTACACTTTTAATAGATTAAACACTAATTATTTTTTATTTTAAAAATAACTTTTGTATTTTTCAAAAATCATAATTGCCATAAGGAAGTCTAAATTGAGTTTTATCTTAATTTCTATCTATAATATATATTAATGTGAAAAACTACTATGTTTTCTTTAGTAACAATATTTCCATTAACAAGACTAATCATTTTTATTTGGTAAAGTTTTATAAAATGTATTTAGTATTCTTTTTTTTAATAAATGGATATAAAATTTCATTATATTTGATATGGAGTAAAACAAATCAAGTGTAAAACTAATAGATCTCAAATATATATTATTTTTCATATGTCACTTTAATTTTTTTTTCTTTTCATCTTTTATTTCTCTTTCACTCTCTATTATTTTTCTTTTATTTGCCAATTCTTTTTGCAATAAAGCCAAATTACAATTCCTTCAACCAACTATTGGCCTAAATTGCTCAAAAAATTATGATTAGGTTCTTATATTTTCAATTCAAATTCAAAATGACCAAAATTCTAGCAACTCAAAAATTTTAAAATTAAATTAAGTTAAATTGAAATGTTATAATATTTAAACCATTAATCACAAACATAATTTGTAATATTTCAATTATTGAGTTATAATTTTATTTTTACTCATTATTTTATTTATATATACATATTATATTTACAAGCATACATATATTTTATATATATTATTTTATTTTATTTTAAAAAAATTTAATTTAACTTTCTTAAAAAAAAAAGTCAAATTAACTTATATATTTTAAGTAGTTATTTAAATTGAGTATTTTTTTATTCAAATATGTCCTTTTTTACTTTTTCTTAAAATTTTAATAATTTGTTACTTAAATTATGTAAATTATGTAAATAAATTTAAAATTTAAATAATAATATAATTTATTTAAGTAATTATTTAAATTGAGTGCTTTTATTTCAAATATGATTTTTTTATTCTTGAATTTTAAGTAACTTATTATTTAAATTGAAAAAATTATGTAAAATGACCTTAAGTTTAAATAATATTAAAATTTATTTAAATAATTATTCAAATCATTCAATTTTTAATTAAATCTAACATATTTTTATTTTTTTCTTAAATTTTAAATAATTTATTACTTAAATTATATAAATTATATAAAAAGATTCTAAATTTAAATAAGATTAAGATTCATTGAAGAAGTTACTCAAATCAAACTTTTTTTTGTTCAAATATGACATATTTGACTTTTTTTTTAATTTGAAGAACTTATTATTTAAATTATGTAAATTATGGGAAAAGAAACTAAATTTGAATAACACTAGAATTCATTTAAACAATTACTCAACAAGAAGAGTAATGATGTTAAAAGGGCCAATTGGATGTCTAAAAAAAGTTATAGGTTTGTTAACTTGCACTAAAATAAGAGCAAGTTTGTTACTTTTTTATTTTTTTATTTTACCTATTTATTCAATAGCCTTACTTTTTAAGGAGGGTTTACTATATTTATATTTTTTAAGACTAAAATTAGTAAGCACCTTTATTTTATACATTACATTTACTTTAAATATTTGTCAAACTTCTCCCTCTCTCTCTCTCTCTAAATTAAGTTTCAGTATGTATGAGATCACTATGTCCATTTACAAATAGAATCTTTACCTTCATAATACATAAATGAAATTGAACCGACAAAACATATGGTAACTATGCATGTTTAATTTTGCTGCAAACCCAATCTTCTCAAACAAGGTATTTGGGATTGCTCGATTTCATTAATTCAACAATGCAAAACTAGAAGTCCAAAATATTGGCCAACTAGTTCCTTAGGTATCAATAAGAGATGCTCATATTGGTCACAAAAGACTTCATTCAAAAGATCTTTATAGAAAGATATTTCAGATATTAGGTAAATTTTAATATGAATACTTGTCTAATACTACAAAAATTGTCAGAAGGAACCTTTGATGATGACCTATAAGATTATCTAAATGAATGAGAAAATTATAATAATCTAATAGATATCAATGATCTAGAAAATCTAGTTGGTGATGAAGGATAGGCTAACATTAAAAATGCAATGGAAGGGTGATATCCAAAACTCTAAAATACTTTTGGTGGCTTCAACAAAGTTATTCAAAGCCACTTTACAAAAGTAATTTTACAAAAGCACTTTTGGTGGTATGAAGAAAGAGCACTTGTGACTGCCAGTTCTATAAAACAACAAAATAGCTTTCAGTGGAAAAAAGAGACAAAGTGTTCATGATTGCCCATTTTACAAAAAGAGGAAGCATTTTTTCAAAAAGTAAAAGTAGCTTTTGAAAAAGCAAACGTTACTTTATAAAAAAAAGATATCAACTCTACAAAATTCCAAAACCACTTTCAAAAAAAAAAGATTCCATTTGTTTACCTTAGCCCCTTAGTTCCTTGGCTATAAAAGGAAACTTATAAGGATTAAGAAGGCATCCATTTAAGATTATCCAATTCCTAATTTACAATCTCCCTTTCTTGTATTCTTCCTCACTTTCCCTTCCCTTCTACCTTGTAAATCTCCTCATCTATACTAAAAGTTTCATCAATAAAACTTTTGTTTTTAAGTGTTATGTCACTGTGCCCCCCTAAAGTGGTATCAGAGCCACTTCTTTAAATCACATGTGCCTCCCAAAGTAGTATTAGAGCCAAACTTGGTTATTTTCATTGCATTAGAACATAAGGTACATTTTGCATATTTATTGATACATATTTTTGCATTGTGATATAAAACATACTTTTGCATTATAGTGTGAAGTATATTTTTGCATTGCAATGTCAAGCACATTACACTTTTAAGTGTTTTGTTGCCTATAGCTCATTGGTTGTTGTTTGTCCGTTAAGATGTAGTGCTGTCACTAGGACATTGTTGAACCCCTAAGAGTTTGTGGATTGCAAAAAGTCTACTATGCCTAAACTTTAATTCCTAATTGTGCCTAAGGCCTTAACTCATAAGTGTGTGTAAAATCTAATTCTTCAATATGAACCTAATTCTTTCTAAAACTACTTCCTGTTCCAATACTTTTACTTTTGAGAGTTTTGAAAATCGAAAAATAGCTAACACTGAGGAGATTACTTTGGAAGATTTCAATAGAGGTATTGATAATTAAGAGATTCTGAAAGTCCAAAAGGATCAAATTTTGCAAAATTTTCAAATTTAATATTTTCAAAAATGAATTTACAATCAAAATCAAGGAAAGAGATATTCAATTTTTGAAACCTTTTGAAACTCTTTATGTTCTTTCTGAAAGTTCTTTATAAAATAACAAAAACAGGCATTACAAATAAATTCATATTAGTATCAAACCCCTTACAAAAGAAGGTTTGAACACTTCTATAATTGGTAAGGATACTAGATTTACAAATTTTACAAAGTATGATTTTACAAATCAAAATTCATAATTACAATATACTGAAAGACTTCATTTTGGTTACATTGATTTATAAAATTTGTTACAAAACTATGATTCTGCATTTGCATCCAAACACAATTTCTAATCATAAAAAAGAGAAACTTTTCTCTTACAAATAAACTTATTGTGTTCAAATACTATTATCCCCAGATCCATCCAATGGAAAAATATTACCCTTCTTGATGATTGGATCCTTAAAGGAGAACTTACACCTTAACCTCTAAAATAACTTGAACCAAACATAGAAATTTCCAAAATAAACTAATGCCAAGATGAAAAAGTTGTCCTAACCTTTAATCGAAAACTACAAGTTTCAGATTTACTGATAAACCTTCCATGTCTTTTACAATTGACCTTTGACATGTTTCCAACATCTCTTTTATGATAAACTTATCTACAAAACGTCCAAGATTCTTAACTTTAAACATTCCAAGTACTTCTTTCCAAATAGTATATTACCATACAAATATTTCTTATCGCATTTACATAAACCCTTAAAAACAATTACCTCTCAACCTAACAAAAAACTTTTACATAATGATTTTTTTGCATTGTATAACAATGCAAAAGGAAATTATTTCTTCAAACATTTTCTTTAGAAAAGACAAGAAATCCAAGAAAATTACAATATTTTTCTCTCTCTTCATAAAAAATACATGTTATTTTTTGATTAGTTTTTAAACCATGCACCTCAAATATATTACATCTAACCAATTAAAAAATTTCATTCTGAAAATTCTTCTTTTAAAAAATCTACAAACCATGTTACTTCCCATAACAAAACAAAAGAATGGACTACTCTAGATGATTAAGTCATAGTTTGAACACCCTCTTCTCAAACAAACCAAAATCACCCATCAACAAAATATTATTGATCTTGCATCTTACAAAATTTCTCATGAAACTAATTCTTCAAAAAAAAAAAAAACCTTTCCAAGATGATTATCAAATAAAATAATTTCTCTAATACCTATCTTTATACCATAAGTACTCAGTTGAACCATATAAAAAACTAGATTCAATAGTTTACCATCCAAAAGACTATTACAAAATTAGAAACCAATAAAATCAAACATCCTGTTTTCAAACCCTTTTAACCTTCTAAATTTGAAAACCCTTAGAAACCAGAAGATCCTTTCATCTAGGAGATCAAAGTAAAACTAACCTCTTTATAACCATCTTCTTCTACAAATAAGGAAGTCAACACCTTGGCAAACAAATCCTAAATAGATTTCTTTGAATCTAAAAATTGTTCTTCTTCTTCTTCAAACAAACCTTCCAAATTATATTTACAACTTTCTAAACCCTAGATTGACCATTTATCATGGGCAAGACACCTTAAACCTCAAATTTCCAAAATATCAATTTTTAGCCTCAATTTTGATTTTGACCCTTCTCATTGTTCAGTTGAAGAACCTTTCCAAATAAATGGAATTACTTTTGAACTAGAACCTAAACCTTAGTTACAAATGACCAAAACCCAAATCTACCATATGTTTAATCATAAATATGGTCTTATACATGGCCAAAACCTATATTTGGTCTGCAACCCCTAATCTACCAAGAGCCAAAGAAATCTCTTCTATCAAAAAAGAGTATTACAAAAAGAAAATTTTCTTGGTTACAAAAAATCTTTTTCTAGTTGTAACTAATTACAAAAATTTTTATTCAAAAAGTTCTTTGATAAAATTCTTTTCAAACAAACAAACAAGATTTGATTTATTTTATAGGGATATAGAAAATTTCATATAAATTGAAAGTTTCCATCTAAAAGCATTCTCTCCAAAAACTAATTTTTCATTTAGGCAAGTATAAAATAAAAATTGGAATTTGATTAGCAATGCCCTCTTAATGATCTTTGGATAAGAAGAAAAACCTTTAATTTTCTACATGCCATAAATAGATTGGTAAAATATTTTTTTTACAAAATCTCGAAACTTCAGTTATAATTATTATTCCATTTTCAAAAGTGTATTACTAGGAATTTTTATTGAATTTTCCAAAATTCTAGATCAAATTTCTTTGCATCCTAAGGTTTAATACAAAGGATATTATGATTTACAAAAAACTTTGGGAGCATGTAGAAAATATATAGAACCCAATTTTTCATACACACTCCAATTTGTCAAAATCTAACTAAAATGCCTATTGCACAAAACCTAATAGTTATAGATAAAAGTCCTATGAAAAACCCCATAAACTAATGGAGATGTTTTCAAAACCTTATTAGCACCATTTTATAGTTTTCATTTGAAACAAAAAGGTAAAAACAATCTTTCTTCAAACTTACAAAATTACATTAATGGTCTTAACGGCCTCATCAACCAACTTGAGTCATTCAAAGAGACAAAATAAGAACTCGTGAGCTTAAGTGAAACATGAGAGTACAAAAAAGGTGAGTTAGTTTTGCAATATTCAAAGCTCATGAGTGAATCCATGAGTAAAACCCAACATTTATCTCTCATCGAGATAAATGAAATAAACCATAGCCAACACTTTCTCTCTCCTAATACTTTTGATCATCATTTTCAAAACTATGAAAATATAATATTTCTTGTCAACCAAAAAAGACAATAATGCCTTGAAAAAACTTTCATTACAATCCAAAATTTCCTCAAAAGTGTTGCAGTTTCTCCACAACAATTTCAAGGTATCACAATATATTGTGAAATCAATTATTTTTCCCCAAAAGAAGGACCAAATTGTCAACAAAAACTCTAAACATGCATGTAGATCCCTCTAGAAAGAACAACATGTTCTTAGTGATTGGATTTCTAAATTTATAAAGTAAACATTAATTTAAAGTTCAACAAATCCTACAAATTTAAAGATCTGAAGATCACTCCCCAACTACTTATAGACTATGGAATGCTTATGAGTATCATTTTCAATGATCTAGATCAGTTCAACCAAGTGGGCAAAGAGATAGCATCACTTGGATTATAATAGATGGCTGGTAAAGATCACTATGTCCATTTATGAATAGAATTTTCACCTCTATAATACATAAATGGAATATATATATATATATATATATATATACACATACATACATGCATACATATATACTAAAGCTTAACCTACACATTATGTAAGTTTTTTTTTTTTGGTATAATTTCAATTAAGTTGATTTAATTTTTAAATTTTGATTGTTTAGTCTTTTAGATTATCTTTTTATTGTTATTTTTTACTACTAAAATATATGTTTTTGCCATATAGTAAAAAGTGATAATTGTATCTAAAATTAATTACTTGTTTTATTCTTGATTTTTAGGATATTTTGTATTTTTCATTTATTAAATTAAGGAAAGAATCAATACATTAGCTTTTTTTAATTTTAGATTATTAGTTAATTAATTATTTGAGAATAATAATGGTGTTTGCCTTTTTTGATTTTCTAATATATGATAGGACATGAACTTTTTTGTGAATTATTAACTCAATTATATATATTTGCCTTTTTTTTATTAATTGATTTTTATTAACTCAACTTTTTATATGGTGCAAGAATATAAGAAGACAATTCTTAACAACATCTCTTATAGTAAGCAATGAATTTTTTTATATTTCATTAATCCAATTATATGCATTTTCCTTTTTTATATAAACATTTATAGGAACAACAATTATTGTCATAACTATCTTGCTACAAAAAAGGTAAAGTTGAGTATACTATTGATATAAGATAACAATCATACATTTACACATGTTATATATAATATAAACATATATAATGTTACATTATATATTATAACACTTATAGGCTGTTGACAAAAGTTAATATATAAAAATAATTAAAAAAATCCTTTTATATTCTTTGATAGATAATAAAGTAAAATAATAATTAAAATACAAAAAGATTAATTTTTTAAAAATCAAGTTAATACATAACCTTGTCATCAAACCCAAAAATTAAAATTTAAAATTTAATATTTGTGACCCCATTCAAAAAATGACCTTACTCGAAAAGGAGCACTAATATAATGAAAAAAGTAAATCAAAATAAATTTTCTTTAACACAATAAATGACCTAGTACTAACTTGGTAAACTTCTTTAACACCTTTAAACAAGATTAGCATTGAAAAGAATAACTTTTTTAATCCTGAAACATAAGAAGCACACTCTTATTATAAATAGATAAATCACGTTTAAAGTTTAGGAATATCAATACAAAATTTAAATATGGTTAAAAGCTTTATAAATGAGTTGTCTTTTTCTTTCAACCACTTCTTTGTTATACTATCCATTGGAAGTTTATCCTTATTATCTATGTTCTCTAGCCAACCCTTTACAAAATTTACACCAATTTGATATTTGAACTTCAAAATACTTATTCTCCATAGTTCATTTAATAAATATAAATACCCTTAAACTCATTTTTATACTTTTACTTTTTTTTATGGATTTATGCACTCCTAATTAGAATAATATATGTACATGTAGAAGATTTTGTTGAACTAAGTATATATATTTTGACTTAAATTTGTATTAGCTTTGCAAATTCAATAATAATGTTTAATGGATAAAAAAGGCAAAGAAATAAAGAAAGCACGCTTTATATCATACTGAAACAAGCAAGGAACACCCCTCTCTTTGGTTTCTCCTATATCACATAAAATATTAAAGTATATATATATATATATTGTTAGTAAAGGACAAGCCTTTACAGTTATTAAAGATGAAATTATTCTATAGTGAATTTTAAGTAGTTTGAGTTATGAAAACAATTTTTTTATATTTTTATTAAACCATCAAGCTTTTCAACTTATTATTTTGCAACAATCTTTATATTATGTCTTGCTTAAACATTTTCGCACCTATGTAATTGTTAAAATATTAACATATAAAAAACTAGGTTTTGGAAAAATTTTCATGTTATATTTTTTAATAAGAATATCATTATTAAATGTTAATATTTTGAATTTTGAAATTAAATATATTCATATAACTAATATTGTAAATCATATACCTAAATTTGCAAAAACCAAAACTGTTGATGTATTTAAAGAGCTCACCTTAGCCCAATAACTGATATCTCTCTCCAAACTTTTATTGTATTCACATGCTTTTAGATAAAGTTTTTATATATGTTAAGAAAAAAGAGAACCAGTTATATATATATATATACACACACATAATTTTAGAGTTTAAATTTGGTATATTTATCAATATCTAAATTATACTATATTTCATTTAAAATTATTTTCTTTAATAGTATAATAATATATAAAATTATTTTTCACTAATTAAGCTACATTATGAGTAATAATCTCTTATAATTTCATCATAATGTCATAATATAATAAATTGTTAACTGTGAGTTATGGTGCTTATACTATATTTTTCTAAAACACTCCATTCTATATACTATAATACTTACAATTTGTCATAAAAAATCCAAAAGATACATATAATTTTATAATAGTTTATAATAATATCTCATAAAGATTTTTTATGTTAATTTTAAAATAATAATATGTACATAATCATAAAATAACAAAAAAATATATAATATATGTCAGAAATGCATCAGTAAATTCAAAGTGTTATTACATCATATATCATTAATTATCATTAATATAATCAAAACTCATTATAAGACTATGTCATCTATATAATGTTGGTTATGAATTTTCATATTGATCTACTATCATGAGATTAATTGGTACTTTATAAACATTTTTTTGTTTTTAAACCTTCTTTTTAATGACAAAATACTTCAATTTTTATTAAATTTTGTACCCTTTAAGTATTTATTGCTCTTGAAGAAAAATATTAATGTGAAAATATCACATAAATTTTCAGTAATTTGATAATAATGTCAATAGTCCCAACTTCTAAAATAAAATTCTATAATCATAATACAAGAAATATAATTTTAAATCATGCCACAAAATTTGCTTTTATAATATATGAACTAATGATAAACAATTTTCCATCATTTCATAATCCTACTCCTTTTCCTATTTCTCCTAATAAGAATAGATAAATCAAAGTAGATTTTTATTATCAATGCATCCAGTAAAATTTAAATTTGAATATCTAATTACTTTTAAGTTGTTAAATTTTCTACATATTAGCATATAATTCTTTATTCTTTTAAGTACTTTAATATTTTGTTTTTTTACAATTTTCTAGGGAACCATTTTAGGATTACTTTTACACTTGCCTAATATTTTAACCACAAAACTAATATTTGGTCTAATGAAATTTGTAGATACACTAAACTACTAATAATAAAAGCATATAGAATTGATACCAACTCTTTACATTTTGCTTCATTCTTTAAAATATTATATAAGATTGAATTTCACCTTTTGCATGAGAATAACCCTAAATAAATACTTATACAAAAATTCTCTAAAATTTTCCTAATATAACTATTTTGAGATCATTTATTATGATCAATTACAAAATGTTTTTATTCTTATCATACAACATATTTCTCCATATCTTTTCATTATAAAATTATTTCAGAGAAAATTTTTAATCTCATGTAATATACTTAAAACATTAACAACTTATAATATATAAAATTAGAAAATAAATTTATTCTCACTAATCTTTTTGTATATAACACCGATCAATGATGTTTTTCTTTTTTTTTTTAATATAAAAGATATTATGATATCATTAAACTTAATATATCATTACAAGGAAAACTTATTTCATTTTATATATCAACTTCTTTAATTTACACACCATTTAATTCATGTAAATTTTCTCTTTAAGATTTTTATTAAGAAAAATAGCTTATACATCAATCTATTATAACTCCAAGTCATATTACGCCATTGATATCATAATTATTTTTAATAAATACTTTTTATGACATGTAAAAATGAAACTAAATCGAAATTTTGACTCTTGTAAATAAACCATACAATCATTTGAAATAGTTGATATTTTTTCTCTTTGAGATTTTCCTCATACTATCCCTTGTGATTTATTTACGTTAACCAATTATAAGTTAGTTTTCTCAAAAAAATGTTTGTTTCTTTATCCAAATGTCTTGCAATTTCTAGAATAACATTTAGTATTATGGTAGATGAAAGAATTGTTATGGTTAAAGAAATATTTATCTTAATTTATTTTTATGTCCATAATTTAATGTTTATTACTCCTACTAATTTCATCATTTTAAATAAGTCTTACATTACTAATTTCTACAATTTTTAAACTATAGTTATACTTTTTAGACTTTTCTAGTTAACCAATAAAGTAAACATTGATTGTTAGAAAGTCTAATTTTTTTTCATATGGATCTTACTTTTATTAACCCCAAACATTCAAGTGCCTTAAACAAAGTTTCCTTCACATCCACAATTCAATAAAAGTATTTTCATTGCCTTATTATGAACTATATTTAACAAATAGTTTGTTGTTTTAATTGCATACATTTTCTTAAATCATTATATTTTCTATAATATTCACCACCATTATAAAATCCTATAATATTCACATTTTGTTTAATTGCTTCTAATCTCTTTTATATATACCTTAAGAGTATCTAACAATTGATATTTTTATAAAGCAAATAAATATAACTATAACAAAAAAATTATAAAAGTGATAAAATAAAATTATTCATTAAAAGTTTAAGTGTTAAAAGGTCCATAAAATTTTGTATATATAATTTCAAAAAGTTGGATACTTCTCATGTCTTTTTTCATACTATGTTTGATTTAGTTACATTTAATGCAATTCATATGTATTCTAAGATCAACAAAATCTAAACTCAAAATAATCTCATTATTGACCAATCTCACTAGTATTTCTTTGGATATATAAATCAAATAAGTAAACTTTTCTTTCATCATGTCACACTTAATTTCAATATTATAATGCACAATAAGTAAGGATTTTTTTTTTGAAACTTTATCGTATTTCAATTGATATAAAACACTAAATAAGCATACATTAAGAAAAATGTTCATATTTTTATAACAATTGAATTAATCAAATCATAATGAATTATTGTATCATTATGGATGCATGAATAATAGTATTAAAATGAAGCGGCCAAGAATTATGGGGAATTTTAATTAAATTTGATTCAAAATATACTAAGGTATTTAATTTTCCTTTTTTTTTTAATCAAACCTTATATTTCAAGTAATCTTTTTGATAATATCCAACTTTCTTTATAGAAGTGGCACTTATCACCTTTTCATTACCTCTTTTTAGCTTCAAAAGTATAAATATCATCTTCCTTTCTTAAATTAGTTGATTTTCACTTTCATTCCTTTCCCAGCTTTCTTACTTATGAGATTAATAAAATGACTCATTTAATGTGTTTATCTCTTTTCCTTCTAAACAAGCATACTAGCTATTTTATTGATATTTCACTTTTCCTTCATAACATTATGATGAATTTGAAATGGCTTATATTTATAAGATAATAAGTTAAAAATGAACTATACTAAAAAAGAGTCACCTACCATTAATCTTAAGATCTTAAATTTGGTTATAAAATTAATCACTTTTGCATAATTCATGACATAGTAAACTTTATGGTCACTAGTTATTTCATAGTAGAACTAGTAAGTGATTTGCCCCTAAAATGAAACATTTTTTTCACCAATTACAAATATATTTTTTATTCGTGAAATAGTTTTTTATTTTTGTTAGTAACAATAACTTTCAAAAATATAAAATTCAATATGTTATTTTATTCTCAAACTACCCAATCTAACTTGTTATGTTCACTACTTAAATCTATAATAATAGTAAACTTACTCAATAATAGTACAAGTCAATATTTATAACAATTAAGTAAACATTAGTCTATTTATATCATTTTTGAGAAGTTCAATTCTTGAACAAAATAATAATTGAAACATGCAAATAAATTATAATAACTATATAAATGTAAATACTCATAATTAATTATAAGTTGAATAAAACAATCAAAATATATTATAGTTATCCTTTGAAAAATCTTATAATATACTATCATAAATAATACCATTAACTTTAATAGGTAATTAAATATTTTCAATCAAATATATTTGATATTTTTAAATAAACAAATATATTTAAATAATTATGACATAATAATTTACCTTTAGATAATTTTTGAAATTTCAATGATTAATAATATCAATTTATTAAATCATTTTTTATTCATAAGTATTTCATTAAAATTATAATAAATAACTTATATATATGTATCGTTAAATATACAAGTTTGACTACTTGGGAGAATAATGCGTGCATATTGGTATCAACATTTTAATTTGGTTATTTTAGTGACAATCAAATTATAATATATGCATAATGTTAAATATATTAATTTAGTTAGTTTAATAACTAATAAATTATAATAATAATATATGTATATTAACAAAGGTCATCATTTATTGATAGCTAAAGTCACATCAAATAGTTCACGTGTCCTTTATATTCATAAATAGATAAATAAATAGTAAAAAAAATTATGTTATCTATCATTAAAACTTAAAAGGAATTTAAAATTCTATAATACCACTGTTTTATCAACTTTTATGCAACAAAATTAAAACTTTTTTTTTCTTTTTTTGAGCACTATAGAAACAATCCTTAACAAGGAATCAATAATTCCATGAAACTTTATAGCTACATACATCATTAGCTTCAATTTTATAATTTCATTTGGCCATAAAAATATGAATGCCTTTTTTCTTTGGGTTAAAGAACAATAATGAATTAAATATATATCTTATTATTCATACATAAAAAAATATTAAATTGCTAAATACAGATTTTAATAATACTTGTTAGATTTCTTAATAAGAATATTATTATTAAATATTAATTTTTTATATTTTAAAATTAAATATATTTATATAAATAATATATTATATAATATATTTAAATTTACAAAAATCAAAACTATTTATACATACGAAGAACTCATATTTTTTTTTCTCTTTTAACTTTTATTATAATCATATATTTTTAAATATAATTTTATATATATTAAAAATAGAGAAAATTAATTATATATTTACACACAATTTCAGAATTTAAATTAAATATATTATTATTATTCAAATTAAATTTAAAATTATTATTTTAATAATACAATAATATATAAAATTATTTTTTATTAATTAAATTATATTATAAATAATTATTTAAGAAAAATATTATTTAAAAATATTTTAATATTTTAATTTAAAGGATATTTAATAGTATTATTTTTACATGGATTAGAATTAAAAATAGTAAACAAGCCAAAGTGTTTATAAACATTTTCACTAACATCTAAGGTGCACCCTAAGTGGTAGGCGTCGAGAGACCAAACCTTGGGGCATTTCAACCTCAAGTGTTTTTCTTTTTCTTTTTTTTTATTTGTAATTTCTCTCCAAAATAAGACTTTTACTAAAATACAAATACAAAAACGCAACACCCCCTTGTTTCTGTTAAAAGCAAAAACAATGCCAATAGCCTTTTCCACCGAACCCTATTTACTTATCTCTTTTCTACCTAGTCTCACATCCTCAGCTTTAGCAAGGAACCACATTGCAATTTAAGGGGCTACCAAAGCCTCAGCACTCTCTTTCTTTCTCTCTCTCTATTTTTTCTTTTTCTTGTTTTTTGGTACTTATATATATATATATATATATAGACATCCAACTTATAGCATCATCCAAAGATTGAGATTTTGAGATTAGTTGAAGCAACAACTCAATCTTTTACATCTGATTTTTAAAGGAAATGATTACGTGTTCTAATTTAATTACAATTTCTCTATCAATTACTCAATTTTTATTAATTAAAGTTTCTCCACCAATCACTCAATTTTTATCAATTACAATTTTTCCACCAATCAAGTTTAATTCTTTCTAATGAAAAGAGATTATGATTATATCTCCCATTAATGATGTAATCTTAATTTACACTATAAAAAGACATTATACTGCACAATTGATGTATGACCAAAAATATGTATAAAATTCTATCAATGAAATACAATTTTCTTATTGCTAATTGTCACCCTATTTCATCTTGTTAGTCCATTTCGTATCATAGTCATCTCTTGTAAAAGTATAAATGTAAAATCATTCAGATTCACCTATTACCCTATCTTCTTCAAATATAAACCTCCTCAACAATACTACCCCACTGTGTCCTTTTATGCCTCCCACAGGAGACTCATTTGAATTAATCACATGTCCTGCAATTGGTATCAAATTTATTAGAGATAATTATATCATATAAAAGACTTGTCTCCTCCCTTTTCGTAAAGTCAATTGACTCCTGTCAATTGTGGATAGAACCGAATGATACCCTTCACACTCCAACATATGAAACATGATTCACTCAAGATCAAACTACCTTAGGATGGATTCTCAATTCCATAACTAATAACATCATTACACAAGTTTCCAATTTAGGTACTTCAATAGTTGTATGATCCTTCTTGGCTCAATCATATACAGTACGTAATAATGCTCGCGCCACACATCTATGAATGTAACTTTAAGCTCTCTACAAGAGAAATCAAATAATCACAAACTATCTACAACAAGCAGCCTTCCTTGTTGATCAACTTTCCTTGATTGGTGAAAATATCTCCTCACAAGAATACCAAAGTTATTTATTCAGAGAACTTAGAGCAGAATATCAAAATTTAACAACATCGATCTTTGTTCAAAGTCAATACCAATCACTTACACATAAGTCTTTACACGAACTGCTATTGGCTCATGAGGCACGTTTTGACCTGTTTAAGCCAATCACTTTCACTCCAGCAGTGTTCATGACGCGAACAACACACCCAGTAAATAGATCATCACAATAATTTTTTTTCTCACGTGAATTGGTCACCAAGGTCTGGGCAACAAACTTCACAAAGTGGGTAGCAATTTGGCCTACGAAATTTAACCCCAAATTACTCACCAAATGCAGACAATTATAGAAATCAAAGAAGGGGTATCGTTCGATGTTAATTGTGTAATTACTTTAGCCATCGAGCCAATGTGTGTCGTGATCGTAGATCTCTACCACAATCTTCCAAATCAGCACCACAACTTTATATTGCTGAAATTCCACCACATCGTCAGTATTTTCAGATCCATGGTATCTAGATTATAGTGCCACACATCATATCACAAACAATTTGTCTCAATTATCCACTCTTCAGCCCTACACAAGCAACCAACATGTCACCATAAGTAACAGGTCTAGTGTCCTAATAACTCATACAAGTATTTTTATTTCTCAAAATTTTCATCTCTTTAATGCCCTAGTTGTCCCTTCTATAAAGAAAAACTTATTTTTAGTATGTCAATTTTCACAGGAAAATAATTATGATTTTATTTTCTCACCTAACTATTTTTTTATGAAGTGTCATCATATGAGTAAGATTCTCTTTTAAGGGAATTTTAATCAGGGACTTTATTAACTATCGAGTTAATCCGATTTTTCTCCTTCAACTTATTACCTATCTTAAACTAACTCTCTTGTTTGTTGGCACCACCATCTAGGTCATACTGCCTATTTAACTATTTCTCGTATGTTCAACATGTCGTCAACCACATAACCAACTTGTTCAGCATGTGTATGTAGTAAGAGTCATCGTCATCATCATCCTCTTACTTCTCATAAGTCCACAACCCTCCTAAAATTAATTCATTTTGACATTTGGGGGTCGACTCATGTAATGTCTTATCAAAATAACAAATACTACATTTGTTTTATTGAGAATTATTCCAAATTTTCCTAGTTTTATGTATTTAATTCTCGTAACTAATTTCTACATATCTTTATGGTCTTTAAGTTTTGTTGAAAACCAACTCAATACCTGAGTCAAAGCTATTCAAAGTGACTATACTGAAGAATTTTTGTCTGTATCTTTTAATAAACTATTGCAGGAGCATGTCATTTATAAATAAACATTCTATCCTCATTCGGCCCTTCAAAATGGTTCAGTCAAATGTAAATATAAACATGTGGTTAAAATAGGTCTAGTAATTATGCACCATGCATCTGTCCCCTCTCATTTTTGGGATTTTGCTTTTAGAAGTACAGTTCATATTATCAATTGATTACCCACTCCAATTTTGCAGCAATGCAGCCCTTGGGAAGTACTCTTTTCTACCATACCATCAATTGAGTATTTTTGAATTTTTGGTTGTGTTATATACCCAAACTTATGACCTTATACTAAGTACAAATTGAAATCTAGATCACATCAGTGCATTTTCTTGGGATATCCTTAAGGTGTCAAGGGTTATCAATGTTATTCTCCACTTTAATGACAATTTTATATAGCTACAGATGTAATCTTTGATGAGACGATTTTTCCGTTTGCTGCTCCCATCACTCATATACCATCAAATGTGTCTCCATCAACATCTTTAGAGTTACCCCTTTATGTTCCTTCAATACATTTCTAACACAATGATTTACATCGAAAGGAATTAAAGACTAATATCTTTCACATCTTGACACCTGTGCAAAGTAGTCCTATAATGCCCTCTCTTACCATTGAAACTATCTCACAAACCATTATCCCATGGGCTCCAAGCTCACCTTTACAACTGGTACTACTAACCTACCCCATGATGACTCGACTTCAAGACAACATTATTCCTCACCACCATGTACAAAAGGATCAAACTTATGCCCTAGCCACTTCGGTAGCAATCCCATCCACACTATCTTGTTATAGTCAGGTAGTAAAAGACCCAAATTGGTGAGCCACTATGATTGAAAAGTACACCACACTTTTAAAAAATTAAATATAGGACCTTATACCATCTCTTTCAACTTATAAGCCTATTGGTTGCAAATGGGTCTTTTGTGTCAAACTTTGTGCAAATGGCTCCCTTAAATGCTACAAGGCTAGATTAGTCGCAAAGGGTTTTCATCAATAATAAGGAATCGATTATAATGAAACCTTCAACCCAATGGTTAAATATGTCACAGTTCGCACAGTCCTTGCAATTACATTCTCTAGGGGTTGGCAATTATGACAATTAAATGTTAAGAATGCCTTTCTCCACAATCATCTAACCAAAGAAATATTCATAGATCAACCACCAAGTTTCGTTGATCCCCACCATCCCCGTTATGTTTGCCTTTTAAAACGGTTTTTTTATGGCCTAAAACAAGCACCTCATACTCGGCATTAATGTTTTGGTAATTTTTTCATCTTCATTGGTTTTATAGTTTTTTCAGCTGACTCATCATTATTTATATTGCATACAATACAATACAATATCTTCATGCTCGTTTATGTCGACGACATAATTCTTATAGGATCCTTTACAACACCCTTGTCTACTCTTTTACAAACTTTACAATAGGAATTTGCTATCAAAGACTTGGGTGAACTTAATTATTTCCTTGACATTGAACTACAACACACTTCAAATGGTATTTTTCTTCATCAGACAAGATATGCAGCCGATCTTCTTACACAAGCAAAAATGCAAGATGCGAAACCTGTCACTACACCTTATGTCGTTGGCTCAGATATTCCATCTATCTATTGTGGTGAGTTATCCTCAGATCTGACACTTTATTATAGCACTGTTAGAGTATTGTAGTATCTTATTCTCACTCAACTCGACATTACCTTTATTGTTAACATTGCTTGTTAGTATATGCATGCACCCACGGAGATCCATCGGCAGTTTGTCAAACGTATATTGCACTTTATTCATGGCACACAACATCATGGCATTCTCTTTACCCGTAACAACAATTTGCATCTCTATGCTTTTTCAAATACAGGTTAGGCTAGAGACCACGACATTAAACGATCAGTTGGCAGTTTTGGCATATTCCTTGGCTCCAATCTGATGTCATAGAGTTCTCGTAAACAACACATAGTCATTCAATCCAGCACAAAGGCTGAATTCAAAAACTTAGCTAATACAATTGCTAAACTCATTTGGATTGAGGCTCTCTTACATGATCTCGGTGTCTCTTGGCAAGGTCTTCCGGTTTTTTAGTGTGACAACATCTCTGTCATCTATCTGACAAGGAACCCCATCTTTCATGCTCAAACAAAATACGTGAAAATTGATTATCACTATATACGAGAATGAATTGTCAAAAATCAATTGCATATTCAATACATCTCCACTATAGACCAACTTGCGGATATCTTTATTAAAGGGCTCTTCATTGCTTGCTTTCGACTTCTGTAGTTTAAGTTTACTGTGCAATTTGCCACACTAGCTTGCTGGGGTGTTAAAGGAAACGATCACATATCTTGATTTATCTACAATCTCTCCACCAATTGCTTAATTTTCATTAGTTACAGTTTTTCCACCAATTATTCAATCTCTATTTACTATAGTTTTTCCACCAATTACTCAATCTCCGTCACCTATAATTTCTCCACTAATCACTCAATCTTTATCAGTTACAATTTTTCACCAATTACTAACTAATCAAGTTTAATTCTAAAAAAAAAAATTATAATTATATCTCATATTATATTATAAAAATATATTATATTATATAATTAATATATAATTAAAAATATATACAAAATTTTATTTTTAAAATATAATTTATTATTAATAATTATTACTTTATTTTATCTTATCTTTACAGTCCATTTCTTTGCCCTGAGAAAGGGCATTCCCTCTAAGTATATATTCCTAAAATCGAGATGGCTTTAACTGAGATGCGTGTTTGACTTTGTTTGAGATTTTTTTTTTCTTTTTTTATTTTCTCAGCTTCAACTGGAACATCGCTTCAGCCTTTATTTTTGGATTTTTTATTTTTATTATTTCTTAAAAATGCGTCTCACTTCACTTCATTCAGCCGCTTGCCTGCCCCAAGCTCGAAGAGTTCTTAGCGCCTTGGAAGACAACGAGCTCGTTCACATGGATCACGGGTGTTTAAGAGGAGCTCTACTTGATTAAGGAACTTGGGATCTTGCATTGTCTACTTTTGAATTGGTTTATCTGATGTTTGATAATGATGCTTTATGGGCTGAATTGTGCAGATGTGGCGGTAACACTTTGGGCTGGTCTGACGGTACAGGAGGAGGTTTGGATATTGTGCAGATGGCTATAGTTGAATCAATATTTGATATTCCAGTGCAAGACCCTCCTGATGAGGAACTCTCGTCTGCTGATTTGACGTGGATCAAGTTTGGCACAGCCGAGCGCCGGGATGATGTAGCTATATTATTCCTTATGAACAACGGGTTGACGCGTTTATAATTGGGGAATGCTCTAATGTAAAATGCCCATCGCGGTTTCATGTTGGAAGGGGAAGAAAAGGGTCAATGGGCAGCTTGCAGGAGTACAAGAGTGATGCATATTTGGTGTACAATTTGTGAGTTCCTATGATATTTGAAACAACTTTGGATGTTGTGTTGTTGGTTTTCTGGTGTATTAAAATGCTTGCATGCGTCTTTCCTAGTGCTAGTGTTGCGTTACTTTAATTATTGTATCAGTCAACCGCCCTCTCTTTCCCCGAGGTAAGAAAAGGGAAAAAGGAAAAAATGTTTCTCATAATAATTTCTTTCACATGTACATGATACCATGTTCTGTAGTCTCTAACCAGCTCCTAAACTGTGCTGGATTGGTTGATTGAAAATGATTCTGATCACCAAGCTCTGTTTATACTTCTTTCAACTTTGCCTTATGTATGCATGTCTCCATGCATGTAAGTTCGACATGTGATTTGCTTTTTGTTTTTTCACTCGGAGAACTTGTTGGGTTCAGTAGACTATTTGTACGCAATGGCTAAATTTACGTGCTTAAACTAAAATTTTCCGTTCACATTTGCAAGGTATTGGTATTAATTTGGACCTGAAAATTATGGGGAAACCTAGTCGAAGGTATCCACCTAACACTCGAAATCGTGCCGCTAGGCCTCAATCCATGCGTGGCTGCACATGCCATTTCGTAGTGAAGCGCCTATATGCTCGACCATCACTTGCACTTCTCATATATAATGACAGACGTCATATAAACAAGTCTGGTTTTGTCTGCCATGGCCCACTTGACAGAGATGCTAGCTAGTGGCCCTGAGCCAAGAAAATCCCACATATTTGCAATGAAATTCAGCAGCAGACCATGTCTATGATCTATCTTGGAATTCCTGAGGAGAATGTATTGAAGAAACACATTGAGGGGATTCAAAGATATTGTGGTTCAAATGCAAAATTTAGCAGCCTTGCTTCACAATCTGTTCAAAGAACTTGGGATGATCATTAAACAATCTATGCATGAGTTGGGTCTAGATGATCAAGCGAGCATTAGAGTGCAGGTTGAAAGGAATAAGAAGTCCATATTCTTTTATCAGGATTCTTCAGAATCTGATCCTTTCATTTTGGGTATCCAAACAGAATGAACGTTGCAACAAATGATTCATTTTGGCCATTGCAGTCTCATTGTGGTTGATTCAGCATTTGGGATTAAGAGACTCAAGGTATATGCTTTTCTATTCCCATTTGTACACAAATGATCAAGGATGTAGATGAAGAACCAATGATGAAAATGATGACTAGTTAGGAACTTGTATGAAGTCTAGAAATTGATTCATTTGCTATCCCTCTGTAGAGTCTATATTGTTGTATTATTATTATGAGGGATTTTGCAAATAAATATTATTATCATGAGGGGTACCAGTTATACAGTGCAGTTTCTATTGTAATCAGGGTTATGTTTAGTGATCTCCATTATACTTAATATTCCTTTTGTAGTTGGGACTCAGTGCTCATCTGGAGTGTGTTTCTCTGCTTAGAGTTGCAAGAAGGCTATTGTTATACATTTTTTAGACATTTGCGAATCACAATTGATTCCGAGCTCTCTCACCTCTTCCCCTTTTAACTTTTTCCTGTATCAGTCTCAATTCTTCTACTCCTTCACTCCTATACTGCATGAAATACTGACTTGATAATGATGTCATAATTTTGTATTGCGGTACCCATTGTGCACACTTCTTGTGTTTGATTCAAGGCAGCATGGCCTCCCCATTGTATGGATCATAACACTTCACGTTGCAAAGCCAGATGCTGCTGAGTAAATGAATGCTCTACTTGATTGAGCTTTAAGTGTAGAGTCTGGATTGAAGATTAGTGGATTTCTAATTGATGATGCTGTGGCTGAGATTGACCCCATAAGGTATAGTTTTGTTTTTGCTTTAATGTTTGTGTTGAGCTAAAGATTTCATTTCATGAAGCATGGCAGTCTTAGCATTGACTTGACTTACAGGGATATATTCAGTTGCCATGTGCTATTTTCCTTCTGGCAAGTTCATAGATCATGGTTGAGAAATGTTGTGAAAAGATGTGGTAACTTTGAGGTTCAACATGAGCTTTTCAAATATCTAGGGAAAATAGTGTGCAGCATTTGGGGCAGAGCTGAAACAGCAGCTGCTTTGGAAGAATTGACCCATGATTTTGTGGATCAGACCGCATTTATAGGATATTTCAAAGCCACTTGGATGCCTAAGCTCGGTTAGACATCTCTCCTCTGTTGGCACATCATGGATGTCCAATTGTAGTCATTGCTTCTAAGGATTTTGTTTTCTCTTACTTGTTTAACAGAAATGTGGCTCTCAACAACAGGAAATCTTCCTCTTGCAAGCCAAGAAGCCTCTGGTGCTATAGAAGCCTATCATATAAAGTTGAAAGCCAAATTATTTGATGAATCACATCTTGGTGCACTCCAGGGGGTTGATTGGTTGGTGCACAAGCTGACAACTGAGCTGCATTCTTGTTATTGGCTAGATAGGTATGCAGATGAAAGTGATTCTTTCCAAAATGTTAAGGAGGAATATATTGCGGCCACTTCATGGCACAGGGCACTGCAAATTCCTGATTCTTCTGTTGCATTTGGTGATAAGGATCATCTCTTCGCCAAGATCTTAAGTCAAAAGGACAGCAAATTGAGGCACTCTGTTTGGAATCCTGGATCAGAGATTGCTTTTTGTGATTGCACGTGGTCATTGCAAGGAAACATTTGCAAGCATCTCATTGAGGTCAATATGATCTGTGACCACTGTGATAGTTATTGACCTTCCATGTCTCTCCAGTCATTCAAAGGGCTAATGACTGCTCTTTGGAAAAATCCTTTGGATGATGCGATTGATCTAGACCTGTCGGTGCCATGGACTCACCAGGTGCTTGGACAAATTAAACAGCTTGTTGGACTGAATAGTTCAAATGATATTCGTGTTGTGGTAAATAAGCTGCCATTGAAATGGATTTCTAAGAAAGGAAGGACATCTGTGGGCATGCCCTCGTCAGTTCACATACTTCCTTCTAGTTGCAGGAATAGTACAAAGGATACGGTGGCAAGTAAAAAGAAAATAAAGCACAAAAGATTGTCAAGATTGACATTGTTAGATGAGCTGTGCAGACAGGTGTGCTCCATTTATTGTTGCTCATACCTCTTTACTAGTTCCAAACATGGGGAAGTACTGATCACCTTAAAACCAATGCTGGTGGGTTTTTCTGAATGCTGGTCGATCAATTAAAGATGAAGAAACATCCTGCTGCTACCATGGTTTTATCAAGCAGTGGCATCTCAGGGTGCAGGGTCCACGTTGAAATCAAAGACTTTGTTGAATCCTCAGGACATCAAAGTAGAGCCTTCCTAGTTTGCTTCACAATTTAGAAGGCATTCTTAGGGAAATTGTTATTGGCTTAATCCATTCTCTCCTTCCCTGCAGTGCATATAATATTCCTTTATAAAATTTTGGGAGTGGATTGGGAAAGGTTTCATCTTCACGGTACATTTCTTGTTTAGAGGAAGGAAAATATATGCTGAAATCTACTTTTGACTTAGTCACTTTACAACATGCCAACAAAATCGTTATTCTTCGACAATAATATAATTTGATTATTTAGTACACATCGAAGGAATGCAGAGTTTACATTTTCAATGAAGCAAACGAAAGAACTTTTTATGTTCGAGTCGTGCCTGAAAGGAAGCAAGACATTAGGGAAAATGCTCGCCAAATGGAAACTTAATTTTCTTGGCTCCCGGGGCCCGAGTTCAGATAACGCATGCACGCCATTGTCATACGTACATTGCTATTTGCTAGCAAGCGCTGCAGCTATGTACCCTTTTATATGTCAATGTGTAGCAAGCAGACTGAAAACAAGCACACGACAGGATTTCGGAGTGGGCCCAAGAGGCGAGCTCACCACGCACCCTCAAATACATTACAAAATTGGCAAGAAGGAGCATAGTTTGCCAATGGGAGTGAGTGAGACAATCTCACCTTATCCACACTGCAACTACAACCTTTTATCACATTCATCATCCCCTCTTAACCACCTCTTCTCTGCCACTGGACTCGCGTTTGTTGACCAGAGCTAGGAGAAATCACTTCAACACAAAGACGTTCTTGCAGAGAATGGCAGCTATGAACTCTAGTGTTTTAGCATGCAGCTATGCCATCTCAGGGACTGGATCATCTCAACTTGATGCAAAGCTTTCTTCCATGTCAACATCTGCAAACCCAGTGGTGTCCGGTCCAAAGTAGTCTGTGATCAGAGCCCAACAGCGCAAAGTCCCTGATTCCAAAGAATTTCTGGGAAATGAAGGAAGGAGAGTTACGATGCTTTACCTTGCTGCTACCCTTTTCACCTCAGCTGCTACTGGTTCTTCTGCCAATACGGGGATCATTGATGAGTAACTCGAAAAGAGCAAAGCCAACGAGGTTCGTCTTGTCAGAAAAAGAGCCTAATTTTAGATTATCTATTAAGGACAAACGTAGCAGTGGAGTGGAATTTGTGCAATCATGTGGCATCTTTTTTTTCACGTTACATAACTTGGAAGAAAGGGATATTCTGTTGCAGGAATTGAATAATAAGAAGACGTTGGCCACGAGTGGTGCAAATTTTGCAAGAGCGTATACAGTTATTTGGCACCTGCAAGTTCCCTGAGAACTTCACTGACTGCCAAGATCTTGCCAAGCAAAAGGTGCAAATTTACTTGTGTGATGTTTTGTCAGTTAGGGATCGTGGATTAATAAACATATTTTAATGTCCTTTAATCTGACTTTCTTGGTTGTTGCAGAAAGTGCCATTCATCGCCGATGATTGGGAGGTAGAGTGCCAAGGAAAGGACAAATACAAGTGTGGTTCCAATGTTTTTTGGAAATGGTGAAAATTGTAAGTCTATTCCTTCAAGTATCCACTTTCCCGTATGTATGTAATGCTCCATGGCTGTAACCTTGTATCCATTCGGTATTTGAAGACATCTTTGCGTTATTCCCTCCCACTTGTTCTAGATCTTTGCTCAAGTTCAAAACTGCAGCATCACCAAAATAACTTAATGCTCCTTCAGTTGCACTTTCAAGGCCTTCTAGGAAAAACGTAGTATCAATGCAAAGCTAATGCTTGAAAACTAAGTTGTCTGCCATAGCATGGTTCTGGTTTCTCAGGTAGACTTATACTTGCCCCTGTTATGTGTCTGATGATTGATTCGTAAAAGAAGAAATATGGGATCAAAAGTATATCAAGAACTTGTTTAGCACCTCTCCTGTCATCAAATATGTCTTGACTTATTCATTAGTTTATTTTCCCTGATCAGCTAACTGTGATCTCGATTCCAAAGCCTCTTTCTTGAGACACGATTCCAAAAATAGTTAAAATAATACAAAGGATGCAAAGGTAACGTGTGCAAAGGTAACGTGCTACAAACTTACCTTTTCTATAGGCTACATATCAGCTTAATTGCAGAAAAAGGAAAAGAAATAGAAAACCATGAAATGCAATCAGTCATTTTACTTTCACGGAGTATTTGAGAAAAACAACTGGGCCACAGAGCTCTGCTTACGCCACATGTATGGATTGATTAGCCTTTGAAAGGAGATCTCAAGATCTCAATTCTTATGTATATGCCTCTCTCTCTCTCTCTCTCTCTCTCTCTCTCTCTCTCCTGTATTTGTGTGTGTTTGTATGTGCGTAGATAAGCAAGCAAGCATATAATAGCTGGTGGCAGTCCCCTCATTTACCTTCTCATATTTTATGTGCACCTGTAACTAATAGCTCACAAAGAATAATTGAACTCCAAAAAAATGCATCAGAAAAAGAGAACCTTCAAAGCAGCTCCACGAACTGCAGGCAAGCTAAAGCTGCAAAAGACGATCACCTAATTGCCAAAATCATATGCTGAGAGCCTGCAGCACAAGCAACTAAATATTAGGCCCGAGCAAAGAAAGAACTCAAAAGCTGCTTGATGCAGAACCGTCAATTACTCTTTCAGGTTAAGCCACTCCATCCGTGTCCATAATTTAGTTCTTCAATTCGGATTTTCTCCATGGAGGTCCACCTGCTGAAAGCAACCAGAGTGTTCATCCAAATTCGACTCTGTATTCCAATCTGAATTTGTCTGAGGGAGGTCAAATGTTTGAACAAGAAGATGAAGAGACATTGTTCTGCAACTGCGGACAGGGTGCTGGAAAAACATCCCGGGCAGAACCTGATACAAATTCACAATGCCATGTCGCAGAAGACTTTAAGCCCAAGAGGCTAATATTCTTCATGCATAATCCACTAAAAGGTGCTTCCTCAATGCCCTGCAACCGTGGGGCTTTTGTTGAATTAGAACTGATCACATTGCTAATGGAAATACCCTTCACAATTGGTATAGCCTTTGAATCCCATCCTTCATCAGGGTGATCATTCGAGCCTATACTTATCCGTAAAGGAATCATTACTCTCTCCATTACTATATGTCTTATTGTGATATTTGCTATATATCCTCCTCTGCCTTTGTCAGTCTTTATTCTTACACCAGAGGCTGAATCCCAGACATTCAAATCTTCGATGGTTACATTAAAAATCCCTCCAGACATCTCACTACCAATTCCAACCCCAGAACAAGTTGGGGTAGTTCCCGAGACTCCCCTTACTATGATGTTTGAGCTTGGACGAGCCATCTTAATGCCATAATGGTCCCAACCACTCTTCACCGCTACAAGATCATCCCCGCTTTCAACGTAAACATCTTCAATACATACATTGGTGCTTGAGTCTACACACAGAAATGAGATGGGGAAAATGTTATGGTGTCTCTTTCTCCCAGGTCTCAGATTCAGTGAATTTTGTACCTAAAAGAAAGCAAGAATATTCAAAAGCATACCTGGATCTATACCGTCAGTGTTTGGGGCATTAAGGGGAGCCAAGATTGTCATGTCTTTAATAACAACATTACTGGAGTCAATACAAGAACATTAGTTCTCCACCACACCACCCAAGTTCAAACAAGACTGATAAGAGTAAGTTTCGTTCATTGTAGTGACAGGCATTAACGAAAATTGCAGAATGCCTATTATTATTATACCTGCAATAGACAGGATGCACAGTCCAAAAAGGAGAATTGCGGAAGGTGAGATTGGAAATGAGAATGTTATGAGAGTTCATTAGTTCTACTAGGTGGCCTCTTGTGTGCTCCAATGTCTTATTCCACCATAACTCCCACCACATTCTTCCTTGTCCATCAATTGTTCCATTATTTCCTGCAAAACCATACTAGCTGATCAATGTTCTTGGCTCTAACTAATGGTTAAATTGGAGACCAATAATTTACAAAGCATATTCTCAAACTGGCTTTTAGCTTGTGGTTAATTCGTTAGCCCTTCTTCAAGACAAGTTAATCAGCTTTTGCGGCAGACCAATAAACATGCTACTCGGTCTCAGTTTTCTATAAAAACCATAGGGAGTTTATAGAGTAAGCAATTTGTTCTAAATCCATGTGTTCCCCTTGCAATTTCTTAATTGCTAGCCAACCACATTCAGTATGAATGAAGTACGATCATTTGGTTTTATGCCCATAAAGAATCCCAGCAAATTGATCTAACCACATGAAAATTAAAAATAAATGTCATTATTATGTTATGAAGCTTCTTACAAGTTCCTTCCGTCACCCTAAACGCACCAAGTGTACAAAAAGTTCCTCATTCTCTGTGGCAAAATACCAAATTATAAGTACTGCCAACTCCACAAAAGAAAAGTAATTAAGCCCGCTACTGTGGAGGCAGTTCAGTCACTTCCGCACAAGCTGTGTCTCCTAAGGACGCTTGTATATATAAGCAAAAAAAATTTAGCCAACACAACGTTACAGGAGGCACAGAATTACCAGCCAACTCTTAGAGGTTTAACGTATGAAAAGGACTTCTTCCTTTTTTTTTTTTTTTTTTTGGTTTTGGGCTGCATTTTGGTAACATGAACCATTTCCTCCTACGATTTGAAAGCTTGGACAAAGAAAGCATCAGAAAAAAGAGCACCAGTAGAAAATTTAGCGTTAAGAGGAAAACAATATGAAAAGTGCCTGGTACCTGTAATGACAACGTCTATTAGACCGTTTCCGTGAATAAGGCTGATATGTCTACCCCCTAATCTCTCTCGTCCTCTTCCATAAGAAGGCAGTGGCTCTACTATGGGCCATTCTTCTGGGTCCTAAGATCCAAGAACATTACATTACACAATATGATTACAGAAACGAAGGAAAAGAAAGGTTGCAAAATTCGCTAAATTATGCAGTCTTGAAACTTGAAAAAATCATTCTCCTATCTTCGTCTTATTATCAATAACCACTGCATTATAGACCCTTTTTTGTTTTTTGTTTTTTGGAACAAAAGTCCCACTTCTGAGTTAAGTTTACCAGAAGCGAAAGACTAAACTAATTAAAAGGTGACATGTGAAATTAAATGCTCTAATTTTAGAGCCAAAGGACAAAGTGTACGCATGCTCTGATGAAAATATTACACCCAACCCAATTTATTATCAATAGTGAGTCCAAAATATTCCAATCCCCGTGTCTTTATCCTTTATACTTTTGGAAGAACAGGCCAAGAAATGTATTCTTTCTACCCATAAGCATGCAACATGCAGGCAGAGTTGAGAGTTGGGAACGATTCAGGAGTCCTCCTTTGCAACCCAAACTTTTGACTAGCGACAATTCTACCTCATTGTCGTGTCAAATGGCTACCTCCCCTCTCTCTCTCTCTCTCTCTCTCTATCACAAAAGTAAGGCACTAATGACCAACCTTTATGAATCACAATATCATATGCCATAAAAAGGATTATAAAAATAACATAAAACTCATAAAAGAAACATTCCTAACAATTTCAATGACGTCTAGCGATTAAAGGGGCAACTAGGTGGATGTTTGGAATTAGGTTCTGTCCATAGGAAAAGCTAAGAACCAAAAACAACTTATTGGACAAGGGAACCGCAAAAAACAAAAGAGAATAGAAAATAGAAAGAGTGCGCATGAATGGTTAAGCTCTAAAGTCAATTTGCTACCATCAAATCAAATAAAACCTTATTGCACGGCACATTGACATAAATTAATCTTCATTTTAAAAACTTGAAATTTGTGGACGACCAAACCAAATAAAACCTTCCCCATAAGTATACTTGAACCCCCATCGGAAAACTTGACTAAAAATTTTCTTTTTCTTCTTTTTCGTTTTTCTCTTTCTTTTCTAAAAGAGAAAGATTGGAAAAAAAAAAAATTGCATTTGCTAAGGAAATGAAGTTTGAAGAAATTAAAAGGAAAAGGAAGAAGATTCCATCTAATGCATGTTGAACCTGAGAGCCCAAAATAAAAGCGCCCTCCTCCAGAAACAAGGTGAAATTACTGGTCAGATTAAAGGAGCCCGTGAGCCACCTGCCCTTGGGGACATTGAGCTGGGACCCACCACTCTTGCTGAACCGCTGCATGTACCGCACCGCTCTCCGAAACGCGTCCGTGTTGGACGCCTTGCCGTCGCCGACCCCGCCAAAATCCATGATGGACATCGCAACTCCCCTACTGGGCAATACCAACCCTCTTCTCCCCGAAGACGATCCGTAGAACCCCACGCAGCTTTTGAACCGATCATCCCCGCCGCCAGCGCCATCAGAACCACCGGGGCTCGACGGCGACGGGCCCCAAAAGACATGCGCCGGAAAAAGGTTCCTGGTAGTTATTTGGAAGGACAGAAGCGCCACAACGGCGATCAAGAGAAGGAGAGGGGACCAAGAAAGCCGTGTCGCCGTACGGATGATTGCACCGAGCTTGTTGTGCTTCTGCTCGCAGCCATCCACATGTCCCATGCATGAATCCGGAATCGTATCGCACGTACAATTCAATCGTCTAAACGAGCAAATCAGAGGCGAGAGAAATACCGTTTTGAATTTCTGCCGGGGTTTCGTCGAGGCGGTCGGTCAGGGCATTCAGGGAAGTAGAGGAAACACGGAGATGGAAAGTGTGGATGCGCTCAATGCGCAATCGGTGGCGTGTTTAGTAGAAACACGACCGTCCCGCATTTTAACTTTACGTGGGTCCCGGTTCGGAAATTTCCAAGTAGGCATAGGCATATTAGAATAATATGGATCCGGGTTGTCCGGCTCGATTTGTCGGGGCATTGAATGGAAATGCCCAACGTTTGACAAGCGGCCAAGGAACAGGCTGTTGCCACATGGTGATGCCTCCTGCACGTGGCAGTTGTTTATTCGCTACGAGTTCAAGTGCGCGTGCCCCAGAGGCCGCCCCTTCGCGGTTGTAATTTAGGCCGAAAGCTTCAATTGACCATCTTCTGCCTTTGGCTGCTTTTAAAATTATGGCTGCAATTTATTTATTTTTTAAAAAATTCGTCTCTTATGTTTAAGGATAGAAACGGTCCGGGAATAGAGTTAAAAGAAAATAATTGAAAATTAAGAATTTTTAACTTAATTTTTAAATTTTTAATTAAGAATAAAGATGAATATATTTTTTTTCCTGGATTCCAATCCTCACACTGAATTAAATTATTATATTACAATTTTATTCTTTCTATTAAGTTATACAATATTTTTTATAAAAAAATAATTAAATAAATTAACATATTAATTAAATTGAGTATTTAATCAATATTTTAAGTTGGACTTTAAAAGAATAATCGAATATTTTGTGTTTGAATTAGTGATTATTTTAATATTCTAAAATTTGTTAATTTATTTTAAAACTTACTATTTTTTATTAAAAATAAGGCGGAATGAGAACGGATATCTCCGATTTTTATTAAAAATAAATATGATATTTTAAACTCTCTTTCCCGTTGGAGATAGGAATATAAATAAAAAAATAGTTATAAAATGAAAATAGGAATTGGGATTACAGTTCACGCTTTGTTACCATTTCTACTTACGTTTCTTTTGTCAATAGTTTTAGATCTCTATCGTTTATTCGCAATTAAATATACTATGTACCATAATGCATTGACTCATATATCAGACGTTGTACTTTAAAAAAATTGAAAATATTATGAAAAAAGAGAAAAAATATTAAAAATCATAAAAAAGTATAAATTCAAAAAAATCAAAATTTTTTATCAAAAATCTGAAAAATCCAAATAAAAGCTAAAAAATTAAGAAATTATGAAAAAAAAATATTTTAAAAATGTCTAAAAATTTTAATAAAGTTGGAAATAAAAATCCAAAAAATTTTCTATATTCAAAATAAAATTCAACAAAAAATCTAAAAATATTTTAAAAAATCTAAATTTTTTAACAAAATTGAAAATTAAAATTTTCAAAAATTAAAAATTCATAAATTTTATAAAACTAGAAAATTAAAAATGAAAAGTAAAAATTCCAAAAATCCTGAAATTTAACAATTAACAAATTTTGAAAGAATCTCTTAAAATTGAAAATTAATTGAAAATTTTTCTCCTTTGCACTATATATCTTTCTTTTTTCTGTTAAACATTTCAAACCTTTTCCAAAATAATTTATTTTTTAAAAATTTTCAGATTTTATTGTCTGTTTTTGGATCATTTAAAAAAATTGAATTTTTTAATTTCCAATTTTATTAAATTTTTTTCTTTTTTTAATTTTACAAATTTTATTTTGAAGTTTTTGGATTTTTTTGAAAAAACTTTTCAATTTTTTAATTTATAAATTTATTTATGATTTTTTGGGATTTTTTCATTCTTTTTAATTTTTAGATTTTTTTTTTGAAAAGTGCCACATTATAAAAAATAATGATGTGACATCCAAGTCAACATCAACTAGCTAACGTGACACATTGTATAGCAAATTAATGAAAAAGGGCCAAAACTGTTGATAAAGAAAAAGGGGAGGGACCAATTTAAAAAAAAAAAAAATTGTGCAATCATAACTTAAAAAGTAGCCAAAGGCAGCCAATTGAGGCTTTTTGCCTATAATTCATAAATGTTTTTTTTTTTTTATAGGAATACAGATATAATTAATGATTAGTCTGTTAGAAGTTAGGCTTTTTGCCTAAACCCTATATTAAATGTGAGTATTTGAAGGAGGCGAGAGTCAAACTTCTGACCTTCTTCGGCCACAAAGGTCAGGTGGCCATCTCGGCTAAGCCGAGATGATTTTGTTGATGAATTGTTTTTTTTTTCCTTCCTTTTTTCATAGAAAAAAAAATAATTTTATTAAATTGCACTGGATTACAACAATCTTATTCTACGCAAAGGAATATCATCCTTCCAAATCAATTCATTAACAACTGCAACAATAGCGCTTTTGTTAAGGAATGTGCAAATCCATTTGCCTCCCCATTGATACGTTGTATTTGAGAATATAAAGCAGAAAAAGAGCCATTGAATGTCTCCTGGCTAGTTAAGGTGTTTCCAAGCCTCACAAGTCGGATATCCATGACAACTTGCAAGCAATTAGATTCTACAAGAATAGTGCTCAAGGTTAAAGCAACAACTTACGGGCCTAACCGAATTGCCAATATCTTCGGGATCTCAATCTCATACGTTCCTAGAAATGTTCTACAAATACCATAAACAACTCTTCTGACGTGATCCCGAATGACACCCCCCCCTGCTCCACCGCATTTAGGAAACAAAGCCACATCTTTGTTAATTTCTGAAGATGGTGGAAACCAATGCTGTAAGCCATAACATGGGGGCGACGGTCCGTGGTTATCAATCTACTCTTGAAAAGCAGGGGAGAAATGAAGAATTATATCAACAATAAACTGGGCAGAAGAAGATTTTGCTCAAAAAATCCACAAATTCCTAGATTTCTAAATTGCCCTAGCAAACATCATGATTAAATCAAACCAACTGGTATCAAGCTAACCAACAATCCGCTATACCAACTATTGTACCCTCGTCTTGTTTATATTTCACATTTGCTCACTCTTGTACCAAATTAATTTTGTAGGCCATGTGTAACGCAATTGGATTACAGAGTGTTCATTTCAATGCAAAAAATAAGGCAACAAAGCAAAAAAATAATAAAAAAATAAAAAGAATAAAAACTAATAATTAAATTACTATTAATATTTAATATATAATTAAAAATCTAATATACAAAATATATTTCCTTTCTAAAAAAAATAACAACTTATGAGATTCTCATATTAAACTTAAAATTAAAAATATTACTTTAAAATATAAGTAAATTATTAAACTACAAAAGGGGTCTTTCCCTTCTCAAAAACTCCAAGTATTCAAGTATAATAATATTAATTTTGTCATCTCTTCAAAGCCTAGTAAGTTGATTTAAGTACAAATTTTACAAGTCAAAAACCTACAAAAAGGTAAATATATGTAAAAATAATCTTAGTTGTGTAGTAAAAAGCAACCAAAGATCAATGATCGATATCAGGTAAGATCTATTACAAAACAAGAAGTTAATATTAATTAACTAAAAGAGAGGGAAAAGAGGCAAACCAAAAAAATAAAAATAAAAAAGCCATCATAAAAGCATGAAAAAATAGGTAAAATCTCTATTAATTAAGGTACAAAAGAGAGGGCTAGGGGCTTCTTTTTAAGTGCCAAAAAAGTCATCAAAAGTATATATTAGAGCATTTAAGATAGTTTAAAAAGGGGCAAAAAGAAGCCAAAAAGACATTGTACCTTAATGGTTAAATATCTAATTAAAAGACATTGTTTTGCTCGCTAGAGGACCTTTAATGATTATTAAAGGGAAACTTCAATTCATTTGACACTAAAAATACCATACTAAATAGGAAAAGAACTAAACTAACAACACTACTACATAATCATACACATTAACTAAATTGGTCAAGAAAAACACTTATCTAGTGGAGCTCTTCTTTTATTTCGATTAGACATCCTTACAAAAAAAAAAAAAGGTATAAAGTAAGCACATTTTTGTTGTTTTTATTCATTAAAATATGTTAAAAACTATAAAAAGAAAGAAAAATATTAGCAAAAATATTTTAAAGTAGTTAGAAAGGTGGAGAAATTACCCAAAAATAGGTATTTTTCCTTGAAAAAGCTTGCCACTAATTGCCACCAAAAAACACCATGGAAGTCACTCATAAAGTCCCTTTGTGCCAATTCACGCATAACCAAAGGTTAAACGTTAAAAGGAGACTAAGAAACCCATGAACTAGTTATTGCCTATTACCGCATGTGCCACTGACTGATTTTGTATTAGCCCAAAATTAACACTTTTTGACATGTTAGGAGCCAATATGTTGAATGGTGCCCTTCACATGTTGAATGGGGTACCGTGTAATGATGATGATAGCCTTGAAATTTGATGTTGTCATTAACTCCACCTCTTACATTCACCTTTTCCAACCATCATTGACATATAAGACTAGTATTAGTAAACTTAGCAAGCAACAATCTACCCATTGACACCTCCTATACATCAGTTGGAGGCTAGTGACATCTTGTTATTGATGACAACTTCATCTCTTTTTATAATGAATGGTTTCAAAATCGGCCAAAAATACCTTTTTTAAAATTAAATCTCAACTTTTCACAATATAAATCACCCTTGAAATTTATGATTGAGGCATTTTTGGTTCTAAAATTGTAAAAAATGACCATTAAAATGGCTCGTATAGAGGGAGGAAGAGTTTGTTTTAAGGAGAAGTGGAGTTTTTTTAGGATACAAAAATTAGGCGAGGTACTCTAGAAGCTAAGGAAAAAAAAAGAAAAAAAGAAAGAAAAAAAAGGAAAAGAAAGTTAAGGAAAGAAAAAGGAAAAAAGAAAGTTAATGAAAGGAAAAAGAAAATAAAAAATGGAAAAAGGAAAAAAAGAAACTAAAAAAAAAAGAAAAAAGAAAAATTGAAGAGAGACACATGATAGTTTTAGTTTAAAACATCTTAAGTGAGTTCACAAGCGCAAAATTATGTTAATCTCTCACAAAAATAAAAAATAAATAAATAAGAAAAAAAATAAAGTATTGGTAAGAAAAATATACAAAAAAAAAAAGAATAACAATACCATCATTTATGATAGGTGTTTAAGATGGTTACGACTTTTACCGAATATAACTATACTCTTAAATCTCAAAAAAATTTTGTAAAGCAGAATGAGTCATCTATGGTATTTTAATCACACTTAAAATTATTGGTGGTGACTCCGAAGTCAACATATACATCCTTACCCTTATTTGTGTTAGCCAAGCTCTTTTCCTTATAGGGAAGTCTATTGTGACAGTTTGATGACTCTATTAAGGACTCTTAAAAGAAATATTACCTTAACTTATTTTTATTTTTATATTTTTCATTTATTTCCTATTTGATATTTTATTTATTTATCTTTCTCATTTTAATATTTATAATTGTTATTTGCGTCATAATTTCAATTGTACACACTCACGAAGGTTTGGAACTTAGCTTACACTCTTTCTAACTTAGATGAGAGAAAGTATATGTCCTTTATAAAACCTATGGTTTTTATATAAGACAACCTTGAAATCTCTCACCTAAACTAGTAACTTTGGCTTGAATCTTGAATGGTGAGGAAAAGAATTCTTTAATGACCTTTGGCCTAATTTAGATTTGTTAAAACAAATGCTCATTGTTATACCAATAGAGTCATCACCTATTAGATTTATCCTCTATAGGATAAAGAGCCTAAGTTATATTAATCTTGATCATCACATCATACATCCTTTTATTTTTAATTTTATTGCATTACTTCACAATGTATACTTTATATTTATTTCTTTCTATACTAACATATTCCCCTTTTGTTTTGTTATATTATATTTTTTTTATTTCATCTCATATCATTCATTTTGGACATCATTCACCTTATAAATATTGACTATTGTTTTAAAGCATATATCTAGTTAATATAATCATTATCGAACACACCTATAGTTATGTCAAAGTATACTTTGAAGATTTTTAGAGATAGCTGGGAGATTGCCCTTCTTTGAAACTTATGAATATCTTGAGAGATTTCAACTTGAAGCAATCATAATTTCTTGTCTTTAAGTAGATATGTGACATTTAAAGCCCCGACAAGAAACATGCCTTTTAGGAAATTTATGGTGACATTAATTGCTTATTAGATATTAGGATCTAGCTAGCAATGCTATAGGTGGTCATGCACTTTTGGGACCTATCCTATTAATACTTCGTCTTCCTAAATGTAAACATGGTCCTTTTAATAAAAGAAATCGAAAACTTGTTAAAACTTACTAGTCACTCTACACTGAGATATGTATTCTCTAATTCCTAACACCAAACATGTAAACAAGCTATAAAAAATGATTGATTAAAAGCAAAGTGAGATTCATATCATGACTAAAAGGCAACACCAAAAGGAATGCATTATGGTGACACATTATTAAACATGTGATGAAACATCCTCAGGTAGAATTCACTCATATGACATTACTCATTTATAGGTTGATATTGTTCCATAAAGTCATTGAACATGTTCATGAATGTGTTAATGAATTGTTCTATAAGGTGATAAAAGGTGGGATTAATCTAGTTATGGTCATAATTGCCAAAATGATCCTATCCTTAAATTATTGCCAAATTTAAATAAAGGGGTAATTTAGTTTTATTATATGTGTGGCCTATAAGTTATATAAATACACCTATCTATCAATTCACTTATCCAATATGCTTAAAGAATAAATCCCTACTAAAAGAATTTAGCAAAATTAAATGACCTTGCATGATAGAAATTTCATAATAGATAACCTATTTATGAGAGTAAGATTTTTTATTACACATCAAATGGTTAATGAGAGACTTGGTCTTGTATAGGTATAGGGAATACTTATGAGTTCTCCTTATCAGGATAATAGAAGTGATTGTATATGCCCTTATAATTGTAATAGGACAAATATGGTTAAAGAGGTCTATTCTGTTCATTAAGGGGATAAAAGATGTTCATTTTGATTACAACAATTTTGATAGTCATGTCTATTTATAACCGGTCATTCAAGCATGGAATCATATTATAAAAACCATATATGCATACTTTAACCACCCTCTATCAGAGCAATATAAGTTATGATGTGCAACTTAGGGTTATGGAATTTACATCCCTAGTGAGTTAGTAAGCCATGCTATCTCCAAAGGAAAAACTAAAATAAAAGACATTTAAATGCCATATCTGTTAAGTTTGGATGAAGCTAGTTTTGTGATACTAGAGGATATCACTTTTTTCACACCATGATTAACCAAACTTTTCAGAAGAACCAAATCAAAGTTTTCTTATTAACTAGTTTCTTTAGGAGTTGGATATATCTCAAGGAAGAAATAATGAATTAATCTCTTAGTTATCAATAATAAACCAAACACTCCAAAATATGGAGACAATAGAACTAGATCAAAGTTAGTTGTAAAATGTCTTTTAATTCACATTAAATCAAAATGAAGCCCTCTAGCAGGAAAATGATTACTTTTGAGAACAATTAGATGATGTAAATACTACACTTTTTGTGGAATAAGAGAATAATGTTGCACAAACAAATTTGCTCACACAAAAAAAAAAAAAAACAAAATATGGCACAATAAGTGACTTGACTCTTTTAGAAAAATTAAAACCTTGCAATTGTGAGTAGATTTACTCATTTAAGGAAATTGAAACCTTGCATAAAATGTAATAGCTCAAGACACCTA